>CM064549.1:24182071-24502071 GCA_032716605.1 Paralithodes platypus
AAAAAAGGTGAAAGCCCCCCAGCCTAACCTTAAAAATATTAAGGATTGTCGTTGTGGTTACAAGTGACTCAGAGCCCCAAGGATCCCCAATTTTCTAGTTGCAAATCCGGTTAATGATATTCCAAATGGGATTTTAAAATATCCCTGTACTTTTGGATGATGACCCTTCTGTATGGGTAGAGGATGATAGGAACAGTCAACAAATATCCCTTTTCTCTGTGAAATTAGGAGTGCTCTGCGCATCAATGTCGAGGACCCAGCCTACAATGGGGGACTTGCAAAGTTTGCTTAGACAGGATGCCCACATGGCTTGTACCGTTAACTTGAGGCTATTCACAACGCTGGTAGTCTATTGTTGCGTATGTTTTTTTTTCATTTTTTTTTTTGGTTAGGCTATCGCCCCTGGATAGTTCTAATTCTGCGTCTCTCAACATTTTTGTTTATCGGTGAGGCTATCACCCCTGATAAACCTATTTCTGCGTATTTCAACATATTTGTTTTCGGTTGAAGTGATTGAAGGGTTTTTAAAGTCGAGTGGAAGTGTTTTAAAGTGAAAGTGAAGTGTTTATAAGTGAGTGTGAAGTGTTGTTTAAGTGATGTGAAGTGATCTGGAAGAAAGGTGACTGTCACCATGCCTCGCGCTTGTACGAACTGCGACGGTAGGTTTGGTGAGTCCATGTTTGCTCACCACTGTCAGATCAGTCAAGTCTGCAGATCTGCCAGCAACGAGGAGAATTTTACAGTGAAATTAGATGAAGCCTGCAACAAGATCAAACGTCCCTCACCATGAAGCTGGAATTACTCCAAGAGGGTGTAACACTCCACGTTGGAGTACCACAAACTTCAATTGTCACCGAAACTTCAGCAGCCACCAACGGCACCCCAACGTCAACCCACCCACTGCCAACAATTCAACGCCTGCAGTAGCCACTTCAGCTGATGGTTTCCGATACTCAAGAAACAAATAGTGACTATCTTCCCCCTCAAGACAAACTTCCGTGGTCGTGAGGAACAACGATTGCCCCAAGACCAGGAAACCCATACCGATTACCGAGTGTCAAAAACCGTTTCCAGCTACTCACAGACTCAGATGACGAAGAGGAAATAGAAGAAGTCCGGCTAGTGGGGAAATCGCTGATATCGTGGTCAGCTCACAGAGATTTGCGCCAGGGCACCTAAGACCAGGAAGCGTTTTTGTATCCCTGGTGGTGGTGTGGACGACGTAGTTGCTGCAGTTGATGAAGTATCAAAGCTGGCCCCTGCTAATACAATGTACGTCATCCACGTTGGATCCAACGATGTACAGCGAACCCGGTTGGAAGATTTGCTTCTAAAGTACCAGTAGCTGATCAAGTCGTTTAAGGAAAAGTCATCAAGGATCATCGTCTCGGGAATCGTCCCCCGGCTCGGTGTAAAGAGCCGATTTTACAACATAGCCACCAGCACAAATCGTTGTCTAGCAAACCTCTGCAGGAAGGAGAACGTGGGATTCGTCGACACCTGGGACAATTTCTACTACGATGACTATTTGTTTTCGGATGATGGAGTTCATCTGAACCAGGTGGGAGCAGCACGTTTTGGGTGTCTTCTCAACGATGCGGTGAAGGATTTTCGGAGAAGAAATCGACTCAGCACAGGACAACCAGGAAGGAGGACCGAAGACAGCGAGGACGGCAACTTGCAAAAGAATTAAATGCTAATCCGTCAAGAACCGCGAATTTGGATAAAGCTCCACCAACACGACCCAAATTAAAAACCGCCAGGGATAACGACCGAGGACCGAGGACAGCCATGAATGTAAATGTAGATCCGACCAGAACCAAAGATTCGAGTAAAGAACGTGCTGTGAGTTCTAAAACCGCAACTTTAAAGGTTTTCTATGCAAATGCTCGTAGCATACGCAACAATTTTTTAGATTTGGAGGAACTAGTGTTTACAGAAAATTATGATGTGATTGGCATAACAGAATCGTGGCTCAATACAGAAGATAGAGACTTTTTAGCAGAGTATTCACTTCCGGTTATGTAATGTTGAGAACAGCCGAATAAATAAAAATGGAGGTGGCGTTTTATTTTATATCAAAGAAAGTCTTAACCCGACCCTCTTGTCAAAACCTCAAATTGTGAACGTCGACACATCTATTGTGCTAATAAAGAATAATAAAGGTACAAAAATAATACTTGCATTAATATACAGACCTCCAGCTCAATCAGTGCAAACTGACCGAGAAATTTACGAACAAATTGCAGATGTAAGTAACTCACATGATACCATATTTTTTGGCGACTTTAATTTACCTGTAACTTGCAAGAGAGTTCACTCTATCAATTTGTTCGATCGCCGACCCGTGGTAAAAACGTTCTTGACATTGTACTTGCAACAAAAGAAGAATTAATAGAGAATTTGAATGTTGGTAATGAATTCAGTAACAGCGACCATCGTACAATAACTTTCACTTTAAAGTTTACTAGTAACAAACCAAATAGCAGCACCGAAAAAGTCCCTAATTTCAAGAAAGCAAACTTCCATAAAATTAGAGCTATGTTTAAAGAAACTGTCTGGAGTTTTTTTAATTAACAATAACGACATAAATACATCTTGGGAATTATTCGAAACCACCTACCTAAAAGCAGTGCAGGACTGCATACCATCAAAAATACAGTGTACAGACCATAATAATAAGCCCAAATGGTGGAATAAAGATATTTCAAACTGTCTGCTTGCTAAAAGGTTTGCTAATGATAGATTAAAATCCTTAGAAAATGACGAAGAACGGGTGAAATTTGTAGAGCTACGACGCAAAGCCAAAAAGTTAAATAAGCAAAGTAAAAAGACCCTGGAATTACAGGTTGCGAATCAAAGTAAAACAAACCCGAGAGAGAAAAAAGTAGTTACTTCAACTGTTGGACCGTTAGTCGATGAAAATGGAGAATACACCAAAGACGAAGTACAAATGAGTAATGCCCTCAGTACCTTCTTTGCATCAGTTTTTACAACGGAAAACCTCAGTGATATCCCTACACCATCGCCGATTCAGATTGATAATTCAGATGTTCTAAGCAATATCACCATTACAGAGAGAGAAGTATTGAATTGTTTAGATAAACTCAAGGTAAATAAAACGCCTGGACCTGATACAATCTCACCTAGAGTCCTAAAGGAAGCTAAGAATGACCCCGAAGGGGTGTCCATGAACAAAACGCTCCCATATACCTCTGTACCCAGTCAGTCGATGCCCCTCCTCCCAACCAGAACCGCATTCATCCATATACTTCTTCACTCCATCCTTCCACCTCTCTTTCGGTTACTTCTCCCTCTCTGTCTTTCCATCCCGCTCTTCTACACCCTCTTATGCCCCTTTCCTACTGATGCGAATTCATACGATTGTCATCGTTGAAACCAAGAAATGGGCACATTCGTAACACGTCGCAACAAAACGTTGAACCCTCGCATAATGATCGTTTGCCTCGCAAGGCCTCGCAAGGGGCTTCGCGGGGCGGGGCATCGCAAGTGTTCGGATTGTTCAACATTTGGGACGAGGACTGGCGAGGGGTCCGAACCCTTGCATACATCGACGAACATTGGCCGAGGGATCGGCGAGGCCCTCGGAGCTCCTCTTCGACATCGACGAGGGTGTCGCACGAAAAAAAGCGTCATCGAGAGTATACCCGCCACGGGTATACTTCGCACAAGGCGTGCGAAGGGCTGTGCGACGTAGATGAATGCTCGGAAAACACCTCGCCGAGGCCAAAGAGCACCTTCGGGGAGGTGGGTAAAAAAGAAGGATTAGGCCTACAGTGAACCAGTCAACCCTTTTTCTATGCACCTCTCGGGGGTTCACCTGTTTTTGTTCTCTTTCTCTCCTTTTCTCTCTTTTTCTGGCTTGTATCCATTCGGCCCCATTCAGCCAACTGTTTTAAGACGTTTATCCCCATCCAAGTATCGATATCTTCCAGGTGAGCGATAGCGATGCATTGTATGGAGAAATCCGGCTTCGCCTGAGACATTCTTCTATCGTAAAATGTACAAATTTAGCTTGCTCTCAAAACAAATATATATATATGTTGGCTCGCTACCGCTCACCAGGAAAATATTGAAACCTGGATGGGGGTAACGTCTTAAAACAGTAGGCTGAATGGGGCCGAACGAATACAAGGCAAAGAGAGAGGGAGAGAAAGAGAAAACAAAAAAAACAAGGTGGGCTCAATTAAGCCGTAACGTAAACATACGGCAAGGACATTGCCAATCTCCAAATTAAGGGGAGATGGGTCGTTTTTCTGGTTCCCTTTCTTCCTCATGGTTAACCCCATTAGTTTTCATATTTTATGACGTTCGGCCCATTAGTTTAGCGATCTTAAGACATTTCATCCCATTTCGTTGTCAATATTAAGACTTTTCGTGTCATTTAGGCGTCGAGTTTTTCCTGGCTTGGGATAGCGAACCTGTACTTTTTGAGGAACCGGCCTTCGGCCAGGAAATTTTTCTATCGAAATATTTACAAATTGATCTTGAAGGAGGGTGTTGTGGGGTGCTTTATATGCTTGATGGAGGTCTAGGGATGAAGCTAAATTAATTATAAACAAAAATATAAATGAGCAAATATTACGGGGAGACGGGGTCCGTTTGTTTGGTCATTCATTCCTTTATTTCTTAGTTTCCTCCCTAGACCTCCATCAAACTCAAAACTCAAAACTCTAGACCCCCCTTCAAGATAAATTAGTACATTTTCAACGAGATGGGTTGGGTTTGAGGGGGGATCTGCTTCGTGTGGGCCAATCGGCGCTCTGCAGACCCCCGTAATCTTGTGTTGATCTCTGACCATTTTGGTGAGGTCAGTCCTCAAGGCATTAGTGAGTTGGGTCTATAATTAGGCCTTGTAATTGGGGTTGGGTGTGACAGGGATCTGCCTTGTGTGGGCCGATCGGCTTTCTGCAGACTCCCGTGTTCTTATGTTCTTACGTTTGTGCCATGAAATATATGCAAAAAGTTTTTTGGATAATCTCGCCCAGGTCACCGCCGAACCATCGCTTAATTCGCCAAAGACGTCACAGAACATACGCCGAGGATTCGTTCATCCTTCACATTATTTCGCAATATTTTATTCAAAATGTGACAGTTCTCTCCGAGGTCATCGGCGAACCATGGCTCAATTTGCCGTTGACGTCGCATAATGTCGCCGATTACATTGTATCCATCGACCACATTGTCGCCAAGTGTAAACTTGTCAACGGTTTTTAATGGTCAAAATCGTATATGTCGCACAAATTCGTTGCGAAATGACAAAACTACGTCCTCGGCGAGGAAAATCGTATAAATTCGCATCACTGGGCAAGGGGCATTAGTCATTCTCTCGCTGCTTCCCGTACATTCCATATGGCAGAACCATATCAAGGTGTTCCTTCTCACACTTTCCAGCACATCTACCTCCACACCCCACCTTCTTACTTCCTCATTCGTCTGTCTATCCCTCCATGTAACTCTGCACACACTTCTCAAGTAACTCATTTTCACCCCTCTCACTCTTGGTCTGAGTTTCTCCACCAACGTCCAAGCTTTGCTTCCATAAGTTAGTGTCAGGATTAACACACTGGCATGCAAGGACTTCTTCACTTCCATGCTGACCACCCTATTTCTTGTTACTGCTTTCAGCATTCCTACAACCCTCTTCCCCTGTTGCACCCTCTCCCAAACTTCTTCATCCATACTCCCATCTTTACTCAGCACACTGCCCAGATACTTAAATGAGCTGACAATCTCCATAGCCTGACCGTTCAACTTCACCTCACACTCTGTGGCTTCACCCCTTTCGAAGACCATAACCTTGCTCTTCCCTCGCACACTGTTCCAAACATAATATATTTACCAGACCCTGCAACTCCCATTCATTATCGCTCAACAGAACTGTATCATCAGCAAACAGCAGTACAGGTAGCTTTCACTCGTTTCCCTCCCTTATCAGCGATACACCAACATCCACTGCTCTTCCTTGTATTTCTTTCATGACTCCATCTATATATACAGTAAACAACCACAGGGATATCACACACCCCTGTTTCAACCCAACATTAAGATCAAAGAACTCGCTCTGCTCATTCTCCACACGTACTGCCGCCTTTGCACCCTCATACATGCTCTACACTGCTTTCAGCAACTTGCCATCTACTCCGTATATTCTAAGTACTTTCCACATACCTTCTCAATCCACTCTGTCATAGCCTTCTCCAATTCCATTAAGGCAACATACAGCTTTTGTTGCTTCTCCAGATATTTATCCACAACACATTTCAGGGTAAAAATCTGAACTACACATCCTCTTCCCTTCCTAAAACCGCCCTGCTCGTCACCTATCCATTTCTCCGTTCTCGCTCTCACTCTCTCAATCACTACCCTACTGTACACCTTCCCTACTAAGCTTAGAAGACATATTCCTCGGTGGCTACAACACACTCCACTTTCCCCTTTACCCTTTTATAGGGGGACTATTATCAATTAATCATAGCTCTTAATTTCCTAAATTACTACCGTAAGCTATGTGATGATTAAAAGACCTTACATATTGATCTATCTGGTTGACTAATAATTAGGATTGTTATTATTATTTGTTTTAATATTTTATGCAAGGCGACTAAAAGTAATCAAGCACAACATGGGAACATTTAGGAGAAACCACCCTCTTTAACCTTTGAGTATGTTCAAGTCTTTTCCATTTAACACACAGTGAGATTAGACATTCTATTCAGCTTAGAAAAGACATCTTATGGTCAAGGAGTATAAAACAATTTACAGTAAATCCTTCAGGAGCGTAACATCTTTTATTCTGGCTATCATTACATAATGTTATGAGGCTCACATAAAGCTTCCGATAACCAAAGGATAACAGTGAAATTGTCGTCAGTTAAAATATTATTTACCTATAATTAATCTGTGAAACGTGGATTGGATGTGAATAGGATCTGCCTAGTGTGGGGCGGTCAGTCTTTTGCAGATGTTCATGTTTTTATTTTATTGAATAAATCATGAGTGTTATGAATGCAACTTATAATGTTATTTAACGCTAATGTTTAATAACGCTATTGGGGGTATCTTTTTTGTTTCTATGTGGATGAGGGAGACAAAAGGCAATACTGTATGTGACGAGTGCCTCCACCAGAGTTGAAAGACTGACCTGGCCAAAATCAACGTATGTTCGAGCCAAAATGCCTGGACATACAGAGTTTGAAGCAATTTAAGCAGGATTCGAAGTTGCATAATAAATCGTAGGCAGTGTCCACCAACCTTTAACTGTCTTCGTGGTGCGATGTATAAGGTGTTGATTTTCGGTGTGAGCATCCTGGGTTCGAATCCACGGACTGCCACATGTGTTTGTAAATTTCATTAATCGATTTTAGGAGTATGGTTGGTTGTTGGAAGGAACATAATAATTAGGATGAGGGAAAGATGGATTCTAGAACGAGTTCCAGAGCTCAGCTGTTGAATAGAATGGGAATATCGTTTCACTCTTGGGTTGGAGAGTTGCACAGAGTAGAGGTGGGATTGTGTTGCAAGATGGGTGTTACGTACTCTACACTCGGACAATTGCACTACTATAAAATTGTCACCCCTACAATTGCGCCAAATGTACATAAACAAACAGAAACCTGTGGTTAATTAATGGTTAGATATGTTTAACTCCTTCCGACATATATAACGCTACCGCGTCATATGGCCGAGTGCGCCAAAAACTCATATGACGCTAGTGCGTCATATGGACTTATCTTCATGGCTCTTTAATAAGTTATATGACGCTAGTGCGTCATATGGAGCTCAGTAAGTCCGATAAGTTAGCTTACGATAAAACCGTTGGTGGCAACCTCAGCCACCTCCGATAATTCTAACGGCCGCAGTGTTGTTGCGAGTGTAGTGCGAGGCGGTGGCAAGGATACCGGGCTCCCGCCTCCGTAGACTTACTGGAACATAATATGTCTGAAGGAGTTAAGTTATGTTAAGTTGGATTATGTCATAATATATAGATTACTTAGATAAGGTTAATATACCATATATTAGGTAAGCTTGGATTTGACTGAATTTTATAGTCATATTTTTCAGCTGAGCAGAACATTTAATCCTTTAGAAGTTTGTTTGTCGATACTTTATCGGAAAATATGAAACTACTATTAATATAATGGAGAAACCAAGCACTATGCCACTTCTGCCAAGCAGTTATTTATTAGTGGCCCCTCCATCATTGACGATATGCCTATTATATAATAGCTCACTTTCTAACACCCGCAGTCAGCCTGTTTGAAACACCCGCCACAGGAGAAAGAGTGCCGACATCATAAGTGCAACGCTCATTCTCTTATGAAATCGTCTTTATGATTGGGTACTCACTATGAAAAAACTTCGTAAAAAATAAAAAAATCATTAATAACTTAAGAATTGTTATAATAAAGCTTTCTAACTTCGTGGATGTCTTTCTGTGGATTCTATCCGAGACGCTGAAGCTCGTAGCGTCTTCCCGCCTTCCTTCCCGAGCAGGTGTGCCTAGCCTGTCCTCCGCTTCATTCAACATTCGTTCACCTCTAGTGAGTCCTTTGCTCATTTGTATTTAATATGAGATGTTCTAGAATAGGTTTGGATTAACTAGGACGGTCGGCCCCATTGGTACATCCACAGGAAGTGTTGAAATAGGGTACTTATGTGAGGCGCCTCGTCGGTCCACCTTGGACACGCGCGCCATTTGTTTTTGTCTTTTTGTTCTGCGCCTTAGCTTTGTTATAACTTAGTTACTTAGGAGGCTATATATCTGCGGAGCTATGTTACTAGCCATCTTTATGATGGAGTAGCATTTTTTGCTTTTATAGCAGACATGCTGGCGTAAGAGTTGTCCCACGTGGTAGGGAACTCTTCAGAATCCGAGTTTACTTTTTCCTCTCTGGTGTGGGGCGCCATGTGTGCTGCTGCTGCTGTGTCATCTTGGGAGGTAAGGGAGTATTATTCGTCGAAATATTTGCCTTGAGCCTCATGGCCAGCCTCATTAGGGGTATTCTTAGTTGGCTAGGGGTTATTATTAATTGCTTAATTATTAATATGTTTTAGCCCTACGATGTGACCTTCGCTTTCATGTGGTGGTATTATACATGTTGGGAAGGTGTCAGGAGACGTTCTGACTTATTTGGGTAGTTTTTGTATGTAGCTTCCTTGCCCGGACAAGTCAGCACTCTCAAAAAGCTTGGTGTTTCCCTCCGGCGATCTTTACCGGGTATTGATGCCAGAGGCTCGCCTTGCAGGCGGGCAGGGAATAGATCCAATGAACCCGGCGTGGTCTGGAGTACCACTAGACTCCCGGCGGAAGTGCAGATTCCTAAGGGGGTGATTTCGGCCCGGCAGAAAGAACTCGCCTATACAGATAGCCTCACGCGGCATGACATGACTTTGAATCTGCCCGGCGGAAAAGTCCAGTGGGGTAATTAACTATCACTCAGGTCCTTGTAGACGATTCGTTAGTTAATAAATATCCGAAAGGAATTATCTAAAGTATGGGTCAGTGACACTTGGTCACAGGTAAGCAGTTCAAAATTAGAAAGGATCTCTGAGGTCTTTTCGGAGACAAGTGTGAAGGAAGATTAGAGTGGCGGTGTGGCTACATCTAATTTTCCGGCGCATTTGGAGTATAATGATGTGTAAATGTCTCGGGTTATCCTTATGAGCATTGATTCCTGAAAATCTCTTTCCAGATCACAACACATCTGTTGGGGCACCGGACACCAGGGGGAGGGGCCGATCCTGGCAGGGGGGGCGTCGTTAAGTCTCCATCATGCCCTTAGTCACGCTGTGCTCTGCCCCAACTTGCTCTAACATTCCGGTCTTTTTTTTTTTTTTTTTTTTTTTTTTTTTTTCTATGTGATTGAGGGAGGCAAAAGGCATAACTGCCTATAGCGAGTGCCTCCCCCATAGTTGAAAGAGTGACAGGGCCAAAATCAAGGAACGTTCGAGCCAAAATGCCTGGACACACGGAGTTTGAAGCAATTTAAGTCATAGGAAGAGGGAAAGACTGATTCTGGGAGAGAGTTCCAGAGCTCAGCTTGAGTAGAAGAAAGTTTGAGAGTAACGTTTCACTCTTGGGTTGGAGAGTTGCACAGAGTAGGGGTGGGATTGAGTTGCAAGACGGGTACCACGTGCCCTACGTAAAGGAGGTGGTATGCACTGGGATAGCTCTGAGGAACACTGATTATTATAGTAGCGATAGAATAGCGAGAGAGATGCAACATTGCGGCGGAGAGAGAGATTGCAGAGAGTTGGTGAGTGGACGGGAGTTAATGATACGAAAGGCCTTCCTTTCAACTTTGTCTAGGAGAGCAGTGTGAGAGGAACCTCCCAACACATGTGAACAATACTCAATACAAGGGCGCACTATGCCCCTGTACAGAGCAAGAAGCTGTGCAGGGGAAAAAACCCCCTAAGGCGGTTGAGCACACCCAGCTTCTGGGATGCTGCCTTAGCAAGACTGGTAATATGGTCCTTCCAAATGAGAGCAGAAGAAAAAGAGACACCAAGAATATTGAGAGAAGATGAAGGGTTGATTTTTGTATTGTTGAAGAATAAGGGATAGTCCGCTGGGAGATCCTGACGGGTAGATAGATGGAGAAATTGGGTTTTGGAAGCATTAAAGTTAACAAGGTTTTCTCTGCCCCAATTGGAAATAGTATTTAGATCAGAATTTAAGAGTTCTATGGCTTCATTATGTTTGTCGTTGAGGGATTGCTGGCTGGGGCGTTCTGAAAAACTAATGGAGTAGTGCAAGGTTGAGTTGTCTGCGTATGAATGGATGGGAATTAAGGTACAGTTAAGGAGATCATTTATAAAAATTAGAAAGAGAATAGGAGATAGGACAGAGCCCTGAGGAACACCGGAGTTTATAGAGTGAGGAAGTGAACCATGGCCGTCCACAACCGCGGCTATGGAACGGCCGGAAAGGAAATTAGAGACAAAGGCACAGATGGAGGGATAGAAACCGAAGGAGGGTAGTTTAGAAATTAAAGATTTATGCCAGACTCTATCGAAGGCTTTCGATATGTCTAGTACAATAGAAAAAGTCTCACCGAAGTCCCGAAAGGAGGATGACCAAGAGTTAGTAAGATATGAAAGAAGATCACCAGTAGAGCGACCCTTAAGGAAGCCATACTGGCGATCTGAGAGCAGATTATGAGAAGAGAAATGCTTAAGAAATTTGGAAGCAAGAATAGTTTCAAAAACTTTAGAAAGACAAGAGATAAGAGCAATTGGACGATAGTTGGAGGGTTGAGAGCGGTCACCCTTCTTTGGGACAGGTTGAATGTGAGCAAACTTCCAGCATGAAGGGAAGACGTTAGAGGATAGACAGAGACGAAAGAGTTTGCCTAGGCATAAACTATGTGTAAAGTGTGTAAAGTGCCTCGATAGGCCCAGGGGAGTCTGGGATTTTAAGAGGTGTGGTGTGTGCACAGACCTGAGGAATGGATTATTAAATCAGAGAGACCTATCATGTCTAGTAGCATTACAAGAAATTAAAAACACTTTTAATTCTTATTCAAAAGACATAGCTCATAAAGAACTTCACTGTGATGATGAGGCACTTTGTAACTAATTAGTAATTAAATCGCCAGTCTCGGTCCAGCTCTAAAGTAAAACCTAAGCCCAAAATTCTATCTAAAGAAATAGTGAGCAACAGTGACAATAGTGACTCCTCAATTAGGGCACCCCCCCCCCCCCCCCCCCACGGCCGCCATACGAGAGCGCGGTCTACATAACCACAAGAGGACCGTTCCAGGTCCCGGTCGATATCGCCGCTCAAACAGTCCTATAAGTCGTCCACAGAGACGTCGAGATCGCTCAAGAGGCGGAAAACTGACGCGGCGACGTCTAGTGGCAAACAGTCAGAGGGAAAGAGTCATAAACATTCCCGTAAGGAGGCGACGTGCTCGCGGCCCCGGCAATCGCCAGAGTCGTGTACACCGCCCTCCGCCTCTACCTCTACCATGTCTAACGTCCAATCTGGCAGTTCCGAAGTAGGGACGGAGAGAGCTGAGTCAACTCCCACGGACTGGTCTAGTGACAGATATTTGGAACCTAATGTGAATTTTGCTATCCCAAAGTTAGATACAACACTTAGTCGGGCTCCTGTGGTGTCTCAAACAGTTTTCGCAGAACAGTATAGAGGGTACACGGTGAGTGAGCCACATGGCTATGACACAGGTTCACAATTCATTCAGAGTTCTCAGTTTATCCCTGATTCACAGACTAGAGTGGAGCAAGGCCGCAGTGTGTGAAGGCACCCTGAAGCCATGCGAACAGAGCCCTTGAACCAATACCCGGCGGATAATAGAGTGAGTGAAAACATTGACACTATCCCTTCTTCCGTCCCTGACTTAGTATGGCCAGGTAATGAACAATTAGCATCTGAACCCCGGCAACAACCGGAAGAGATGGAGGCTACAGGGCAAGAACCGGAGGACTTAGAACAGTTGTCTTCAGCTCAACCTGACCCGGTTGAGGAAGGGTTGGAGGTAGGGTCCGAGTCATCTAAGGATTCCCAGAAACAGTATTTTACTAGTGATGATCTAGATTACATTCTCCATAAAATGATGCGACAATATATTGTGCCACCTAATTCACAGGAAACTACCACAGCCGTACCGGAAGCTCCTCCGATTGGGTCTGTTGTGCGGCCATTAGTGCCAACCAGAGTCGTTGTTCCATCTAGTATGCCACCCTCCCTACCTAATGTAACTCAACCAACTACTTCTGCCAGCAGTATTCAAGGTCCTGCTTTAACTACCACTAACGTGCGTGTTATTACGAACTTTTTCTCTTGCACTATACATATCGAAAGCTTTCGATAGAGTCTGGCACAAATCTTTAATTTCTAAACTACCCTCCATCGGTTTCTAGCCCTCCATCTGTGCCTTTGTCTCTAATTTCCTTTCCGGCCGTTCCATAGCCGCGGTTGTGGACGGCCATTGTTCACTTCCTCACCTTATAAACTCCGGTTTTCCTCAAGGCTCTGTCCTATCTCCTATTCTCTTTCTAATTTTTAAAAATTATCTCCTTACCTTAATTCCCATCCATTCATACCCAGACGACTGAACCTTACATTACTCCATTAGTTTTTCAGAACGCCCCAGCCAGCAATCCCTTAACGACAAACGTAATGAAGCCATAGAACTCTTAAATTCTGATCTAAATACTATCTCCAATTGGGGCAGAGCAAACCTTGTTACCTTTAATTCTTCCAAAACCCAATTTCTCCATCTATCTACCCATCAGGATCTCCCAGCGGACTATCCCATATTCTTCAACAATACAAAAATCAACCCTTCATCTTCTCTCAATATTCTTGGTGTCTCTTTTTCTTCTGCTCTCATTTGGAAGGACCATATTACCAGTCTTGCTAAGGCAGCCTCCCAGAAGCTGGGTGTGCTCAACCGCCTTAGGGGGTTCTTTTCCCCTGCACAGCTTCTTGCTCTGTACAGGGGCATAGTGCGCCCTTGTATTGAGTATTGTTCACATTTGTGGGGAGGTTCCTCTCACACCGCTCTCCTAGACAAAGTTGAAAGGAAGGCCTTTTGTATCATTAACTCCCGTCCACTCACCAACTCTCTGCAATCTCTCTCTCTCCGCCACAATGTTGCATCTCTCTCGCTATTCTATCGCTACTATAATAATCAGTGTTCCTCAGAGCTTTCCCAGTGCATACCACCTCCTTTACGTAGGGCACGTGGTACCCGTCTTGCAACTCAATCCCACCCCTACTCTGTGCAACTCTCCAACCCAAGAGTGAACCGTTACTCTCAAACTTTCTTCTACTCAACAGCTGAGCTCTGGAACTCTCTCCCAGAATCAGTCTTTCCCTCTTCCTATGATTTAAATTGCTTCAAACTCTGTGTGTCCAGGCATTTTGGCTCGATCGTCCTGTGATGTTGGCTTTGTCACTCTTTCAACTATGGGGGAGGCACTCGCTATAGGGAATTCTGCCTTTTGCCTCCCTCAATCACATAGAAAAAAAAAATTAATCCCCCTCCTTTAGAAAAGGTTCCGTTAAAGAAAAGCTGTATGCCTTTGTTTTACGGTCCCGATTGCTCATGGGGGGAAGCTCCCAATCCCGAGTGAGTGGGTAATCCAGATGAATAAGAATAGAAAATTGAGGGCAAAAGATACACAGGGTCATATTTTGGATGTAGCTGTCAAAGCCATACCTAATGTTTATTCCTATGAGTATTTCGTGTATTCCTCCACTCCAGCTATTCCTCCTGCCTCCTCTGCCAGACTATTTGCGGATTGATCCAAGACTGACGGCATGAACGACATAAAAGTCCTAGCCACGCTCACGCCGGAACTGGATACACTTCCAGTGAGCGACCAGTCCGGCAATCCAGTCCTGCAGGTGGGATAGGTAGGTTCAGGCCCGTGGGTGGACTGGGAAATTGAGGCGCAACAGTTTGCGGCAACTATAACGTCAAAATCCTCCCACCAAATATCTCAAGAGAATCATAGTTGGTTCTCTTTGCCTATAAATAAAGCTGGGGGAGTTCCACCTGCTATTTTTTATTTCCTTGCCGCCCCTAAATTGGCTTTATGGGACCTGTAGGAGCCCTTTTCAACTCCTCCTCCGGTACATCTGGATAGAGACTTTTTATTGAGACATAAAGCTTTCAGGCTGTTCTCCCAGTTCTTGTTAAGTCGCCAAATAGCCCAGTCCCTCAATAGAACGATAGATGCTATTAATGACACAGATGTTAGAAAGGCCACGGAATTATCCCGGCGGCTCCTATAACAGAACTCCATTCAGTCTCTGGGCGACGTCAGGATACCCTTGTTGGAGGCTGTCCGCGCACGTCAGGACCTACGGGTCTATCTGGTGAAAAATTTACCGGAAGATATTGGTCGCCGGGTAATACTTTCACCAGTGTTGATGCCCTCTTTGCTTTGTCCCAACACTTGGAAAACAGCATTCAATATGGTAGATACTGTCAAGCAGGGTGCTTCCCAGGCTAGGAAAGATAATTTTAAGTTTCCGAAACCATATTCCAAGCCCAAGAGCAGTACTAAACCTCAACCTAGTGAGTCCAAACCGTTTCAGAGCCATAAGTCTTCTCCAGCACAGGGAAACACTCAGCCCAAGTTTCAGCAGGGAAAACAATCAGATAAATGGCATAAGAATCAACCAAAACAGAGATCAGGTCAGGGATCGACATCTGCCAAAACTAGTCAGCCGTCTAACCCTACCCCACCACCATAAAAAAACTAGTCATATCACAAACTCTCTCACTCCCGGGACCTGTCGTGAGCGAGTTGGATCCGAGGGAAGTTACGCCGGACAAGCCCAGTCAAGTAACTGGGTCATATCGGGTTTGGCCCCGGCGGACTTGGGCAAGGACAGTGGTACGCAAGGGCATAACCTGGCGGTGGCTCCGGCGATCTCGTTTACGTCAACCACTAGAAATAAATCATGTGTCTTTAGAGGTGGAGTCACTAGTCCAGGAAATGATCACCAAGCATATCATTGTCCCGGTCAATCCAACTTGTCCAGACTTTTTCTTATACCAAAGAGGGACAGTATTCGAATGAGACAAGTCGTAGACCTATCTTGTTTGAATCGACATATTCACAACACATCGTTCAGGATGCTCACTGTAAATCACATCAGGCTAACACTTCCGCCGCAAGGTTGGATGTGCTCGTTAGACCTGACAGAAGCCTATTGGCACGTCCCGGTAAACAAAAGGTTCCAAAAATTCCTCGCTTTGAGGATAGGACATCAGACTTATGTCTTTCAGAGAATGCCATTCGGGTTGAACCTTGCACCGAGAATATTCACAAAATTAGTCCGGCAAGCCCTCATGCCAATATTAAATCAAGGGATAAAGGTGTTGTGGTACTTAGACGACTGGCTAGTGGTGGCGGAGTCAGAGAGTTAATGCAAAATCAATGTCACTCAAATTATAAACCATGTTCAATCCCTAGGGTTCAAGGTCAACTTGGCAAAGTCAAACCTTGTTCCCACACGGGTAATTCAGTGGATAGGGCTGGTCTGGGACACAGCATATCTTACTCTCAGTCAGAGTGTGGACAATCGCAGCAGATTTCGAAAGAAATTATTTTTGTTTCTCCACAGTCTGACTACCACGAGAAGGACATGGGAATCCCTGGTTGGCTCTCTCAACTGGATTCAATTAACTGTAAAGTTGGGCCGGTTGAAAGTCAAGAGATTAATCCTGGAAGGAAACAAAAATTTCCCGCTGTTGCCGGCGGGAAAGTTATGGCGAATTCCACCGTTGGTTCACAACTTACTATCAGTCTGGGCGAGGAGAGAAACATTGCACTCAATAATGACGTGGACGTCTCCCCCACCTACGGTATGGATAGACATAGATGCTTCAGGGACAATAGGCTGGGGTTATCAGTCAAACCTAGGCATCAGGGTCAAGGTCTTTGGTCCCAATCCGAGAGTTTTCACATCAATGCGAAAGAACTATTAGTCCCTTTATTTTTCCTTCAGGCTCACGGCTTCACCTTGCGGGGGAAATCAGTAACTTTTCGAATGGACAATTTGAATACGGTATCCTGCATTCCAAAAGCAAGGGTCAACGAGGTCTCGGAAGTTGCTAGAGTTGTCTGAAGAGATTTTTGTTGTGGCGGAAGAGCTGAACATTCATCTTCATGCATCATACCTCCCAGGCATAGCGAACGACTGGGCAGACGCCCTGTCAAGAAGACAGAGCACCAAAGTAGAATGGGCTATCAAGCAAAACATCTTCAACCAGATGATTGCAGAGCCATACCGTCCACAACTGGATTTATTCACATCTAAGGAAAACCACAGGCTTCCTTTCTACCTAACCCGCCGGGAAGTGTCTTTGTCGGGCGGTCCAGATGCATTGATGGAGGACTGGAACAGGTGGAATTCCATCTATCTGTTTTCGCCTCCAGATGCTTCACTCATGTGTCAGGTAGTTCACAAACTATGAGGTTACCGGTGCTTAGTATCGATGATCGCACCTCTATGGCTGGCTCAGGTGTGGTATCACCAGTTGAAAATGTGGTGCGAGAACCCGGTGTCACTCCCGATCTCGTACTTTCACTTGGAGACAATTGGCAACCTAGAGACCTCGCTGACTTTTGCCTTTTGGACATTCAGAATGCCAAATGGTTAACCCCGTATGGGGAGAGTGTCACTAATAAATTCCTCAATCAGTATACTCTTTCTACCAGGTGTCAATATCAATCACATTGGAAGACTTTTACGACCTGGATAGTTGGAACGGCACAAGCTGAAGCATCAGTAGCTTTGGTCTTCAAGTATTTGGACTACATATTTGGACAAAAACGCCTTTCTGTAATTACACTGAAAACACATTTGTCAGTTATCAGAACTCCCTTCTATGACTTAACAGGGCTATCTATACCGCAGGCAGAGGACAAAGGGTTCATGAGGGCATGTTTCAAGCTTCGCCCCCCCCCCCCCCGTCAGCTCATGCCTACCTGGTCACTTGATAAAGCATTGTCTTTGCTTCATTCACGCAAGTATAATCATGCGCCGGGTTTCGACTCACTGTTAAAGAAGGCTGTGTTCCTTATGGCTTTGGCCACAGGTAACAGGGTGTCTGAGCTGGCGGCGATGAGCAACGAACCTGATTGCCTCAGGTTTGGGAGACACAATATTAATGTACAAATTGCTCCATCCCCTACTTTTGTCACTAAAAATGAACATAGCGATCATATTTTCTCTGAGTTTACAGTCCCGGCACTGAAGCGCGGAGACACACACTATATTTTATGCCCAGTGCAATCTCTGATCAAGTTTTTGAGAGTGTCACAACCTCAACAGCAGAGAGCTTTATGGGTCAATAGTGGAGGTAAGCACGTCACGAGAAGAACATTAGCATCCTTGCTTGTAGATGTAATCCGAGAAAGTAATCCCGGTATAGTGGGAAGGGCCCACGACATCAGGAAGTGGGCAGTTTCTTTAAGATTCTTGCATAATCATTCCATAGATGACATCACTGACACACGATTGTGGTCATCCAATCATACTTTCCTGATGCGCTACCTATCTGCGGCCTTGGATAAACCAAAACTCACCTGTGTGGCATTACGTCAGCGGGTCTAATTGGTCTTTGTGCTACTAGATTTAAGAATAATCTTAAGTGTGGAAAAGGGGGGGGGGGTAATGGAGAGCCAAGACCCTCAGACCCTCCACCGGATAATGTGATAAGTATACTAGCTGTGATACTTGATAAGCCGAACTGGTTATACAGTTCAAATGTTATGTTTTGAATATATATCACTAATAGTTACACTATGGGATATAGAAGATAAGTTGTACAAGATATACAGTATGTACAAATTAATCTTAAGGACCAAATATATGTAATCAAATTATTTGTTTGTTCCTATAGAAGTTTGACGCCTAGGAAGGGTCAAAGACTTTTGTTTGTTTTTGGGCAAGAATACAACATTCTTGGAAAATATTTGTATTGAACCTCAATGTGATATTCATTACTAATTTACCTGCAAGGTTACTTATAAGCATACTTCTTCAAAGCACGCAATCTGCTTTCTTTCCATTTTTTACCAAAACTATTGTTTGTATACGATCAATTTAAGATTGTTATGTGGTTGTTTTGTATCTACCTATGGTAGTTTGTTAGTGGTTTAAATATTGTCACTGATGTCCCCCTCCAGTCTTGAGATATCAGGCATATCGTCAATGATGGATGGGCCACTAATAAATTATATGTTTGAGTCCCGGAGGGAAGAAGGAAAACCTAATATTTAGTAGTGGCCCCGAAATCATTGACGATGTAGGCCCTCCCTTCCATCCCCTTCCCATTCGTTGATGTCTTAAGTTTAAACTTGATATATCATTGAAGGCGGGATGACGCTGAGAGCTTCAGCGTCTCGGATAGAATCCACAGAAAGACATCCACGAACTTGGAAAGCTTTATTATAACAATTCTTAAGTTATTAATTCTTTATTTTTTTTTACAAAGTTTGTTCGTAGTGAGTACCCAATCATAAAGACGATTCCATAAAATAATGAGCGTTGCACTTATGATGTCGGCACTCTTTCCCCTGTGGCGGGTGTTACAAACAGGCTGACTGCAGGTGTTAGAAAGAGAGCTATTATATAATAGGCATATCGTCAATTATTTCGAGGTCACTACTAAATATTAGGTTTTCCTTCTTCCCTCCGAGACTCAAACCTATATTCCCGCGCACACCACCACACCACCAAGATACGCCATAGTCGCCTCAATGACTCCCGCGCTCCCTCCAACATCCGGCAAGGACATCATGGTGACCATACCGAACCACGATGCTAAGAAGAAAAGGAAAGGTGGAAAGGAAAGCAGGGCAAGCAAAAATCTTGCATACGCATTATACCTCCACGCGCCCTGCTTCCTCCAAGCCGCATCACCACCATGAAAGGGAAATCCGGCGGGGCTACCCCAGGCGCCCCAGAACCTCTTCCCCGCACAGCTCTCCTTTTTACCCGGAGAAGGGACACCGGGACAAACGCCAGAAGAAGTAAGACTTTATCAGGCAAAGTTGAGATCTATACAGTTGGAAAGCTCTTAAAGTATTCTTCACTGGAAGATAATTTAAGAGCTGGAAGATTTGGGTATATACTGGATAAACTATTAAAGCACTGGCAAATAAAGGTTTATTCAGGATTTTTATATCTTGGCTTATCAAAGGAATTAATTATTAGATCCCACTGGGGGCAACCAATATTAGTTCCTCTGCCTCGATTACCAGGAATTACTGTCAATAAAGAATGCTGTTTTGACATGCGTTTTATTGGTTTTGAACTTACCTCCTATGGGCCCAGTTCACTCACTGGCAATTGGCTTTTAAAAGGTAGGGCTCTGCGAGAGATACCGTACGTAGCTTTAAGCATAACGGCACTTTGCATAAGAGTCCTTATGATACGTGATTCCAGGCACTGGCATTAAGACACGTATGTGTTAAAGGCCCAAATCAACTCGTCCACCAGTCCCTGAAAGACTCTTATAACGGTCAGGACAATTAAGAGACTTTGTGTAAAATCAACCCTCTTACGTTAGTCCAATGATATGTATACGTATACACTGGTATAACGGAACATAACATTCAAGACCCAACACCCAAGAGTGCTGGAAGGTTCTGCATCAAAACTCTTATAACGGTCAGAGTAGTTAAAGAGATAGGAAAACACTGGTATAACTTCTCTTTACGTTAGCTTGATGATATGTATACATATACACTGGTATATTGGAACATAGTAATTTAAGACCCAACAGCCAAGAGTTCTCCATCGACTTCCATCTGCTGTCAACCATCCACGTCAGGACCACCACCACAGCCAAGACCCTCGTCATTATACTACAAAAGTGTCTTGATTATATAAATACTCAGTGTGACCTCAAAGAAGTACTAGTGGCGTGCCTTATCAAAGGAAGTACTCAGTGTGATATTTTATTATATAAATTCTCAGTGTGACCTCAAAGAAGTATTAATGACGTACCTTATCAAAGGAAGTTATCTGTGTGATGTTATAACAGGCAGTGTCTCTCTATTGAGATATTAATTGTGGTTCCTCGTTCGTGCGTTATGAACTATATATATAATTACCTATATCGTGTATGAAGTAACATTTATGTGCCTTGAACAATACAACTTATGAATGTACTTTGTGTTATATTTATCCTCTATTACCTTTGTGCATGTGTTTATGTGGATTCAATTTCTCCAGTCAAGTAAGAACCTACCTAATCAATCCAATTAACCCCAGCAAAAACCTGGTAAAACAACTGTTTCTGCAATGTATTATTGCTAAGTTTTTACAATTTACAGAACATGTACTTTCAAATTCGCCCCAGTTGTAGAGTAATCATGATAGGGGATGATATAAGTTTACCAACAGCTGAATACAATAATAATAGGTTAAGTAGTTAGGGCAATTTGTTTCCATATTTGTTTTATTGATTTATTTTTACAATTTATTTGTATGGGTTTATATGATTTAATTGTGATTAACACCTTATTGGCGGCCTAGGCGGTATATTTGACTGTACCGCACAGCATTTTTTTTTAACCCTAAATAAGGTTGTTTGCATGATCATTTTCATGCCTAAATAAGAGACAGAGTGTAAAACAAGTATCTATCCCTGAAAGGGCGTAAACAGAGCTTTCCAATGACACCCGAACCATCCTTGTACGACCACTGGTTCTCTTGCAACGATCGTGCAACACGAGTGCAAAAACCCTGAAATAAGGGTAATTTCCTTACATAATTCCCTGTGTAGCGAGTGAGAAAGATGGGAGGAAAGTAGAATACAGTTCAGTATGTCCACCGCGGTGGTGGGGAGCGGTCATAGGGTTGCTACGCTCGTCCCACCGCTCAGCTCTCTCTCTCAGCAACATTACGTGCTGAAAATGGCGTCGACAGATGTCGTGCATTGCCACATAGTCCAAATTTATTTCACTCGACATATGTTGCGCGCCGCCAGTTAAGGGTTAATGTGTTTGTGTATTTATTTATTTAATTGTTTTATTTTTTTTTGTGTATGTTTATATTTTTATTATTTTGGGGCGGGGGATGCTGGGCGCAATTGTCCTGGGAAAATTTGCCCATAGCGATCACAATCACTCCACAATCTAAAGAAAACCTAAAATTGGTGAGGGAGGCCTTAATCGACTATTAGCATTTGTTTTCATGTTAGAGACATGGGCATCTCTACACAATAGTTAACCACATTAGTATGATGGTATAATTGTGATTAAATTATAGCAAAAGTTAGATGCTTTTACTATTCTTAGGAAAAACATGTGGAAATACAATTGGGTAGATTATATTTCAATTACTCGTCTGACTCCCAATGGTCTTTTCTAATCTGAATAAATTTTACTACTGATGAGTCATTTCAGAGAAGTAAGCGCCATCATAGTACTGAAAGGGTTAATAGTAAATATATTAGCAATTATTATGCAAACATTCGTGTTGGCTGGTACCATAGTTATTGAAATTCCAAGCCATCTCATTCCGGCAATAGGCGGCTCATAGATACGGAATTTTGCGAAAATTGTGTTCCCGTCATATGATAATGGCTTGAAATGGGGCAAATATGATTATTGAGTCCATTTAAAAGCTTAAATTTACTCAACAAGGCTATAAACGATTAACAGTTAGAAAGAGCAAGGATTTGAAATGATAATTGGCACTGCAAATATATGGAAATATATGTCTCCCGTATATAAAGCAACTTGAGCCCCTGAAATGTAAACTTAGACCAGACATCCAACTAGTTTTCCGACAGACTAACACTGTCAAAAGAAATCTAGTCCTCACCCGCCCCCGTCAAAACAACCCCTAAACCGGCGTCTACTCCATACCATGCCGAAACTGCCCCTCCCAATACATCGGGATGACAGGACGCACTCTTGCCCAAAGAAGAAAAGAGCATGAGAGAGATGTGAGAAATGGGGATTCTTCCAACGCCCTGTTCTGCCATCTCAGAGACCAAAAACACCGGATCGATTGGGACTCCTCTCAGATAATATATTCTTCAAACAATTATTTCACGAGGAGACTCGTTGAGTCAGCCGAAATTGCCTCATGTCAAACCTTTAATCTAAAGGCAGGTGATGTTAATGTTGACCCCATGTTATCTGCTCTCATTCACCGTTACATCCACAAATCCAATCCCCCTGACTAGCTCTGCACTCTCACACACACACACACACACACACACACACTACACTGCACACACACTATCTACTGCATACCACACACCTACCCACTCACATCCACCCCACACACACTCACTTCCATCCACATACACACTCACTTCCATCCATACACACACACTACCTCACCCTCACACACACACACACACACTGCCCTGTGTGACTTCGTTGTGACCACACCCGTCCCTTGAGAGTCTGCCCCTCCCCCAAACTAATCCCTTCTCTACCTGCCTCTCTTCCCACCTGATCACTCCCTTTATCATCATATTTCTCTTCCTACTTGTTCACCCACCTTTACCTTCATATTTGATTTCTTTTCTTTTGTTGTTCTTTCTGCTATTATTTTCAATTGTTATATTGTTTTGTTATTATTGTTTGTACTAGTGTTCAGCTTTTTATATTAATGTATGTACTATCATTTCCTTGTAGTTTCTCACCTTATGACTACTACCACAATGTATCACTCTTATAACTACCCCTATAATGTTCATGTTACTATTATTTCTCTTATTTTTTCAATTTCTATTGTTACTATTATTATTATTTCCATTATTTTAGTATTGCATAATGTACAGTTGTTAGCCATTTGTGTACCTCCCCTCCCCCCCATGTCTACTGTTATGTCGGGCTATAATATTTACAGCTCGTGATATAGTCTTGACTAAAATCCAGATCTAGACTTATAGACCGTAAATAACTCAACAGGGTCAAATCTAACACCGTCTTACTCTCACAAATAAGTGTTCAATTAGGTACTACAGTACTCAATAACAACACATAACAATTATAACACCTGTTTATTCAATTAGATCTAATACCTGAAAATCAGATTATAGCTTCACCTAGATAATTATTGGAACTATCAGACAAGGGTTATCAGGCATATAAATGGTAGATCATGAATGGGGGCAATCGCTCTTCAACTGAGGTTATAACCAGGTGAATAATCTGCAACTAACTAATACACGTAACTTATAGAATCAACCCTGAATAATAATCGTGATGTGAGTCGAGTGTTTTCCGTGAATAAAACAACAGTGAAAGCATTAGAACACAATCTCAAATAAGAGAGGCTGGGAGAGTTGAGAGAGTAAATAATAACTCAGGTGGGGAGGCTGAGTCACACGACTGGTAGTGGCGAGCCGGCTAGGGAGTCGCGGTATTCTCAAGTGACCTTCCTACTTAAATTGAGGAGGTGAGGTCACCTACTGGACTGCGGTGGCTGAAATTAATCTCAAAGTTAATGCAACTAGAATGGTAATTTAAATAATGTTACTCTGAAATTGGGGGCAAGAGATGATTTAATTTATTTTACAAAAGATTAAGTTGGTGGACTAAATTATGTAATTTATAATGAATATCTTATATTCACGTCAACGATCGTATGTAAGAATAACGAAACGAGCCGAGGAATTCAGATATAAATTGAATATATAATTAGGAATGGAATATAGACGGATATCTATTAATTGTAATTAAGAACAGATTATAATTGATTAAATGAGCTTAGACAATGAACGCTCTGGGACTATCAAGGAATGACAGTGTAATAAATAATTAATTCAATATTAATTATGAATAGAAGGTGATGCACACGACGGAGTTGTGCTAAGGTAATACTCAAAATAGTATTACCCAGATGTCTGACGGAGTTAACAGAGTCTGACAATAAACATACACTAGAATAATAGGTGTATGGTAAGTGATGTGAAATTAAGTAACAGACTCTATGCAATGTTGGAATTCCTAAGCATGAAAAATCAGAATGACTTACATCAGTAATCAAATGAACGTAAATACTAGTTCATTAAATAATTACAATGGAGTTTAAGTAAGAGAGTAAAGATGGGGGAACTCGGGAAATAAATGTGTTGATAAAGTAACAACACTTCTCAACGAGGATACTCTGGTAAATTAATTATTAAATTGGGCGTAGGTTCTAGGTAATCAGTGATGACTCAAGAAGGGTAATTACACACGAAATACACGTCGACCTCAACTTGCAAAATACACAACAGAATACATATATTAGGCAAATCTGTGAGTGTGCAAGGTAAGTTAATTAAAACAAATGTATATAACGCATGCGTAGGACGTTCTAGAGAAAATAAATTAATTATGAACACTAGGTCTTAAACACAGACCTTAACTAAGTCTTTATATAACGATTCTGAAGGATGAACACAATACGTAATTAAAAGATCTTGGGCACCGATCTCAGAATTAATTAACACAACACGATTCACATATTTTAACCTATACCTCAACAACAATAACACAACGAAAAGACACAGAACCTTAGGGAATGTTTGGAGGGCTGGTGAAGAGAATGCAGGGCTGGCCAACATAGGTCGTAGGTCCTAGGGGCAGCACTTCCGGGGGCAAGGCATCCTCGGGCAGTACTTCCGGGAGCAAGGCGTCCTCGGGCAGTACTTCAGGGGGCAAGGCGTCCTCGGGCAGCATTTCAGGGGGCAAGGCTTCCTCGGGCAGCACTTCCAGGGGCAGGGCGTCCTCGGGCAGCAATTCAGGTGGACAGGGCGTGGCTCGAACAGGACAGCAGGGCATTTCAGGACAGGACACTCTCCGGGGCAGGGCAGGGGAAGGCTGGGGCAAGCCACACAGTTCTTATACTCAGTTCCTGGGTAGGGTCTGAATAATAGGGTCGTGTATTTTGCATACCTTTCCACAATTTACCTGAGATAATGTGCGGCGTTTTCCTTGACTCCCGTTTACAGGTATTCAACATTAGAGGGGTATTGTGAAATGGTTGTGATGAAGTTGTGAGGTAAATACTTATCGTAGGTATACCTAGTGGTAGTTTACATGGATACATAATGTGCTAGGTAGCTCATTAATTACTTAAGACCTAGTTACTTAGTCTAATAAGGGAGAAATGGGATGTGTATGGACTCGTCCATGAACTATATTCTTAAACAAACATTGATATAGCTCACTTAATAGTTGGTCTTGGTTGAGGTTTATTGGATCTCCCGATCCGCCACAATGTGTCCTCTCGTTTATATCCACTCCTGTAGGTAGATTCCAGGCCGTTGATGTTCTATTTGCATAACTACTTCTTCCGTGTCCTCCATATCCGGGAGCTGAGTACATGTAGCTCGTTGCCGGCACCGGAATACGAGGGGGCGTGACCCGAGCAGGTGGCTAATGAGTTTGGGTGACCTCCCATACCTTTGTCTCGTCGTAGAAAATGGTGAAACAGGGGTCGCTTGGGTATTTGTCCAGGGGCTAGAGCATGGGAAAATTGGGGTGTCTCTGCTATTTTCTTGTCTTGATTATGGGGTTTTGGAGTTGCAGTCTGGCTATTCTGTAACTGTTATTTGGGTGGCTCGTCTTCAGCCCCGTCATCTCATCTACCCTCCATCTAGCTCCTATGCCCCTCCCCCTTCTCCCCCCCGAGCGGTATACAAGCTCTCCTCACTCCTTCACCCCTTACACCGGAAGAGGAGAGTCGAAACTTGTTGTGTCATAATAAACACATTATACTACCATGTGGGTTTAATTCTCCATTCAAGGATTCACGGCATTGTGAATTTATCTCTCATATGGATGACCACTATAGCCAATATAACGCCATCAATGAAATTTATAGCACAAACAGTGTCGGAGATAATTATGGTTCTTGTGAACACCAATTTTCACCCAATTAATTGTCTTCCTGGAAAATTAAGCCTCTGGCTGGCCCTCTACAAAGAAACACACACACACACACACACACACAAACCACTAAGATTAGGTTATGAATAGATAAGATACAAAAAGTTAGGTTAGGCGATGTTTGGTTTAGTTATGTTAGGCTAAATGGCTAATTTTCAGTAAAATAAGTAAGGTTAAAAGATGCTTAGTTTTGTTATGTTATGGTATGATAGTATAGGTTAAACACGCAAATCACATTTTTTGGAGGGTTTTGCTTAAGTAGACAACCAATCAAATATCGCATGGTTAAACTTTCAGAAATTTGATACACAACAACGTAAAGCACAATCTGCGTAAACATTGGGATACGATAAGTTTTGCCAGTCACATTTGGACACATTCACTAGTGAATGATTTTTTTGTAACACTGCATTGAGTCAACCTCTAGTCTCCCGGAAGCTCGGTAGAGCTTTGATACTCAACATACCTCTGTCAGTCAAGAGGTGCACTACGGTCTCCCGGGTATTTAAATCTCGTTTCTCGAAGCGTTTGGAAGTGTTATACATTGTTAAAAATAGTTCTTATATTATTATACGTACAATACAAGAGAATATATTTCGTTATTATGTATTGGTGACAGTATTGCGGCCCTACAATCTATGATTTAAATATATTATAATAATAAAAACGGTTGACAATACACAAACTCTGATTTGACTTCTGGAAAGTGTGCGAACAATATTTTGTATTTCATTTATACAAAAACTATTGCCAGAACTCAAAATATCGAATTGTGGCTATGCAAAATCGGATGTAGTCGGGAAAATGACAACATTTGTATTTGGCATCAATTTTACTATGATCAGTTGATGTTTTATAGTTTTGTTTACAGAAATATTTGTAGATTCCCCTTTCTTCTATCTCTTGAGTTATAATATATTGCAGTAGATGCAATTATTGTGGGTGAAAATCGTTTGTGAATGAACATTTTTGGTCTGACCGCTGTATTCATAATCGTGAGTATATGGTTTACTGTTATATTCATATACACAAATAGAAAACAAACATTTGACGATACACAAAATTCTGATAACACCATTGGAAAGTGCATAAAAATTAATCTTATTTCAATTAAAGAAGACATTGCTTGTTCAGCATAAACGAAATTATGACAAGGGTACTCAGAAGAACAATTAAATATTTGATTATCTATTGCTTTTGACTGATAATGTTCATATTTTCTGATATTTTCTTCGATATTTGTATAGAATGGGTTTTGCTCTTTCTTTATTGTGGGTTAAAACAGAGCGATAACATATGTGTATCGTTTAGCTTAAACCATGAGAGAGTCGGAGAGTGAACTGTAATGGAACATTAATAATAGTTTTTTCTTCAGCTCAGGGAGTTAAGACAGTCAAATACAAATATAGTTTATTTGTTATTAATTTTAAGTGGAATGCCCTGACCAAAATGTGGCCCATGTGCGTTAAGCCAAGTCAAGCTACCCGCCACTACCTGATATGGTGAAATATAAGCATCATTAATGTTTCTGAAAGAGCGAACCTTACTGACGATCCATTGTGCTTTAGTATTGATTTTATAAAGAGTACTAATATACCAACTGGTTGGAGCGGGTGGTGGTGGTGGATGGGATCTGATTTCAAATGAATCCACTACTTTTAAGCTCCTCGGTGGCCTAGTGGTAAAGCTGTTGGAGTGCTGCACTACTGGCCTGAGTTCAAGATATATCACAAAAAAACAATTCAAAAATAATATATATAAAAAAACAAAAAAACATAAGAAACTCGTAAGTGAAGTTATGCCTCTGAAAAGTGCTATGGAAAATAAACGTTCAACAATATCCCAGTTAAGCACCTCAAGGTCTGTAGTATACAAGGAAATTAACCCAATTTGTTTCGTGCATATTGTCTATAATGAAAAACATAACATTACCAAATTTTACACAATATTGTTCATTCGTTTCCAAGTATCAGACCATTCACTAGTGACTAGACAGTTCGCTGGAACAGGTCGTGACCGACTACCACTGTGTGTGTTTGTAGCCATGTACAAACAAAGACACATGTGGTGCAAGATATTTTTGTTCTATGTGTATGAAGGATACAAAAGGCAAAGCTGCCTGTAACAAGTGTCCCCCAAAGTTAAGAGAGCCAAATTCACGGTACGTGGAGTCATAATGTCTTGACAAACGAAGCTTGAAGCAGTTAAGTCATAGGATGAGGGAAAGACAAATTGAGGGAGATAGTTGCAGAGCTTACTTGTTAAGTAGAAGAAATACTGGGAAAATCAGTTCACTCTTGGGTTCGAGAGTTGAACAGAATTGGGGTGGGAGTGTGTTGAAAGGCAGGTGCCACGTACTCTCCGTAGGGGAGGAAGTATACAGTGTACACTAAGAAAGCTTTGAAGACCATTGATTATTGTATAGCGGTAGAAGAGTGAGAGAGATGCAACATTACTACGTGTAAAAAGAGATTGTTGGGAATTAGTAAGAGGAGGTGAGTTGATGAGACAAAATGCTTTTGATTATACCCTTTCGAGAAGTGCGGCATTGGTGAAACCTCCCCACACAGGGGGACACTGTGCCCCTGTAGAGAACAAGAGGCTGTATGGGGGTGAAGAACCCACGGACAAGGTTGAGCATTCCTAACGTCTGGGAAGCTGTCTTAGCACGTGTGGTAATAGGATCTTTCAAAGAAAGGTCCGAAGAAAATGAAACACCAAGAATATTGAGAGAAATTGAAAGGATAGTAATTTGAAAGATTGTGACGGGTAGATAGATGGAGAAATTGGACTTTGGATACATTGAAAGTAACAAGATTCCCTCTGACCCCATCATAAATAATTGAAAGATCACAAGATAGGCATGCTATGGCCTCATCACTAGTGTTTTTAATAATTGCGTGGTGGGTCATTGTTGAAAAGTAGTTTAAGAGTCTTCAGCATATGAGTGGATAGTACTAGTGGTACAGTTGAGAAGATCATTAATAAACATTATAAATATAACTGGAGACAGGACAATGCCCTGAGGACCAGCGGATTTGATAGGGTGAGGAAATGAGGTATGGCCATCTACAACCACAGCTATGGAATGGCCAGAAAGAACATTTGAGAATAAAGCACAGATAGAAACCGAAGGAGGGTTGTTTGGAAATTTGAGATTTGTGCCAGAATCTATTGAAGGTTTTCAATATGTCTAGTCACTAGTGCAATAGAAAAGGTCTAACGGAAGTCCTGAAAGGAGCATGACCAAGAGTTAGTAAGATAAGAAAGAAGATAACCAGTAGAGAACCCCTAAGGAAGCCATACGGGCATTCTGAAAGTAGATATGGGTAGAGAAATACTTAAAACATTTAGCATAGATCGAAAACTTTAGATATTCAAGAAATGAGAGCAATTGGACAATAGTTGGAGGGTTGAGAAATGTCAGGTTTCTTTGGAACAGGTTGAATGAGAGAAAACTTCCAGCAGGAAAAGGAGATCTTGGAGGAAGACAGAGACGGAGGAGTCTGCCTAGGCAGGGAGTCGTGCGGGCACAGGAGAACAGTTGTTTTAGTCATTGTGGGTCGTTGTGGAAAACTAGTTGAATAGTGTAAGGTAGAGTCATCAGAATATGAGTGGATAGGACTAGAGGTACAGTTGAGATCATTAATGATCATTAATGCCCATTAAGAGATCAGCAAGCCTGTTCTTGCTGATCCTCCCTACTCCTTTAAGGAAGTGTGGGTTTGGCTACTGACTGAAAAAGAAAAATGGAGACAGGACATAACTCTGAGGAACACCGAGTTGATAGGTTGATAAAGTGAGGGATAGCCGAGTTGATAGGTTGATAAAGTGCCGTCCACAACCGCAGCCATGATATACCAGAAATTAACTTACAGATAAAGGCACAGACAGGGATTGAAACCGACATTTGTGCCAAACTCTATCGAAGGCTTGTTTAGCACAATAGAACATGTATCACCGAAGTCCTGAAAGGAGGATAACCAAGAGTTAGTAAGATAAGAAAGGAGATCACCAGTAGAGGAGCAATACTGGCGATCTGAAAATAGATTATGGGCAGATCAATACTTAAGACATATTTAATTTAGCATTGATTCGAAAACTTTAGAGATGCAAAAAATGGAAGCAATTGGACAATAGTTGGAGGGTTGAGAAATGTCACGTTTCTTTGGGACAGGTTGAATAAGATGAAACTTCCAGCAAGAAGGAAGACAGAGACAAAAGAGTTTGCCTAGGCAGGGAGTCACCACGAAAGAACAATTTATGAGTGCAACTGGAGGAACACCGTCTGGTCTGTACGTCTTCTTAGTAGTAAGCCCTGAGAGGCCTTTTCCCCATGACACAAGTTATGAGAAGTACGTATCAGTATAGCATGCTGGAAGAGACAATTGTCTTTGAACAAAATTGTAAGATTATCCATGACATGTTTGTATTGTATAACAAATTATCACCATTGTAAATATAGGTATATTGCAGAGTTATGTTTGGTAAATATTTGTGTTTCTATAATTTTGATTGTTAAACTGCATTTACTTACTTTTGTAACAATGTTGTGTAAGCTCTGGTTAATACATTGAATCTACAGTAAATGTAATATAATTCAAGCATCATAGTTTAGAGGCGGAATGAATTATGCTTCAGGAACGTGGTCAGTTAAAGTGGGTGATATTGATGATAATAATAAATTGGAATGTAACACAATGACAATGGTTATATGGATGTGTGGGATTACACTGGAAGATAAGATATCGAATGAAGAGTCGAAAACGCGGTTAGGTATCAAGAGCATCAGTTTGGTTGGTGGGGACATGTGGGTAGGATAGAATAATTATGATCTACAGTTAACTGGGGGTAAAGATGCAAGTCAATATATCCCGTGGCAACTGCATGGAGGGGTAAATCTAGAAAGACGGGAGTTCAAGTCTTACAAACTTTTATACACAAAATAAATGATAAATGTATATTACAAATAAAATAAATAAATAACAAAAATTGCGAAACGGCACTCTATTTGGATCACCCAGGCTTTAAAATGATGTGTACAATTATGTACTGCACGTTTGTTATGGGGGATTCTTAGTCATCATCAATACTGGTGTGGTGTTAGGTCACAATCACAACATAAAAACTACCAAACCCGTTAATAAGTTTTCTATCACTTTTCCTTTTATCTGTGGATGCAAAAACAATTATTAACTGTAAACATATAGCGAGAGTAATGATGAAGTACACCTTCATACTGGCTACGTATGTCTTTCCTAAGGGGAATAGTTACAGGCACACTTTATCCTCTCTCTCTCTCTCTCTAACTCTCTCTCTCTCTCTCTCTCTCTCTCTCTCTCTCTCTCTCTCTCTCTCTCTCTCTCTCTCTCTCTCTCTCTAACTCTCTCTCTCTCTCTCTCTCTCTCTCTCTCTCTCTCTCTCTCTCTCTCTCTCTCTCTCTCTCTCACTCTCTCTCCCTCCGAACGTTCACAGCGAAAAACATCATATACATTGAATATTAAGTAATTCTTTTGATCTATTTTTATAATTTTATAGACGCGCGTCCATCCAGTGTTTACAATAACCTAAATGATAGAATTTCCCTCGCAGAGTTTGGTTATTTTTAAACAGTCCGAAGTTCTGACAATAGAGCCAATATGAGCATCAAAACAATAAATGTCGTTGATATTATACTGTGTGATGTTTAAGTTATTATATTTTCTTCTTCATAATTATATATTCTTGATAATGACATAAAATTGGAATTATAACTTTGATCCAACGGTATTCACGTTAGGCAATGCTTACATAATAATTAGAAAACATTAAAGATATGATTCACATACAGTATATACCGGTACATCGATAGATAAATAGGCCTATGTATTATATGTGGATTAATAGAAAGGTAATTAAAGGTTAAGGATACAATGGTTCTGGAAAGTGTACGAACATATACTGTACTGAATGTCTGGGGGAAAGGGGCTTATGTAACACGCTGGTTCCTACTTTGTTTTATTATTTGTTTTCTTCTATGTGCATGGGGAAGACAAAAGGCAGGTTGACTGTAACGAGTGTCTCCCCCATAAGTTAAAAGAGTGACAGAGCCAAATTCAAGGGATGTTGGAGTCAAAATGCCTGGACACACGAAGTTTAAAGCAGTCTAAGTCATAGGATGAAGACAAGATTGATTGAGGGAGAAAGTTCCAGAGTTCACTTGTTGAGTAGAAGGAAGATTGAGTAAATTTTCCAAATCTTGGGTTGGAGAGCTGGAGAGAATAGGAGTGGAACTGTGTTGAAAGGCCACCGCAAGGGAGTGGGTATACACTGAGAGAGCTCTGAAGAACACTGATTGTTGTAATAGCAATAGAAGAGTGAAAGAGATGCAACATTGCGGCGTGTAGAAATATATTGTATGGAACCAGTAAGAGGAAGCGAGTTGATGAGGCGAAATGTTTTTAACTCTACTCGTGTTTTAGCGGCTCGCTGGTGTAGTGACTAGCATCTTGGACTTCCACTCAAAAGGTCCCAGGATCGCGCCTACACTCGGCGCATTAAAGATTTTTCACAAGCACTGAGTCGTTATCGTCCCTCATGAGCAAGGGGATGGGATAGTAGTACAGGACCCCAATGGAAATACGCCTAATCGGCCTTATTGGGCCCAGACTCAAACAATTTGGTATGAAGTTCCTCAAGGATCCATACTGGGATCATTGCTAATTTTTCTTTACATTAACCCTTAACTGGCGGCGCACAACATATGTCGAGTGAAATAAATTTGGACTATGTGGCGGTGCATGACAGCTGTCGAGTGCCATTTTCAGCATGTAATGTTGCTGAGAGAGAGAGAGCTGAGCGGTGGGACGAGCATAGTAACCTTACGACCGCTCCCCATGACCACCGTGGACCTACTGAACTGTATCCCACCCTTCTCCCCCCTTTCTCACTCGCTACACAGGGAATTATGTACGGAAATTACCTTATTTTAGGGTTTTTGCACTCGTGTTGAACGATCGTTGCAAGAGAACCAGCGGTCGTACAAGGATGGTTCGGGTGTCATTGGAAAGCTGTTTACGCCCTTTCAGAAATAGATACTTGTTTTATGCTCTGGATCTTGTTTATGCATGAAAATGAGCACGTAAACAACCCTATTTAGGGTAAAAAAAAAACACTGTGCGGTACGGTGTAAAATACACACCACCCGCTCTTAAGGCGTTAATGCCTTGTAAATTGTAGTAAAATAATGAAACTGGTTTTGTTTGCAGATGATATAATGAATAATGAACTAAAAAAAATGTATATAATTAAATATCTAGCAACAAAAGAACTCTTAATAATGATAAAATTAACTGCAAATTGTTCACACAAGCACAAATATTTCGGAAAACCTAGAAAAACTGAACATTAAAAATTATGTTTTAAAAATCTATAAACACAACTCTGGGTTAACAGTTGATAAACGATTGACTTGGAGTAAAAATATTCAAAATGTAAACCGAAAAGTAGTAAGGGATGGGGTATATATTACCTGATTCGAAATGTATTTAATGGCAAAGCCTTGTTGAGCATAGAGTATTATCTGATATATCCACTTATTTTGAATGACATACAGTATAGGGAAGCACAAATACAACATACAATTAAATCATTATTAGCAGTTCAAAAACAGGCAAATCGAAAAATTACATACAAATCATAATATGCTCACACAAATTGTTTAATTCATTATCTAACCATCTAAAACTAAGTGACATAAATATTTCTTGCAGTGATTTGTTTGTTTTTAAATTGGTGAATAATAATACGGACAGCATGGTTCAATATCATATGAATAACAGATACAACCTTAGAAACAATTTTCTTGCAAAAATTCCGCTAATGACTTCAAGCAATCAGATTCATCAGCTGTCTATCATTGAGTAAAGGTATGGCATGGACTCCCACAATCCATTAGAGATATATTAACAATTACGGGTCTCAAGAAATATCATAAATATTATTTACCGTGTAAACACATTTGAGTGTTTATTTTAATATGATTGCAATGTCTGAAATGGGGCAATGCATAAGTGTGTTGATTTTCGGTGTGAGCATCCTGAGTTCGAATCCCCGGACTGCCACATGTGTTTGTTAATTTCATTAATCGAGTTTAGGAGAAAATTTGGTTGGTGGAGAGAACATAATAGTTAATTCTGGTTCAGGAGTAGTTTATAGAGAGGCCTTCCTTAGGGTTAAGCGCCCCATTAATTACTTCTTCCATTCACCTATTCTTAGCCTCCGATAGTGCAGTTGGAATGAATGTACATGCTAAGATTGGTATGCAGGATTCGAAACTGCATAATATATCGTAGGCTTGTGCAGCATTCTTTAACTGTCTTCGTGGCGCAATGCATAAGTGTGTTGATTTTCGGTGTGAGCGTCCTGGGTTCGAAACCCTGGACTGCCACATGTGTTTTTTATAATTATTAATCGAGTTTAGGAGTAAAGTTGGTTGGTGGAGAGAACATAATAATGTAAACTAAATATATGCATACATTTGCTTATTGAGAGTACGTACAGTATATGTGGATTGTAAGAGATGTCTTTGAATGTGGTATGCAGGCTGTATTTGTATATGTGAATGAATATGTATATACTGTTTGTGCAAAAAATGTGTGTATAATTAAATATATTAATTTTCTGCTGTATCTAAATGCCAGTATATGTATAGTGTACGTGTTTGATGACATGCATGCAAATATGTGTATGTATCTGTATGCTACGTAATATGAGTATATGTATTACTGTAAAGGTTAAAATACAGTATATTTATATGTATGAGTTTACCAAAGTGAATTTATGTATGCAAGTATAATTATGTGTGTGCATATGCCGTGTATATGTGTGCCAAACATCTGGTTACTACATATTGCAGGTAATAAATAGTGTCCTCCCCTGCAACACTGTAATGGATTCTTCCACATTTGCCTGTTTCCAACAAGTCCAATGTGAGCTAGAATATCTTTTATAATTTTGTAATATTCAATATTATATAATCTTGATTATAACATGGTAAAATAAACACATTTACATGAGGGTGGGATAGGCCCTCTGATAGTTTGGCATGTCTTATGAAGAAATACGTGGGAAATACTATTTTCAACATAAAATATCTCAATATCGGTTGAAATTTGAATGCCTTCTTGTAGATGATTGCATGCTTTAGTTATGAAATATGACCTAATACCGAAGTTTGGTGCATATATTTTATTAGACCTTGTATAATGTAACTGTGTATCTGTATGTTTATATGCACGTGGCGGTGCATATAAATGATGTATACTAATACTACCAAAGCTTTTGGTTGTAAGTATTGTCTGCTAGTAGAGATAGTATAATTATTGCCGTCACCACTCAGAACAATCTCCTGGTAATATAAGAACGAGGACAGAAACAATATTTTAATATATGCATGATAAGTGCAGGACCAATATCTTGATTATAAGAATGGTGAATATTTAGCAAGTCTTGACCATTCAGGAACAGAGTTATAAGTATGTGTGTAGAGTCTATGTTCTAAGTGTGTGTTTAAAAACAAATAACTCTCTAGAAAGTGTGATGTCTATCTTCTGTCTATTTAGCTGCTATCTTGCTGTGACCGCTTTGCTTGTTATTGGTGTGAGAGTGTGTGGGCAAGTGTACAAAGGAGTACAAAGGAAATCAAGCAACAACAGGTCTAGTGACCCTTCTAGGCTGCTTGTCCTCCAAAACACTGAGGATCAAGTGTCCAAACAGTGGTTTAGAGTGGGTAAGGGAACATTGGAAAGGGAACTACTGCCCTGGAACTAATGTACGTGGCAGGATTAGGAAGTTAGTAGGGGACAGATGGGTTAGTAACTGAGGGGAGGATAAAATAAAGTTATTAATTTACAAACGCAGTCAGTCGCGGGTTTGATGCGAGATATTTGTCTAAGCGAAGTTTAAATGAATCAACGGTGCTGCAGTCTATGACATCTCGGGGAAGCCCATTCCATAAGTTGACAACTCGGTTGAAGAAAAAATTCTTAGCTTCGTGTGAGTTAAAAGATTTACCAATAATTTTGCAACCGTTTCCCCGCGTGTAATTAGATTGGTCGATAGTGAAGTACTTACTACTGTTCATATTGTCAATGCCTTTGATGATTTTGAACACTTAAATTAAGTCACCTCTTAACCCCTAACTAGCGGCCCACAACATAAGTCGAGTATAATAAATTTGGACTATCTGGCGTCGCGCTTCATAGGTCGTGTGGCATTTTCAGCACGTAATGTTGCTGAGAGAGAGAGACAAGTGGTGGCAGGAGAGTAGCGTGCGTATGACTGCTCCAGACCACCGCGGCGAACCTACTGACACGAATCCCACCTCCTCCCTCCCTCTCTCACTCGCTACATACTGAATTGTATGGGGAAAGTACCGAATTACATGCTTTTTGCACTCGTGTTGCGCGGTTGTTGCAAGAAAACTAGCGGTCATAAAAGGATCGTTGTGGTGTCATTGGAAAGCTCTGTTTATGCCCTTTCAGGGATAGATACTTGTTTTACGCTCTGGGTCTTATTTAGGCATGAAAATTATCACGTAAACAGCCCTATTTTGGCTAAAAAACACCCGCTGGGCGGTACATATAAATAGACCGCCTAGCCCGCCAAAAGGTGTTAATCTGCGCTGGGTTAACAAACAGTACCTATCCCTGAAAGGGCATAAAAAAGAGCTTTCGAATGACACCATAACGATCCTTGTATGATGGAAGTTTTCTGCAATAACGTCAACGCGAGTGCAAAAGCAGGTAATTCGGTACTTTCGGTACATAATGAGTATGTAGCGAGTGAGAGAGGGAGGAGGGAGCTGAGATTTGTGTCAGTTTCGCCGCGGTGGTCTGGAGCAGTCATACGCTCGCTAGTCGCCTGCCACCACTTCTCTCTCTCAGCCACATTACGTGCTGAAATTGCCACTCGACTATGTCGAGCGCCGACATAGTCCAGCTTTTTAACTCGACTTATGTTGCTGCGCTTAAGGGTTAAAGGAAATAGATTTAATTCTATAAGACGCCCCTCGTATGGTTTGTTCTTTAGGCTAGGTATCATTTTGGTAACTCTACGTTGAACTCGTTCTAGCTTGTCTATCTTTTTGGTAATAAGGGCACCAGGATTGAACGCAGTATTCAAGAAGAGGGCGGACTAAGGAATTGTAAAGGGTTAGGATAACGTCTTTGGATTTATGCTCAAATGACCTGCCTATAAAGCCAATTATTTTGTTTGCCTTCTTAACAACTTCTGAACATTGTTGACTCGGTTTTAGGTTACTTGATATTGTTACTCCCAGATCGGTTTCTCTGTTTACATTCTTAAGATGAGTGCCATTCATCAAATAGTTTGCTTTCTCATTTTGGTATCCGATATGTAGTACTTTACATTTATCCGCATTGAAACTCATTTGCCATATTTGGGCCCATGACAATTTATATAGATTGTGTTGCATATCGTCAACTTGTTCTTTTGAGAGTACGCTATTTGCAATTTTTGTATCGTCAGCAAATTTTGAGATTGTACAGGTTGCACCCTCATCTATGTCGTTGATGTAAATTAGAAAGAGAATTGGTCCTAGTACCGATACCTGGGGTACCCCGCTACTTACATTGGTCCATTTAGATGCCTTACCGTTTATGACTACTCTTTGCTTTCTGTCGCTGAGCCAATTTTCTATCCATTTCAACACTCCATCTTGTATTCCATGCGCTTTTAGTTTTAGCAGTAAACGTTTGTGGGGAACTTTGTCAAAGGCCTTTTGAAAATCAAGGTATATAATATCTACAGCTTTACTCTCATCGTAGAAGTTGAGGATATCGTGGAAGAAGTCTAAGAGGTTTGTTAAACAGGAACGTTTTTTACGAAAGCAGTGTTGAGTATCATTAAGTATGTTATTTTCCTCTAAGTGATTTACGAGTCTGTCTCTTATGAGTGTTTCTAACATTTGCCATACAACTGAGGTTAAGCTAATTGGACGATAGTTACTGGGTAGGGATTTTCTGCGTTTTTTTAATATCAGTGTTACGTTGGCTAGCTTCCACTGATCAGGCATATTTCCAGACTGCAAGGATTTATTAAATAGCAATGTCAATGGTTTGGAGAGCTCATCCTTAGCTTCCTTTCGGACTCTAGGTGAGATTTTATCAGGTCCAGGCGTTTTATTTACCTTGAGTTTATCTAAACAATTCAATACTTCTCTCTCTGTAATGGTGATATTGCTTAGAACATCTGAATTATCAATCTGAATCGGCGATGGTGTAGGGATATCACTGAGGTCTTCCGTTGTAAAAACTGATGCAACAAAGGTATTGAGGGCATTACTCATTTGTACTTCGTCTTTGGTGTATTCTCCATTTTCATCGACTAACGGTCCAACAGTTGAAGTAACTACTTTTTTCTTTCTGATATAACTATAGAATTCTTTCGGGTTTGTTTTACTTTGATTCGCAACATGTAACTCCAGGGTCTTTTTACTTTGCTTAATTAACTTTTTGGATTTGCGTTGTAGCTCTACAAATTTCACCCGTTCTTCGTCATTGTGTAAGGATTTTAATCTATCATTAGCAAACTTTTTAGCAAGCAGACAGTTTGAAATATCTTTATTCCACCATTTGGGCTTATTATTTAGGCCTGGATGCCGTATTTTCGATGGTATGCAGTCCTGCACTGCTTTTAGGTAAGTGGTTTCGAATAATTCCCAAGATGTATTTATGTCGTTATTGTTAATTAAAAAGGTCCAGTCAGTTTCTTTATACATAGCTCTAAGTTTATGAAAGTTTGCTTTCTTGAAATTAGGGACTTTTTCGATGCTGCTATTGGTTCGTTACTAGTAAACTTTAAAGTGAAAGTTATTGTACGATGGTCGCTGTTACTGAATTCATCTCCAACATTCAAATTCTCTATTAATTCTTCTTTTGTTGCAAGTACAAGGTCAAGAACATTATTACCACGGGTCGGCGATCGAACAAATTGATAGAGTGAACTCTCTTGCAAGTTCACATACAAGTCATGTCCGGAGTGTGAAGTAAGAGTATCGCCCCACTTGGTCACAGGTAAATTAAAGTCGCCAAAAAATACGGTATCTTGTGAGTTACTTACATCTGCAATTTGTTCATAAATTTCTCGGTCAGTTTGCACTGATTGAGCGGGAGGTCTGTATATTAATGCAAGTATTATTTTTGTACCTTTATTATTCTTTATTAGCACAAAAGATGTGTCGACGTTCACAATTTGAGGTTTTGACAAGAGGGTCGGGTTAAGACTTTCTTTGATATAAAATAAAACGCCACCTCCATTTTTATTTATTCGGCTTTTCTCAAACATTACATAACCGGGAAGTGAATACTCTGCTAAAAAATCTCTATCTTCTGTATTGAGCCAAGATTCTGTTATACCAATCACATCATTAATTTCTGTAAACACTAGTTCCTCTAAATCTGAAAATTTATTGCGTATGCTACGAGCGTTTGCATAGAAAACCTTTAAAGTTGCGGTTTTAGAACTCGCAGAACGTTCTTTAAACAAATTTTTGGTTCTGGTCGGATCTACATTTACATTCATGGCTGTCCTCGGTCCTCGGTCGTTATCCCTGGCGGTTTTGAATTTGGGTCGTGTTGGTGGAGCTTTATCCAAAATTCGCGGTTCTCGACGGATTAGCATTTAATTCCTTCGCAGGTTGCCATCCTCGCTGTCTTCGGTCCTCCTTCCTGGTTGTCCTGTGCTGAGTCGATTTCTTCTCCGAAAATCCTTCACCGCATCGTTGAGAAGACGCCCAAAACGTGCTGCTCCCACCTGGTTCAGATGAACTCCATCGTCCGAAAACAAATAGTCATCGTAGTAGAAATTGCCCCAGGTGTCGACGAATCCCACGTTTTCCTTCCTGCAGAGGTTTGCTAGACAACGATTTGTGCTGGTGGCTATGTTGTAAAATCGGCTCTCTACACCAAGCCGGGGGACGATTCCTGAGACGATGATCCTTGATGACTTCTCCTTAAACGACTTGATCAGCTGCTGGTACTTTAAAAGCAAATCTTCCGACCGGGTTCGCTGTACATCGTTGGATCCAACGTGGATGACGTACATTGTATTAGCAGGGGCCAGCTTAGATACTTCGTCAACTGCAGCAACTACGTCGTCCACACCACCACCAGGGATACAAAAACGCTTCCTGGTCTTAGGTGCCCTGGCGCAAAACTCTGTGAGCTGACCACGTATCATCGAGTCTCCCACGAGCCCGACTTCTTCTATTTCTTCTTCGTCATCTGAGTCTGTGAGTATCTGGAAACGGTTTTGACACTCAGTAATCGGTATGGGTTTCCTGGTCTTGGGGCAAACGTTGTTCCTCACAACACGGAAGTTGTCTTGAGGGGGAAGAGAGTCACTATTTGTTTCTTGAGTATCGGAACCTTCAGCTGAAATGGCTACTGCAGGCGTTGAATTGTTGGCAGTTGACGTTGGGGCGTTGGTGGCTGCTGGAGTTGCGGTGATAATTGAAGTGTGTGGAGGACTGTATATTATCTACCCTTACCTGGGTAAACTGGTCATAATCTGTAACCTGTGTGAGCTGTCCATAGTAATCTTCCGTGCAAAGTAACCTAAGATTTGCCTTGTGACTTGGGTGGTATAATATGTCAATCATTGGTCAACAATTTTAAGATGCCAGCAATCATGTTTATTGTGCCTGGTCTGCAATTACTAACTTGTCTCTGTGTCTCTTACTACTATGAAGGGTGTACAGTCACCTACTAAATATATGTGTCATCAATAATTCTATTGTAACGTTCTAGTTCTCCCTATAGTATAGTAGTATAAGTATTCCTATGTGTCTGCCTAGGTAAATGTGTAACACATCCTTCTTATAGTTATTTGCTTCCACTTCAAATATACCTAAATGAAAGAACCGTGCAAGAGCAACGTTAATTATAGAATACATGGTTAATAATATAATGAATTGGTTAGTAAGTTAGTGAATTTGTTTTCATAAAACAAAATAAAAGACATATACACGTACCGTACGTACGAATTTGAATAAATAAGTTAATAATAACAATAATAATAATGATAATATTTATTCAGTTAGCAATTTACAGAGTTGGTACCACATAGTATGTTACAAATATGACATTTACCAGCTTTGCATAATTCCAACTAAGGATACCCCAATAAGGCCGTTAGGCGTATTTCCAGTGGGGTCCTTGTGGGATTAGGTTAGCTGGGGAAATGGGAGGATAAAGAAATAGATAGTTTAGAGAAATTATTTCTAGGGGGTTATTTTAAGATACCTTACAACCTATAGTAAATATCAGTAATCCGTAATCAGTAATCATTTCAGTTTGGTTTGTCTATCTCTTATGTCGTATTTAGTAGTAGACATAAGCTTGGTGCTCCCTTCTCGCAGCTGTCCGGTTCAGGTGTTCCTTCAGGCTACGTCTAAAGGAATACAGTGTTCTCTTTTCACGGACTGACTGGGGTAGGTCGTTCCAGTCTTTGATGGCAGTGAAGAAGAATGTTTGCTTACCCTGTCCTTGGATTCTCGGGACCTTAACACCTTAAGAGCGGCCTATGCGGTTTATTTATATGTACCGCCCAGCGGGGTGTTTTTAGCCAAAATAGGGCTGTTTACGTGATCATTTTCATGCCTAAATAAGACCCAGAACGTAAAACAAGTACCTATCCCTGAAAGGGCATAAACAGAGCTTTCGAATGACACCATAACGATCCTTTTATGATGGCTAGTTTTCTTGCAATAACCTTGCAACGCGAGTGCAAAAAAGCATGTAATTCGGTACTTTCCCCATATAATTCAGTATGTAGCGAGTGAGAGAGGGAGGAGGGAGCTGAGATTCGTGTCAGTAGGTTCGCCGCGGTGGTCTGGAGCAGTCATACGCTCGCTAGTCTCCTGCCACCACTTGTCTCTCTCTCTCAGCAACATTACGTGCTGAAATTGCCACTCGACCTATGTCGAGCGCCGCCACATAGTCCAGCTTTATTAAATACGATTTATGTGGTGAGCCGCTAATTAAGGGTTAAAATTAAACATCCTGTTTCTTGTATTATGTCCACTCCTCTCATTTGCTTTAACAAAATCACTCTTTAGATACTCTGGAGCTCTGTCATAGAAAATTTTGAAGGCATTAGTGAGCCTGATTTGTTTGGCCCTGTCAGAGACATTGAGCATACCTAGTGACTGAAGTTGTTCCTGGCCAACATGTGATCTGGGTCCTAGGTTCAGCATGAACCTATATATTTGTTATTAAACTAATACAATACACACAATAAGTATACAATGCTACATTCATAAAATTAAAATACAATGTAAAATTAACAGAAAAATATTTCCAACATTTTCATTCTAGTGTAAATTATTATTTTGTTTGTTTTGTATATGTAAGTGAGGGGGACAAAAGACAGAACTGTCTGTAGTGAATGTCTCCCCCATTGTTGAAAGAGTGACAGGGCCAAAATAAAGGGACATTCGATCCGAAATCTCTGGACATACGTAGTTTGAAGCAATTTAAGTCATAGTAGGAGGAAAAGAGTGATTCTGGGAGAAAGTTCCAGAGCTCAGCCGTTGAAAAGAAGAAAGACTGAGAGTAACGTTTCACTCTTGGGTTGGAAAGTTGCACAGAGTAGGGGTGGGATTGTGTTGCAAGATGGGTACCACCTACCCTACGTAGAGGAGGTAGTATACACTGGGAGAGCTCTGAGGAGCACTGATTATTGTTGTGGCGATAGAATAGTGAGAGAGCTGCAACATTGCGGCGGAGAGAGAGAGATTGCAGAGAGTTGATGAGTGGACAGGAATTAATAATTCAAAAGGCCATCCTTTCTACTTTGTCTAGGAGTGCGGTGTGAGAGGATCCTCCCCACACATGTGAACAATACTCATTACAAGGACACACTCTGCCCCTGTACAGAGCAAGAAGCTGTGCAGGGGTAAAGAACCTTTTGAGGCGGTTGCGCACACCCAGCTTCTGGGAGGCTGCCTTAGCAAGACTGGTAATATCACGGTATAAAGACAATAGAAAGGTATGGGCATCAGCCTATTACTGGAACCACGACAGACACGTGATCGATGCCACGTAACGTCACATTTTGTACGACCCTACTGGTCTCCCAGCTAAATATGGCCACTTCATATGTGAGCTGGTCGTGTTCTTATGTCCAGGAAGTACATTTATTCCATTGCCCTAAACATTGTTGTTATCATAATATTGGGAAGCCAAGACATTGTTCGGTTAGTGGATGTGAACATGGTATAAAGACCGACGTTGGATATATTAGAATCACGACAGAATATGGTGACCTTCATTCGACTCGCCTAAATATGGTCTTCAAACAGGATCGGTATATTGCGTTTTCCACCGAAAATGTAAAGTGACATGGATAAACATAGACATATAGTGTATAGTGTGACAGGACCCTAGTCTATTTGCTAAAGTTGATATTTTTTGCATTTGAAGATTGTATATACCGCTAGGAGGTAGTTTACATTCGACGTCGCTTCAAATTTTACTGCGGAAATGTGAACATTTTACGATTGCTATGGTATTTTTGATCACCAAATATGTAGAGTATCGTCGATTAATATCGAAATTTTTATTGTAGTAGGACCCAATCTACATGTTGGCATTGTTATTCGATATATTTGTAGTTTATATGAAGAGATATTTCGAAGGTGTTGGTTATTTTCGCTTCGTCGGTCGGGAGAAAGGATGGAGGTAGGTAAAAAGATTCTCGCTCAGCCCTGGTTCAACTTCCTTTAAATTCACGTAGTTTGCTGCCGACACTCGTTGATTCAGCCAGAGATAGTGTGTGAGGGTGTATGAAGGCCCAGGGGATATGGAGAGATGATATGTATAAGTATATGGTCAGCTAAGAGTCTGAGAGGGAATCAGGGATTTCGACGAACCGAAATGTTGGTGCGGGAGTAGGGTGGTGGAAGAACGGACGGTGCTGCAGTCTCGCGTCCAGATAGAAGACTATAGTGGCGCCTATGTCAACAAACAAGTGACGCTGGTATACGAATATTTCACTAAGTATTCGCTTATAGAATAATCAACGTTATTCCGACAACTATATCCTATATTATGACAGCACCATGGTTGAGCGTGATGTAACAGAAAAAGAAAAAAATGATAGACGTCTGTTTACTGCTTTTTAAAAGCCTGCATGTATATGAGTTCAAGACTTTCAGTGCGTTTACCTTGTGAGTTATTATACCATGGGTAATATGGTCCTTCCTAGCGAGATCAGAAGAAAAAGGAAAACCAATAATATTGAGTGAAAATGAAGGATTGATTTTTGTATTGTTGAAGTATAAGGGATAGTCCTCTAGGAGCTCCAGACTGGTAGTAAGATGGAGAAATTGGGTTTTGGAAGCATTAAAGACAACAAGGTTTTCTCTGCCCCAATTGGAAATAGTAGTTAGATCAGAAGATAAGTGTTGTATGACTTCATAACGTTTATTTTTGAGGGATTGCTGGCTGGGGCATTCTGTAAAACTAACTGAATAGTGTAAGGTAGAGGCATCTGCGTATGAATGGATGGGAGTGGAGGTACAGTTGAGAAGATAATTTATGAAAATTAGAAAGAGAATAGAAGATAGGGCAGAGCCCTGAGGAACACCGGAGTTGATAAGATGAGGAAGTAAGCGATGCCCGTCCACAACCACAGCCATGGAACGGCCAGATAGGAATTAGAGACAAAGGCACAGATAGAGGGATAGAAACCGAAGGAGGGTAGTTTAGAAACAAAAGATTTGTGCTAGACTCTATTGAAGGTCTTCGATATGTCTAGTGCAATAAAAAAGGTCTCACCGAAGTCCCAAAAGGAGAATGACCAAGAGTTAGTAAGATATGAACGACGATCATCAGTAGAGCGACCCTTAACCCCTAACTGTCGGCGCGCAACATAAGTCGAGTATAATCAATCTGGACTATCTGCGGCGCGCGACATAGGTCGTGTGGCAATTTCAGCACGTAATGTTGCTGAGAGAGAGAGACAAGTGGTGGCAGGAGAGTAGCGAGCGTATGACTGCTCCAGACCACCGCGGCGAACCTACTGACACGAATCCCACCTCCTCCCTCCCTCTCTCACTCGCTCCATACTGAATTGTATGGGGAAAGTACTGAATTACATGCTTTTTGCACTCGTGTTGCGCGGTTGTTGCAAGAAAACTAGCCGTCATAAAAGGATCGTTATGGTGTCATTGGAAAGCTCTGTTTATGCCCTTTCAGGGATAGATACTTGTTTTACGCTCTGGGTCTTATTTAGGCATGAAAATGATCACGTAAACAGCCCTATTTTGGCTAAAAACACCCCGCTGGTGGCTACATATTTTATACCGCCTAGGCCGCTCTTTAGGTGTTAAGGAAGCCATACTGGCGATCTGAGAGAACATTATGAAAAGAGAAATGCTTAAGAAATTTGGAAGCAAGAATAGTTTCAAAAACTTTAGAGATACAAGAGATGAGAGCAATTGGACGATTGTTGGAAGGTTGAGAGCAGTCACCCTTCTTTGGGACAGGTTGAATGAGAGGAAATTTTCAGCAAGAAGGAAAGACGTTAGAGGAGAGAGAGATACGAAAGAGTTTGCCTAAGCAGGGGGTCAGCACAGAAGCACAGTTTTTAAGTACAACAGGAGGAACACCGTCCGGACCGTACGCCTTCTTAGTGTTAAGCCACGAGATTAGGATATTAGCCATAAGCAGGAGAGAAGGGGGCGGAGAGGGAGGAATTTACCGGAATCATCCAAGAACAGATTTGCCTTGATTCCGGGCAGAAATATAGGAAGAATGATATTCTCGAGTTTTATGGCGTTGGTTCCGTTTGAATGCTTCCTCTTTGTTGCGGACAGCAGTAGAACAAGCGTGAGTAAACCAAGATTTTTTTGCATTAGACTGAAATAAATAAAATGGAATGTACGCTTCCATGCTCGAGAGGATTACCTCAGTAATGCTTTCAGTACTCTCTGAGGGTCCTAGGCCACAGAAACAGAAGTCATTCCATTCCCAGCTGGCAGCGCCAAAGTGCCACAAGTGCTGGGAGGATCGAGTGGCTGTACTGAAGAGATAAGACAGGTAACGAAGATAAGTTTATCGTTGGAGGAGCCCAAAGGAGGGAAAAGAATAACAGTATAAGAAGAAGGGTTAGAAGTCAGAAATAAGTCAAAAATGTTCGGCCGATCTCCGAAGCGATCCGAGATACGGTTGGGTTGGTGGACCACCTGCTCTAGGTCATTTAGGATAGAAAAGACGTAGGCTTGTTCACCAGGTTGGTCAGTAGAGTGAACGGAGAGCCATTGGTGGTGGTGATCGTTGAAATTTCCTAAGAGGGAGATTTCTGAGAAGGAAGAGATGGATAGAATCTGTTCCACTTTAAAGTTTAGATAATCAAAGAATTTGGGAAAGTCGGTAGAGTTAGGGGAAAGATCGACAGCACAAAAATATTTCGTATGAGAATGCTAGGATAGTTTGAGCCATAAAGTTGAGAGTTCAGAGAAGTCAAAATCGGGAACATGAGAGCAAGTGAGTTTGTTGTGCACGTATGCACAACATCCGCCTTGGCTTTGAAACTAGGATAGAGAAAGTAGGAGGATACAGAGAAGGGGCTGCTGGCAGTTGCCTCAGACACCTGGGTTTCATTGAGGAAAAGCAGATCAGGTTTGTAGGAGGAGAGATGGTGTTCAACTGAATGAAAATTCGAGTTTGAAGTAGATAGGAGGAGGAGGTGTTTGTGAGAGCAGGCTGGACTACTCTTAGTGTAAGTGAGGCACAAAGGGAATCAGTAAGAGAGGCCAAGCAAATGAAACAGGAGTTCCAGCGACTCCTTATCAAATGCCTACAGCCTCTCTTGGGTATAACTCTGTTCGATTGGTGCCTACAATCTACCCCCCTTCCCCCTATTAGTCGGCTTGTACGACACCACGCAGTAGGATGCGTGGGTCATTTTCTTGTTTTTCTCCACCATAAAATATGCAGGCCCCCTTACCTCCTGGGGGGGTATCAGTATTATTCCGTTTATGAATGTAAAGTAATTTAATATTGTGCTTTCCTTACGCATTGTACCTTTATTTTCAGAGTATCGTGTTATCTATTTTTGTTTTATGTTTCTTTATGTGTTTACCGGCACCTTTGTCCAATGCTTGTGTTATTCCATTCTTCGCAATTCTCATTCGTATTTGTCTTACATAAAATGTATTACCTTGTTTGTTTTCAAATTATTGTTCTTATTTACATAGTTCTGTAATCATATTATTCAAAACATATTAAATCTGCGTCGTTGAAATCGCTCGATGTTATATTAAGACAACTGTTTTCAAATTATGCTATATTTTCAATATTAACATGTATTCCTAAGTATTTCCATAGCTATGTATAACTATTTCGTCGTTATGTGCATTTCTCGCACATCTTGTATTTCATAATCTATTTGTGATAATATTGAAATGTGCTATATTATTAACACGTAATTATTATTAATGTAATTTGATTTTTCATTCATTTCCACTTGTATCATAAATCAAATATTGTTTTCAAAGAAAATATCCTTGAAATAGTTTTCTCATGTGTTGTACAACACAATATTGTGTTGTACAACACAATATTCCAGCAAAATTGTCTTTCAGAGAATGTTTTTTGTGTGTTCCATACAGAGATGTTCAAACATTCATACCCTAATCACTTAACCCCTTCTGTACCGGCAGTGTCTTTTTAATGTTATTCTAGCTATATTTAGACGATTTTTTGCAGTTTAAGAAGGATATGTGGTAATAAAAAGGGTTATGTGAAATAGTTCGAATCCTGTTAATAATTACCAGGCTTCGAACTATTTCGCATAACCCTTTTTATTACCACGAATGTATTACTCCAGCAAATATTGTTGGAGGCCCTTTTTAAACTGACAACAATGGTCTAATAATGGCCAGAATATAGTCACCGGATGTCACCAGTACTGAATGGGTTAATTGTGAAACACAATTAAAATATTTAGTTAGATGTGAGCCCTGAGAAAAGATAAATTACTTATGAAAACTTGTATGTAGCAACATAAATCTGTTGTTACTTGTTTTACAAGGTGAATATAATCTAGGTTCATTGAAGCACATTTTCAAATTAAATCATAAGAAAAGAACGTATTTGTGATAAATATCTTGTCTGGGCAATGTTGATCAGTAAACTAAATGGTGAGTAACTCGATGGAGAAAATTGTGTAATCCGTAGAAACTGTTGATACTTTGTGATCCACAAATATTTTTTTGTTAGCGTTCTTAGCAACTTACTGTATGTACATTGTTGACTGTGTTTTAGGTTACTTAATATTGTTACTCCCAAATCTGTTTCTCTGTCTACGCTCTTAAGCTGAGTGCCAGTCATTGAATAGTTTCCTTTATCATTTAGGGTTCTGATATGGAGTACTTTTCATTTATCCGCATTAAATTTCCATTGCCAACTTAAGGGGACTACACCCCCCCAAGCCCAAAATGTCATGATATGTTTTATTTGTCTAAACTGCTTCTTTCAACATAGGAGAATAGCATAGACAACCATAAACAACCATATGGAATCCCCCCCCCCCCATCCAATTAAAATGTCATGATTTTTTTTTTTTTTTTTTGGGGGGGGGTCTAAAATGCTTCTTTCAACAATGGAGAATATCATAAGAGGGCATAAACGCCCTATATGACATCACTGTGACATCAATACCCCCCCCCAAAAAAAACAACAACAACACTGACATACACCTATTATAAGAGGTTGCATATAGAAAAATCCTAGTTTACCCTAAATTACTGGCTAGTTTATGTTTTCTTCTAATACCTAAATCAGAAAACTTAGTTTTTATGAGTAACGTAGCCATTTTTTCATGACACACCACCAAATAATTGAGATGTTATATTTATTTTACTTTCGTCTTCAATTTCCCACAATCATATATTGGCAACTTCCAAGTGTAACTACTCCATTGTATTGTATTGGAGCTGCTTGTAAACGCTCATGTTAACACATATTGGTTGTGGCTTCATTGTGTAATTTGTTTAATTTTTTTTTTGATAAAGTGAAAAACTTGAGTATCAGGGGGAATTTCATTAAACAAATTCGCGATCGTCGCGACGTCACGCACGACGTACATTTTATGACCTCGGTATCTCATGATGAATTAGACATTTTAAGAAAAACTAAATTACACGCTCTTCGTATGGTATTCGAGTATTTACATGTAATAGCAGGTGTCTCTAGGGCAAATAATAAGACCGCAGAAAGCTGTGACATCAGCATGACGTTGTGACGTCATGATGTCATGACGTACCACATTCTCATGCTCCCACAAAGTCGGCATTGATAATTTGGTTATACCCTAACCCTTGTCTATCGGGGCCCGACTTAAGTCCGTATCTAAAAAGCTGGACAATGTGGCGGGGCCCGACTTAAGTCCGTGTGCAATTTTGGCGCAATATTGGCTCTGAGAGAGAGCCGAGCGGTGGGAGGAGCATAGGTTACCTCATGAGCGCTTGCCACGACCGTCGTGGGCCCACTGACATTTACTCCACTTTACTCCCTCTCTCACTCGCTACAAACGTAATTATGTAACAAAATGACCATATTTTAGCGATTTTGCCCTTCGGTTGCACGATCGTTGCAAGACAACCAGTGATCGTAGAAGGATGGTTCGGGTGTCATTGGAAAGCTCAATTTACGCCATTTGAGGGATACATACTTGTATTACGCTCTGGCTCTTGTTTATGCATGAAAAAGAGCACAAAAACAACCCCATTTATGGTAAAAAAAAAACGCTGGGCGGCACGGTCAAATATACTCCGCCACCCGCTCTTAAGGTGTTAAAAGTATCGAGATGAAAGATATAATATATTTGTTATTATTATATTATTTTTGTTTTTGTGTCGGAAGGTGTGTAGTCCCCTTAAGCCCAACATGACAGCTTATCTAGGTTATTTTGCATAATGATCTTCTACATGTTCTTTTGAGAGTACGGTATTGGCAATATTTGTATGGCCTGCAAACTTTGAGATTCTACAAGTGAGGCCCTTATCTGTGTCGTTTATGTTAACTAGGAAGAGAACTGGCCCTGGCTAGTTACATTGTTACATTGGTCCATTTCGATGCTTTGCCGTTTATGACTACCCTGTGCTTTCTTTCCCTGAGCCCATTTTTTATCCATCTCAACACTCCGTCTTCCATTTATTCCATGCGCTTTTAATTTTATCAATATACGTTTGTGGGGTACTTTGTCAAAGGCTTTTTGAAATTGACGGTATGTAATACCTACAACTTTAATCTCGTCATATAGGTTGAGGATATCATGGAAGAAGTCTAAGAGGTTCGTCAAGAAGGAACATTTGTTACGGAAGCCATGTTGAGTATCTTAAAGTATGTGGTTTTCCTCTAAGTGATTTACGAGTCTGTCTCTTATGGGTGTTTCTAGCATTTTACAGACAACTGAGGTTAAGCCAATTTAACAATAGTTAGCCTACTAGGTAAAGATTTGCTGACTTTCTTAAATATCAATTTCACGTTTGCAAGCTTCCTCTCATCAGGCATAGTCCCGGACTGTAATTTTTGAAAAGCAAAGTCAGTGGTTTTGAGAGCTCACATTTAGCTTCTTTTAGAACTACAGGTGAGCTTATTTCGGATCCAGGCGATTTATCTAACTTAAGTTTCTCCAAACATTTAAATACTTCTCTCTGTAATGCTGATAGTGCTTAAAACATCAGAATTATCTATCTGAACTGGCAATACTGAAGGGATATCACTAAGGTCTGCTGTTGCTCTTGTAAACACTGACGCAAACAAGATATTGAGGACATCAATTATCTGATCTTCGTCTTTGGTGTAATATCCGTTCTCCTCTACTAACGGTCCAATAGTTGAAGTAACTATTTTTCTCTTTCTGATGTAACTATACCATTCTTTTGAGTTTGTTTTACTTTGATTCGCAACCTGTAACTCCAGGGTCTTTATACTTTGCTAAATTAACTGGTTAGCTTTACGTTGTAGATCTATGAATTTTACTCGTTCGTCATTATCCGAGGTTTTTAATCTATCATGAGCTTTTTTCATTGCAAGCAAACAGACTGCAATCTCTATTACACCATTTTATCTTATCATTATGGACTGAACGTCGGTTTTTCGATGGTATGCACGCTTGCACTGCTTTTAACCCGTACAGCCCCAGCGACGCGCCTGACGCGTCGGCGATGTATGTAGCGCACAGCCCCAGAGACGCGCCTGGCGCGTCACCCTAATTGCGCCGACCATAACCTCAGGTGTAGCCACTCAAGAGGGCTCAGATTTGTATGGGAACTGTGTACGTATCCCACGCAACCGTGCCGATGGTTGAAAACTCTCAAAGTCCACGTCCGTGCACGTGAGCGCGCAATGACCTGTTTTTTTGGGGTAATTGCCTTCAATTTTTTACTTAAAATACGTTTTCGTGGGCTCTGTAGGACCATTCTTTAAGCTTTTTGAGCGGTTTTTCGTGGTTTTTCCTTCATTCCTAACCCATTCGCTATTGTTTCTGAAATAAAACCATTTTTTGAAAACAGGCCGGGTTCTGGTGAACAAACATTACAAAACTAGCCGGGGCTGGACGGGTTAAGGAAATGATAGTGAACATTTTCCATTATATATTTGTTATTATTGTTAATAACAAATCTCCAGTTTCTTTAAGTATTCCTCAAATTAAAAAAAAAATATATATATATTTTCTCATTGCTGCTATTTGATTGATTACTATTAAGCTTTATACTGAAACTGATACTTCGATGGTTGCTGTTCCTGATTTCTTCATCAACATTTAAACCCTGCACCAAGTTTTCTTTTGTTGCAGATACAAGGTCAAGTACATTTATACCAGGGGTCAGAGATTGAACAAATTGAACAAGTTAATTTTCTTACAAGTTGGCATAGAGGTCATGTCCAGAATGAGAAGTAAGCATATCGCCCCACTTAGTTACAGGTCAATTCAAGTCGCCAATAATTACGGTACTGTACCTTGAATTTTACGTATTTCTATAATTTGTTCGTAAATCCCTTGGTCAATTTGCACTGGTTGAGCTAGAGGCCTGTATATTAAAGCTAGTGATTTTATTCCCTGATTATTGTTTAAGAGTGTATACATAAACTATATCGACATTCACAATTTAAAGTTTTAACATTAGGACGGGATTAAGACTGTCTTTGGTAAACAAAACGCCTCTTCCATTATTATTGATTCGACTCTTCTCCAACATTGTATAACCAGGAAGTGTACTTTCTTCTAAAAAAAAGTGTCTTCCGTATATAACAAAGATTCCGTAATACCAATTAAATAAAAAAAATCTGCAAACACAATTTCCTCTAGATTTGAAATTTTAGATAACACCTTAGAGAATTAAGGTTACATTTAATTTTCCAAATTTCTGGTTCTTGCGATAACTACACAGCCCTGCCTGGCTGCACACAATTGACCCTTCTTTTTGCTCAAAACTCCTTTACCTCATCATTTAGCAGACGACCAAATCATGCTGCACTTACCTGGTTCAAATGAATGCCATCTCTTGAAAATAAAAATTCATCATGGTAACATTTATTCCAGGTGGTGACGAATCTGATGTACTCTTCCTGCAATGGTTAGCAAGTCGACGATTTACACTGGTGGCTATATTTTAGAAACGGATCTCTGCATCGATGCGGGGTACAATACCTGAAATAACGATTCTGTTAGACTTTACCGTGAATAACTGTATCAGCTGCCGGTACTCGATCGCGTAGGAGATCTTCTGACTGGGTCCGTTGCACTTCATTTGATCCAAGGTGGATGATGTAAATTGTGTTCGGTGGGGCCAGCATGGACACCTCGTTGATGGCAGCAACAACGTCGTCTACAGCGGCATCCGGGATGTAGAAATGCTTTTTGGTCCTAGGTGCTCTGGTGCAGTAGCAAGGGGGGGGGGGGGGGGGGGAGGAGGGGGGGGGGGGGGGGGGGGTAGTGACCAGAACAGCTACGGGCAGGCAAAATACCGCCGGGTCGCTCATTCAGTTTTCGTACCAATTATGCAGTTTTTACCGATGTGCTTTCCCTTGATTGATATCTCTAGGAGTCTAGATCATGCAGGGCTAGGGCATGCCCTTTTAACAGGGACTTAATTTGACATTTGCCACCAATCACTAGATTGAGCTGCCCATACTCTTGCCGTCTACCAATGGCACGGCGCGGGATCAAACTGCAGACCATTCAATCAGTAGTCAGACACGCTACTGACCATGCCATACAGAATCTAATTATATAGACAAGTTTTCTGTCTCAATAGACAAAATTAATGATATGTGGTGAAAAATATTCTGACCATATCTCAATGTATGATATGAATCCATGTTTTCGTAGGCTTAAAATTTCTCAGATTATTTACATACATAATATAAAAAGCAACTTATCCAAGCCTAGACACTGGGGGATAGTGGATAGCGTAGTGGACAACGGAGCAAATTGACCAAAATACTGAGTCCATGCCAAACATAAGGTGATCTAATCGTTCCTGCAGTTTTACACATACCATGGCTACTTAGTTAGTTAAAATAGGACTTCAGAGGCTATCAACCCTTCTGGATTATTAAGCCAGCACACTGTAAGTCAAGAATAGCATCAGGGCTGGAGCCCCTTTTCGAGAACTCCAGTCCCTTGTGCTGGCTACAACGACACATACCCCCTATATTGTCACCAACTCATCTCATAGAAGATGCTCGACCATACTCGAAGCTGCTGTGGACGACAGTATAGTTCACTCCAATTCACGTAACGTGTATAAATAAGGTGTCATCTATTGCAACAATTGTGTTTAGTTAAAATAGGACTTCAGAGGCTATCAACCCTATTGGTTCATTAAGCCAGCACACTGTAAGCCGAGAATAAATGTCAGGACTTGAGCCTCTCTGCGAGAACTCCAGTCCCTTGCGACAAAAAGGAAGCAACCAACACCTATAATCTCCATTATCACCATCTTGTGCGACACATATGAAGCACACAACACCTCGAAGCTTCACTAGATAACTTCGGGTCCTCAAAAGAAATACAGGCTGTTGACAGCCTGCAGTCCCGAGGTGGGGGTATAGGGAAAAAAAAAAAAAAAAAAATGCATTCAGTGCAATATCATTTATAAAAAAAAGTATACATATAAATGCAAATTTGATCAATTATATAATAATTTTGCTTAAGCAGCTGAGTTGTATCCCCCCCCCCCCCCCCCCTCTCACTCCCCACTGAACACTGTGCACCGCCGTTCGGCCTGTCTGTTGTCGTCGTCCGTCAATCTGTCTCCTCCTAGACTACGATTGATTTTCACAAAACTGTACAGTACATTCGGTTGGTCAATTCGACGGTCAGTCAAAACAAATATACTTCGCATAATAATTATGGTCCTAGGTTAAATATATGGTTACTAGCACCATGGTAACACTCTCCCCCAGGGTACATCACATCACCATGGTAACACTCTCCCCCAGGGTACATCACAGCGCAATGGTAACACTCTCCCCCAGGGTACATCACATCACCGTGGTAACACTCTCCCCCAGGGTACATCACATCACCGTGGTAACACTCTCCCCCAGGGTACATCACAGCGCCATGGTAACACTCTCCCCCAGGGTACATCACATCACCGTGGTAATAGTCTACCCCCAGGGTACATCACATCATCATGGTAACACTCTCCCCCAGGGTACATCACATCACCATGGTAACACTCTCCCCCAGGGTATATATATCACAGCACCATGGTAACATTCTGCCCCAGTGTACATCACATCACCATGGTAACACTCTCCCCCAAGGTACATCACAGCACCATGGTAACACCCCCCCCCCCCCCCCCCCCCCCGGGTACATCACATCACCGTGGTAACACTCTCCTCCAGGGTACATCACAGCACCATGGTAACACTCTCCCCCAGGGTACATCACATCACCATGGTAACACTCTCCCCCAGGGTACATCACATCACCGTGGTAACACTCTCCCCCAGGGTACATCACATCACCGTGGTAACACTCTCCCCCAGGGTACATCACAGCACCATGGTAACACTCTCCCCCAGGGTACATCACATCACCGTGGTAACAGTCTACCCCAGGGTACACCACATCACCATGGTAACACTCTCCTCCAGGGTACATCACAGCACCATGGTAACACTCTCCCCCAGGGTACATCACATCACCATGGTAACACTCTCCCCCAGGGTACATCACATCACCGTGGTAACACTCTCCCCCAGGGTACATCACATCACCGTGGTAACACTCTCCCCCAGGGTACATCACAGCACCATGGTAACACTCTCCCCCAGGGTACATCACATCACCGTGGTAACACTCTCCCCCAGGGTACATCACATCACCGTGGTAACACTCTCCCCCAGGGTACATCACAGCACCATGGTAACACTCTCCCCCAGGGTACATCACACCACCATGGTAACACTTTCCCCCATGGTACTTCACAGCACCATTGTAACACTCCCCCCCAGGGTACATCACGGCACCATGGTAACACTCTCCCCCAGGGTACATCACATCACCATGGTAACAGTCTCCCCCAGGGTACATCACAACACCATAGTGACAGTCTCCCCCAGGGTACACTACAGCACCATGGTAACACACTCCCCCAGGGTACACCACAGTACCATGATAACACTCTCCCCCATGGTACACCACAGTACCATGGTAACTCTCTCCCCCAGGGTACACCACAGTACTATGGTAACAATCTCCCCCCCAGGATACATCAAAGTATCATGGTAACACTCTCCCCCAGGGTACACTACAGCACCATGGTAACACTCTCCCCCAGGGTACACCACAGCACCATAGTAACACTCTCCCCCAGGGTACACCACAGCACCATAATAACACTCTCCCCCAGGGTACACCACAACACCATAATAACACTTTCCCCCAGGGTACACTACAGCACCATAGTAACACTCTCCCCCAGGGTACATCACAGCACCATGGTAACACTCTCCCCATGGGTACACCACAGTACCATGGTATCACTTTCTCTCAGGTATTCTATCATAGTACCATTCTCTCCCAGGGTTACCTACAGTCTCATGGTAACACTATCCCTCAGGTAGTCTATCATGATAACACTATCGCCCACTACAACACCATGCAAACCCCTTGTTTATGAAGAAGGTCTTTCTCGAGTTTAACCAAATCGTTTAGTAGTTCCTAGAGTACTTCCTGGCCAATTAACCCCTTGACTGTAATGAGCCTTATCTAAGCTTAATGAAATCACTTAATGAAACTCAATTATACTAAAATTTGTAACCCCCTTCCCTTTCAGGATATGCGGCCGCCTCCTTGTTCGCCCTGCTGTGTGCCATTCCCTTCAGTCTTAAGGTCCTGACTCATGAAACAGCCACTTGGACCAGCTACTACCTGGCGGCCTTCCACGCCCACGTCGTACTTTACTTTGGCAACTCCTGCATTGGTGAGTAAGCCACACAAATGTTTAAGTAAAGTCAAATCAATATACCCACACCCACACACACACACATATATAATACATATATATATATATATATATATATATATATATATATATATATATATAATATATATATATATATATATATATATATATATATATATATATATATATATATATATATATATATATACGGTATATAATTATATATATATATATATATATATATATATATATATATATATACGGTATATATATATATATATTTTTTTGCTTTGTTTATATATATATATATATATATATATATATATATATATATATATATATATGTATATTATATATAATTTATGTTATTGGGAATAGTTCCAATGGAGATAGCCCTGCAAAAATCTCTGTTACAACGCCCGTACTGCCAACCCTTGGTCACACCGCCCGCAATACCCCCACCTTTCACAGGATCGCCTTCAGTACAAATCGTTCAGTTGCCCTCGAATCGAAAACCCTCTTCCCTTCCCTCTCCACTGCACCAACAGCAGCCACCTCTCCCACCCTCCTCTCGGCTATCGCCATGGCATTCCCCGATCCGGCCCCGAGTCCCAACTTACTGGATGCCAAAGTGGAATATTTAGAAGTTCACCCAGCACCAGCCAGAAGCCCAGATATAGTAATTATAAGGCCATGAATCTGAGATCCGTATTGTTTATTCATTTTAAGGGTGCAATGTATCTAATATAACTGGACGATTAGAACTAGAAAAGAGTACACGGTCACGGTAATTATAAGGTTTGGTTTGCAAGTTACAAAAAGAGTGCAAACATAGGTATTGAAAGTGACTTATCTTAATATATGTAATTACTAGTAATGTATTGGATACATGCACGTATACATGAATAATATGATAGAACCTGGAAAAGGCAGAACATGTATATGGAAGGGAGAGGTGGAAGCTGTGAGGGTGGCTAATAATATTATGTCATTGAGTGGTGTTGATAAGCTCTGACGTTAAGGTAGAAATATATACCTTTGATATTTTAGATGGAGGGATCTACAATACTTAAAACAGATATATTTGTACAGAGATATGCAAGGAATAGAAGTGTGCATTATTGAATTTAAGTATTTACATAGGAATCTGAAAATAAAGAACAAAAAATTAGCACAAAACACAATGCTCCGCTATCTTAGAAAGATAGAATTTCCAGGCCTCTCGGGCAGGTCCTGGTTCCGGTCCTCTTGCCTCCTTCCATTTCGCTGCTTCTTAGGGGTCATCTGGGCTGGTGGTTGTGGCGCCTTTTTCTCGTCTTGTCTCTGCTGGGCTGGTGGTGGTCTAGGCAAAGGTGCCACTTTGATGTGTGTATGTCTACACTCCGCCTCTTTGGCAAGTGAATATGTAATGTGCCTGTTGAACAGTAATGTTGCAGTCACCTGTGTAAGCCTTACTACGCCAGTAACCTGGGTAAGCGATACAGGTTGTTCCACTTGGGTAAGCGAGGAACAAGGGTGGACCTGGGTAACAAACACCCTATAGCCTGGGTAAGCGGTTGAGCTGTAGAGTATTTGACAAATCTTGGTCTCTACCTGGTTCCTGTGCCTCTCGCTGGGGGTTGGTTTCCCGGGAAGATGGGCTGGGGTAGTCCTTTTAATGGGGTTGGAGTTGAGTTCTTCCAGGATGAAGGTGTCAGGTGAAGACCTAATGAGTGGTAGTGAGAGCTCCTATTTTCTTCTGGTTGGTTGGAGAGGGGAAGCAGTTTTCTTCTATTCTCTATGGTGGTGGTGGCCTGGGGAAACTATGGTATTTCCAAAAAGACTTTTGCTGTTTTTCCTTGGAGTATCTGTCAAAGGGGATACCAAGTGCAGGGTGTTTGTCAAGGGCATAACAAAGGGCAAGGGCGCCGGTAATGCTGGTAGGGGTGGCCTGGGCTTGCTGGTGGTGATTGAAGGCCCGGCGGTGATGGTTGTCATCCTGCATGCTGTTGTACATTCTGGCATATTAGTACTAATATCCGACCATTGTGAAGAGTAGCAAGCCCTGAAGGACCTAGTCTCCCTATACTCAGACGACTACTTCGTCCAGCTCAAAGAGCTGACCACTCACCTGTACTGAAGGAGTGGAAAGAAGACGATCAGGAGTCTAGTCTGTGGCACTAGAGTCTACCTTGAATGTCGTGAGACCTCCGTTCATGCAACTGTGGTATGCAGAAGTCGACTTGAAGTGTGGTTGACCCCTGTTGTGAGTGGGTGCAATTTGAGGCAAGCAGACAGGTCCTAAAGAGTGACGCGACCCCTTATTGTGCAACTGTGGTATGCAGACGTCGATCTAAGGTATGGTCGGCCCACTAGTGTGCAGTTAGAGCCTGAAGAGTGCTAAGATCCTCCCATGTTTGTACAACTGTGGTATGCAGAAGTTGACCGGAAGTACAATTGTCGCCAGTCCTTGTGAGTACTAAAACCTAGAATCGTGCGCTGCCCTAGAGTGACCCTCCTTGTTGCCCCTGTTGATCTGTAAACCCTCTCCATGTGATAGTGGTATTGATTATATTATTACGTATCTGCTCTCCCCCCCCCCCCCTTGTGTTCCATCGTTGTGAAAGTGTGTGTCCGGAGATACCAGAATTAGCTATTCCCTTGACTTGACCCTAAAGTAATTGAGACCGTAATATTCGATTTTGTTGAGAAGGTACCTACAATCCTGTTATAGTTTTAGTTACCTCATGCGACACATTTGAGAAACCATCCCCACCCGCCATGTGTTCTGCACCCCTGAAGAAAGCTTTCTGTATTTAAGTCTAGTACAAGGCCCTTTGGCACCTCATGTGTCTTACTAGATTCCAAAGTGTTCATCCCTTAATCATTGCAACTTTAATTAAGTAATTAATCGTTGTGAGAGTACCCCCGCCCCCCTTTAGGCAGCGATTCTAGGGTTTGGTAATATTGAGGCCGAAGTAACAAAGTCGTGCACGAGGCACCCCAAGGGTTGTAACATCCTAGTGGATGGGACTTACAACCTTCGTCAGCAACTCATCTAGCGGAGACAACCTTATACAAATTTGGGTGGATGGAACTCGTCAGCCTTGGTCGGTAACCTGTCTAGGGGAATAAACTTTATACAAAATACTGAAGGTCGACGCGCGCTCATTGGTGACACATGCAGGTGGCGAAGTCTACAATAGATACAATAGATAGATATGGAATGTACAAGCTGTTGCCCTATTAATGATATTCTCGATAAGTGTAAAAGTTTAGTCGACCGAGACAGTGATATCCTCGAAGTTCGGTAGTAGCATATTCCAAGACTATCTATTTGTGTGTAGACTCATTATTCGTAGTGTATACTGTATACTGTATATATATACACGTAGAGATGGACCGAATATTCGTTTTGTATTCGTATGTCCGAATATTCGCTATGTTTTTCAATATTCGTATTCGTATTCGTATTCGCATTTCCATTCATAGCTATTTGCAAATATGCGAATATGTTCACGAAACCAATAGAATATATACAAACATTTTAAATATTAAATTTTAAAGTTAACACAAACGAATAAATAACAGTGTAGATGTGCGTTTGGGCCGCTAAAGTGGAATGAAGGAGGACTGAGCAGTGTTGCTACTTAACTGTATTTAATAGTACCAGATCAAACTAGTGAAAAGTAGGCCTACCAAATTATTCTAAAGTGGAATCACTGCCCGGTAAACGTATGTGTGCTGGACCTGGACATTTGAACCGTCGCAATATTGCCATTTCAGACATATCCTATGCAATAGCATGTCACTAAAATATATTCCATCATATTTCCTCACTGATTTCGTATTTAGTACCAGATATGGACTATTTTATTGGAAAATTTATAAAATGTACTTGAGAGTCAAATATACCAAATCTGGTACTTTAGTACCAAAAAAGCGGCAACATTGGGACTGAGGACTGGAAACATAGAACATTGAATGGATTTAATTTGAATTATTCAATTTTCTATGGCTGAACTCTTACAATATATTAAACATTCATTCATACAGTTCATTTATGATATTTAAGAAATTACACATTCACATTGTCATTAAATTAACTTCTGGTAATTTATTTCATAGTAATTTAATTAACGTTTGTTGGTGACATAAAAATAATTACCAGTTCTTGAAGGATGAAATAAGGATTGAAATATTCGCTATTCGTATTCGTATTCGCGAATTTTACATCAAAAAATTCGTATTCATATTCGTATTCGCAAATAGTGAAAATTTATATTCGTTCCATCTCTAAAATTATACAGATATAAGTATCTGTGTGTTTGTTGCACACGCCCCCCAGTATTCATAATTATATGGGTGCATATGACATTGTATTTTCGGTATTGATGCTAACGACAGATCGTTGGAGTTAAGCGATGTATTATATATTTGTGGGTATAGTTAACTTATAAGCTACTCAGCTATGGTATTTGAATGTGCCCGCCATGGGAAAGTATGTGGTATATTCCTTACAAAAATCGTAAATTTACCATATATATAATTAATACTTATCCATATACACCTATTTTACTTTTAATATGAACATAAGAAAATTGGAAAGAAATAAAACAAGTGGTAACAGTAATTGGATGGTGAAAATAGTTTAGTTAGCCCCACGGTCGTAATCAGACCTTGACTGGCAAGAGTGAAACAACCTCCCTCTCTTGTGTCTGGCATGGTACTGAGAGACAAGGAGAGCTCTCAGACTGGCTTAGAGGATCGGAGATACATTCCTCCATCCTCCCCCCTCTCCCCCACCCGTCCTCGCACAAAAATACTTGATAAATATCGGGAATAATAGGGAAAATACCGGATAATTGAGGTAATGAAAGGGAATTATCTCACCTAATCACAAATTGCAATGTTTTGAGTGCCACTGGGGTGTTTTAAAAGTTTTGTTTAGGCCTTGGAGCTTAAGGGTCTGGCCGCATTCGCCCAGTAGAACCTCTTAAGAGTCTGGCCACAGTTTCTTTGTTAATTAACAAACGTCATTCTAATGTAAATACTCTTACCAGTAGGTGTTCAGTGTTCAAGTTAAATTTGAGGATCTCTATATGATTGCTTAATATCTTGCAATTGTGATGGAAAGAGTTCATACTATCTTAAGTAATTGACCTGAGTGTTGGATGGTTAGACAAGAGTATAATAATTGTGTTCACGTACTATGTATGTTTAGTCGATCCTCTCAGGTGTCATGTACAAAGGAGTACAAAGGAAGACTTGCAACAATTAACCTATAATCATATAAATAAATATATATATATATATAATACATAAATATATATATATATATATTATATATTATATATATATATATATATATATATATATTATACTGTATATATATATATATATATATATATATATATTTATGTATATATATATATATTTATGTATATATATACTGTATATATATATATATATATATATATATAATATATATATATATATATACATATATAGTATATATATATACTGTATATATATATATATATATATATATATATATTATATATATATACATATATATATAAATATATATAAATATATATCTATATATATTATATATATATATATATAATTATATATTTATATATATACAATTATTTTTATGTCTCCACCTCGGGACTGTAGGCTGTTCCGTAGCCTGTAACTCTTATGAGGCCCCAAGATTATCAATTGAAGCTTCAAGATGTTGGGTGCTTCCTATGTGTCGCACTAGATGGTCTCACTGGAGCTTCAAGAAGTTGGTTGCTTCCTTTCTGCCACACTAGATGACGACACCTTATACAGTATATACACGTCACTTGATTTGGAGAGAGCAGCTATACGGTCGTTCACAGCATCTTCGAATATGGTCGGGTATCTTCTATCCTATGAAATTTGTGATGATATAAGGGGGGATTTTTTGACGTGTCGGTGTAGCCAGGATACTTGTAGAACAGCAGGAATTATCAGATCACCTCGGAAAAAAATGTGACGTTTGGCGTGGAATCGATCTGAGGTCCTTTTGGTGTGCAGTCCACAACGCTATCTACTGTGCTATCGCCTCCCCCAATGGTCTTTACTAGGATACTTATTAAAAAATAAAAATAAAAAAGGATGATTGCCACAGCAATCAGCATGAGGACTTGAGCTCCAGAAAATCTGTGGACCAGAACACAAAATGATAGTACTATAAACGATATTGATACGGTCGCAGAAGCGTTGTCAGTTGGGGATTTGTTATGCGTCGTTGTAATCCAATTCGCTTAATTATTCATTCTATAAAGCTCCTTGTTTCGGATACTTAGAATCAAATCCTGCTCGACAGGAACACAACTAGCAATAATAATGATCTTTCTAAGTTACTCAATCACGCTCCAAACACAATAAAACACAGGATAATTACACTAGTTTATTATTATTAACCCTCTCACATCCTGACGCGATTTTTGAGCCTATTAGGGATGCTTTAAAGCCTTTGTTACCGTCAGGGGTTTCTATAAACCTTTAGTTTGTTTACTTCAACCTCTGCAGTTGTCTCTGAGTTAGCTGTGGGCAGAAAACTAATTTTGGAGAGGTAATTATAACAGTGAGAGTAATTAACAAACTACTATAAATAAAATCAGACACAGAACGAAGTAGTGACAGATAATTAGCCGAAATGAGGGCCAATGCAGGAGTTTGAATGAATTAACAAACTACTGTAAATAAACTAAACTTGCAGAACGAAGTACCGACTTTGAATAGCCAACATAATGGTTGATGCAGTATGTTTGAATAAATTAACAAACTACTGGAATTAAAATAAAGACGCAGAACGAAGTAGCGATTTAGAATAAGCCGAATACAGGTTGATAAAGTATAGAATAATATTAAGATACAGAGCAACGTAGTGTTTGATAACTAGCCGAAATAAGGGCTGATGAATACATGAATGCGTAATCGGAATTCCTAGTTTGCTTGAGGAATAATATCATTACCCGGGTAACGCAATTGATTGGATTATCCACAAGAACTAATATAGATTAGAAATCTTGAACATAGATTAATTCAATCTCAACGGAATGGGTTTCACTTTTAATGTAGACAACTTGGTACTCTAAGTGATCTCTTATGAAAATTGGACGTAGCTCCGTCCTGAGTTTGAGTTTAATTTTAAGGAAGGACAATTGCTCTCGGTACACACTTCACTACGAACTTGGACACTCAATCAATAATAACACAACTGAATAATAGCTGTGAGCGTTCACTAAGTATGACGTATAATATAGAGTATGTAACGTAAGTAAAAACATTTTATTTTTTTATTTGGACTTAAATTGGTTAAACCACAAGTATTATATATATAATTCACATGCACAGATAGAAGTTAGGTTCTCGTACTACGTGAACAGAGTTGGGCAAGGAAAGTCCAGAAAAGGCCTCTATAACAAAGTTAAATTGAACACTCGCATATTTTATATTACCTTCACAATAATTCCCAAAACATAGCAATACAGAGACACGTAGGGTATGGATGTGGAGGAGAAGTAATATCCATGAGAGGGAATCTGCACGACGTAGGACTCGTAGTTTCTACCTCGACTGGACACCACAAGTAGAGATGGTCACTTCTAGTTCCTCTAACCACTTCTGGGTCGCCACACTCGTTGAACTTTTTGTAGGGAAAATGGCTAGCCCTATTCGGAAGTAACTCCGACACTGGTAGATACCCACTAAAAGCTTAGCTAGTGGAAGGTATCGCCTCGTGTTTGCCTATCGATCATATATTTCGGTCAGGTTATATTTAGATGATAATTTGAGTCTAATTTAATTAATTTCGGAATGGTAGGGAAATGGGGATTTCGATCTTTTAATTATTGTGAAGTTAATAATTGCCTTAAAATTATACTTAACATAGGAATACATACATATAGTTATTCTTTATATCTTAAGATTACACTCATATTTTAGAAAGCTTGCATGGGTGCAGGATAAATGTTTTGCATGTATTTGTCTTTTCCCTGATTTTCAATGTTGCATGCAAGGCTTTTGTTACTCTCTATTTATCTGTTATTGTGGACACAGGTAATTTTCCGCACTGTAGGGGTGGTTCTTTCGGTTCCATCTGTGGAAATATGTCATTGGATTTTGATGAGGTATTAGCATAAACTCTTCCTCATTATAATTCAAATCTGGTTCCTTGGGTGGGTACGATTTGTTCATGTATCCCGGATCCTGTGATTGGTCCGGGAGGGACCCCTGTGATTGGCCCGGAAATAGGTCATGCTCAGTAAGTGGCCCTGCATTTCCTGTAGGTCCCGGTAGGTGGCATTGATATAGGTGCGTTGTTTGCTGGTCCCATGGAGAACGTGGATTATTTATGCTAGACTGCGTTGTTTCTTTCTCGGTCCGGATATGTGCCCTTCGCTTCGTTTTTTTCCTCTCCTTTATGTTTGCTATCCTGGCTCTGGTGGGTTGAGTCCCTTCTTGGTTTATGAGTGTATCTGAGGGGGTTGCTAATGTGGTTGCTTGCAACCTCGTCATCTCAGGATTCATGGCAAGATATTAATCAAAGCGATATTTGAATGTCTGTACTATGGGACACTCTACAACATTACTAGGCAATTTGTTCCATAAGATGACTAGCTACTCTGTTAAAAGAGGTGCTTCGCTTCATGTGAATGAAACGCCTTTCTTCTAGTGTAATTTGTGTTACCTATTGTGAAGTATTTACTTGTATCCATGTTATCATGGCCTTTGATAATTTTAAAAACTTTAATTAGGTCCCCGCTTATTCAAGGGAGATACATTACTAATCTAATTGAGTATTGTAATTCGGAGCATCTTACATCTGCAAATACCATTAATGGATTGAGACCTTCAATTGCCGCATGAATGGAAAAGAATAGCCCACCTTATGTCTCAGTGTGTCAATAAGTAAATACTCTGATCTTAAGGCTTCATTGAACTTCAAGTGGTTATGTTCTTGGAGGAGGCCAGTACCTGAGTAGTATGCATAGCCAGCCATAGTGAGTACCGTCAATTGGTACTTGCAGTATATGCATTAATAAGTAAGAACATAAGAACATAAGAAAATGGGAGTCTGCAGAAAGCCGATTGGCCTAAGCAAGGCAGATCCCTGTCCCACACAACCCCAAATCAATTACAAAGCCCAATTATAGGCTCAACACTCTAATACCCTGAGGATCATCTTACCAAAACGGTTAGAGATTAACGCAGGATTATGGGGGTCTGCAGAGCGCTGATTGGCCCAACCCGGCTGATCCCCCTTCACACCCAACCCTTCTCGTCCATATGCTTATCCAATTTTATCTAAAAGCTCCCTACAGTTTTAGATCCCACTATAGCACTTGGTAGTCCATTCCACCCATCTACAACTCTGTTACCAAACCAATATTTGCCTATATCTTTTCTGAAACGAAATTTATCTAATTTGAAACCATTGGTACGAGTTCTTTCGCTATCACTGAGCTTTAGTACATTTGTCATGTCCCCTTTGTTAATCCCACTAACCCACTTGAACACCTCTATCATATCCCCTCTAACTCTGCGTCTCTCTAACGAATGTAAACCTAATTTCTTCAACCTTTTTTCATACGGAAGATTTCTAATATTATGGATCATTTTTGTCATTCTACACTGTACTCTCTCCAATGAATCTATGTCCATTCTGTAATAAGGACACCAAAATTGGACAGCATAATCCATATGGGGTCTCACTAATGACAAGTAAAGTTTTAAGATAACATCAGCAGTTCTGTTACTCACACTCCTAGAGATGAACCCGAAAATCCTGTTTGCCTTATTACGAACGCCTATACACTGTGTTCTAGGCTTCAAATCATTGCTAACAAACACACCCTAGATCTTTCTCGCAGTCTGAATTTTCTAATTCTAAATTAGCTAGTTTATATTTAACATTTGTTTGCATCTTCCCTATCTTTAATACCTTGCATTTGTCAATGTTAAACTTCATCTGCCAATTTACTGACCATTCATGTAAGGTATCTAGATTCCTTTGGAGGCACTCTATATCGCTATCTGAATCAATTGATCTCCCCATTTTAGTATCGTCTGCGAATTTACTTATCCTACTAGTTATACCTAAATCTAGGTCATTTATGTATATAAGAAACAACAGGGGACCTAATACCGATCCCTGGGGGACACCACTTTTGACTGCTCCCCACTCTGACTTGGTACCATTTATGCTGACTCTCTGTTTCCTACCAATTAGCCATGACCTAATCCATCCCAACAACGTCCCACCTATTCCATGTGCCTCAACCTTTCTCATCAATCTCTCATGAGGGACTCTGTCGAAAGCTTTACTGAAATCTAAATATATAATATCGTATGCCTTGTCATTATCTACTGCTTCATATACCTCTGAGAAAAAACTAAGCAAATTAGTAAGGCAAGAACGTCCCTGAGTGAAGCCATGCTGAGAAGAATTGATTAAGTTAAATGTTTCTAAGTGGTTTCTCATTTTCCTAGCAATAATTGACTCTAGTAGCTTTCCTATGATTGAAGTGAGACTAATGGGACGGTAATTGGATGCTATTGATTTATCACCTTTTTTGAAAATCGGAACTACATTTGCAAGCTTCCAAGCTTCTGGAACTATACCTGTTTCTAATGAATTGTTAAAAAGAAATGTTAATGGGTACTTAACTCATCTCTGCATTCTTTTAATACTCTGGCATATACCTCATCGGGACCAGGCGATTTCTGAGGTTTCAGTCTGTCAATTTCCTTAAGCACATCATTTCTACTTATAGTAACCGTACTTAACCTATTTTCTATACTATCGCTATATACCTTACGGACTTCTGGAATCTGTGCCAAATTTGCATTAGTGAAAACGGATAGAAACTGATTATTTAATGTACTGCACATTTCTAAATCATTTTCTGTCATTTCTCCTATCGAAGTTTTAAGGGGGCCTATTTTATCTCTAACTTTAGATTTATATAGCTGGTAAAAAGCCTTAGGGTAATTTTTTGAGTCATTGGCTATCCTGATTTCATAATTTCTTTTGTCTGTCCTTATACCTTTTTTAACCTCTCTTGATAGATTCTGATAGTAAGCAAGTAGGTGAATTTCGACTTTCTTAATTTTTCGATATATTCCTCTCTTTTCTCCTAGAAGTTCTAATAGTCTATTATTCATCCATTTAGGTTGGTTCTGTGTTGATCTAAATTTTCTTTTGGGGATATATTTATTTTGCGCATTGTGGAGTGAAGAAATAAAATTATTATATGTAGCTGTCAAATTATCCTGAGTTAAGACAGGTATCTGAGAGAGAGTATGTTCATTAGCGCACCTGGGTCCACTTAATAGTTTAACCATAGGATCGACTCTTAAGGCTCGTCTCCACCATAATTGGCTTTTCTGAAATCTGGGATAAGTGTCGTATTCTCTTTAGCCTTTCCTGTCCATTGTATGTTAAATAAATTGATTTATGATTACTATTTCCTAGTTGGTCTCCTATCTCTACATTATTTATCATTTGTTCATTATTACTGAGAACTAAATCGAGGATATTATTACCTCTAGTAGGCGAGTCTATGAATTGAAATAAAAAACTATCCTGTACCGCCTCAATAAACTCTTTTGAATCGGAGTCGCCGATTTGATGCTGCCAATCAATATTCGGAAAATTAAAATCCCCATAATACACACATTGCTAAACCTTGATGCTATTTTCACTTCCTGCCATAAAGCTGTACCTTCGTTTCTACTCATATTTGGTGGTCTATAAATAACTCCAATAATTATGGTCTCACTAACTTCGCTAACCTCAACCCAAACACTTTCGTTATCAGTATTTAGTCTAATACCTGATTTAATACAGCTTTTTAAAGAACTCCTGACAAACACTGCTATTCCGCCGCCCCTCCTACTTGTTCGGTCGCGTTTAAACAAACTATATCCTGGTATATGGAATTCTGCTAAAAAATGTCTTGATTCTGTATTAATCCATGTTTCAGTCAGTGCTATAATGTCTATATTTTCGTTGCTAACAAGTGCTCTAAGTTCATCCATTTTGTTACATAAACTCCTACAGTTTGTATAATATAATCGCAATGAATTTATTTTACTGGTATCGGATTTACCTTTATTTCTAACTGAATTCCCATCTTCTGTTACACCTTTAATTTTTCTACTAGCAGTACAATTAAAATCCTGTGACTGATATTTTCTATTCCTATCTGATGTACCAGTACGGCAATTTACCCTATCTAGACAATTATTCTTACTCATATTCTCAGGCTTTATTTTCAGCGAAACCCCGCGACAATCCTATCTATTGACCTAGCTAAATTTGCCACCCCTAGCCAAGAAAGATGAACCCCGTCCTGTGCGTACAACTGATTTTTACCATAGAAACGGGTCCAGTTATCAAGGAATGGTATTGCATTTGCATTACAGTATTTTTCCAGCCGACAATTGATACCAATTGCCCTAGATGACCATTCCTTGCTGACCCCTCTCCGTGGCAAGATACTGTGTACTACAGGTATGCCTCCCTTCCTCCTAACTTTATCTAACACCTCCCTGTACTGCCGAAGCAGTACTTCCGTCCTACCTTTACCAACATCATTGCTCCCTGTACTGAGGCAGATAATGGGGCTATCTCCAATATCTTTCATGATGTAATCAATGTCCTCTAACACCTTCCCAACGGCACCAGGCAGACAGACAAGCTTCCTAATATCAGTACAGGTGGACCTAGCTAAGTGTCTGACCATGGAGTCCCCAACAATTGAGAAGGACTTGCCTCTCCTTGTCGATGACTTGGTAGCAGCTGCGGCAGCGGCAGGAACTCCTGGGGCAGCAGTTGAAGGTACTCCTGGGGGGGCAGCAGTCACAGCATTCCCTGTTGGAGGCAACTTACTTACCTTTCTCCTGGTTTCCTCGCCGAAGGAAGCACTCGCAGCCTCACCATCACATTCGTCATCCAAGGTGATGAACTTGTTGCTGAGGGCAACTGGCCGCCGTAGAAATTTGCAGGTTGTTGCACTTGTTGGAACAACTGTCCAGGGAGCATCACGATCCCTAACAGCAGTTGCACTATCCTCACTTTTCTTGTCAGCCAAAGTCAGATTTAAGGCCAAATTCTCGTCTTTGAGAGACTGCACCTCTCTCTCCACATTTTCCATCCTTTCTTGCAAAGCAAGACAAAGCTGGAGAATATGAGAGGAGGTAGCAATCTCGTCAACACCAGCCAATTTAAGAAAGCGTTAATACTATCACCACACTATGGGCAAAGATATTCACTGGGAGTCACTAGGGACAGATCCTCACTCAGCAAAGGTCAGGCAGGTAAGAGTCGTGAAGGCATAATTATATATATATATATATATATATATATATATATATATATAATAATAATAATGAGCAGGGACTTCGGGTTTGTCTTAATCTGTTCCTCACATCATGAGCTATACGATCACCATAATTTATAGCTCTAACACACCACACACAAAATATATATTGAGAATAATTTATGCTACTGTATACGTGTGTGAGTCCAAGAACCGCTATTGTATACGCTTGTGTAATTATATTCATATAAAACACAACTTTTGACAATAGACGAATTCTTATTACATTTTTGGAAGGTACGTGAAAAATACTTGTCTTTTCATTTACAAATCCTATTGGTCGTCATTGAAAATTCTGATTTATGACGGTGCAAAACCAAAAAATGTTGGAAAAACATAATTACATTTTAGTCCACATCAGTTATATTGACGATAATTTATTTGTTGTGGGGTTTGTTATCGTAATATTGTAGATTGGCCTTTATTCTTTCTATTGAAGCATAATAGATTGTACTAAACATAATTCTTGTTGCTGAAAATATATGTAGAAATAATGTTTTGGTTACACATTCATAATCTTTATACGCCAAGTACAGATACTGATTATATTCATATAAAAACAACTACTGATAATAAATTAAATTTAATAACACATTTAGAATGAGCGTGAGGCTTCTAATTTCATATGAAACGATTGTATTGCTCAACTTATAGCAAAATTTGGATGGTGTACACTCGGAAAAATAATGAAACATTTCTCATATATCGATTTTCAATGTGATAATTTTATCTTATGGGATTTCTTCTGGTTTTAGCATAGTATGGGTTTTGCTCTATCTTTGGATGTAACATACATTGCATGTAGAGGTGATTATTGTGGACTATAACAAAGCAATAACATACGTATATCGTCTCGCGGTAATGCAAATAGCACAAGAGAGTGATCATTATTGGTAAATACTTACCCAAAAACTTAAGCAAGAGGGAGAGAGTTAAGTTACATCAGGTCTCTTTGTTTTATCAGGCTCTCAATGGATGGCGCACAAAAGAATCAAATTGGTACCGCTCTGTTTACAGTAAACCCACAATAATCGTGTCTACTGTAATGAAATATGCATAAAAAAAAAGAGGAAAGCCCGTACTACAATGTTAGTGCATGAAACTAGGAAAACAAAAAATATTTCATACTGAAATTTGTTCGATAATACAAAATATTATCGTTCCTTGGCGTTCAACTAATCACAATTCTCGCTACCAAGAATTCACCGGACACCTCTGGTGGACGCTTCCGAAGTAGCGCCAGAGCTACGACTGTAGACATAAACAAGATTCAACACCTAGGCTGTACAAAGTTTATCACGATTTATTACGATTCTGCGTGTTTTTACTATATACTAGATGACTACATTAAGTGCTTCTATAATATGGTAGTCGTGGGAATGTCCATATGTAGCAAGAAATAACTAAAAACAAAATTATAAGGATGATTACCTATCATAACAAAAAAAAACGCAAATACCTTCTTCCCTATAAATATATATATACGTTATTTAATATTATGGGTGACTTTAAAATATAATTGGCATCAATATTGCAATGACTATTATGTGTCAGCTATAGAAAGTACGACATGTAGCTTATAATTAGGAATTATGGGTGGAAAGGGAGGGTGGAGAACTGCGGGATATCAACATTTAAAGGGCCCAGGTCGTTTACAGTATAAAACAACGTGTCTGAGGCGGCAACTTTAAGAATTCTTGGTAGGGTCAATTGTGTTACATACTGAACAGTAAATTTTGTTTATATAAAATAAGAATAATTACTCACGCGCTTTCCAATGGAATCTTTAGAATTCGTGTAACATCAATAGTTTTTTATACTCGCAATTTTGAGTATAGCTGCCGAACATAAAATGTTCAATCATGAACGATTTTCACCCACAATAATTGTATCTACTGGAATCTATTATATTTCAATAGATAGAAGAATAAATCTAGAATGTTTACCATAGGAAAACCTACAAAACATTGACTGGTGATAGAAAGTATTGACGCCGAGTAAATATATTTGTTTTACAGAAATGTTCCGAACTCTCATTGCCATATTCTGAAATTTTGAGTCATGACAATAGGTTTTCCTGTAAAAAGTAGGAAGTACTTTTCATGCATTTTCCAATAATCCAAGCAGAATTTGTATATCATTAACTCGAGAATCGCGATAAGCCTCACGGAATGGTCACCATAGTGACCAAGATAGGCCTCACAGAAGCCAGACCATAAGAAACATCTTCCAAATCGCCCCAGAGGCTTAGGTGAGATATGTCCTCTCTAGTATTTTTTACTATTCATCCTCATGTGTCTCAACCTCCCAACCCCCTTCCCTTTCCTCAATTTTCGGCTATTTTTCCTTATATTTCCCTAATTTATCTATTATTTTTTGCGCGAATTTCTCTCACGTGTTTACGTAAACACAAGTGAGTCACTTAAATACTTTATACAACACTGAGATCTCTCCCATGGCGATCAGTGTGTTGCGAGACGAGACGTTGCAAGGTGAGGATGTGTCTCTCTCAGCCTGCGGTCACAACAGACGACCGGGTGGCGAAAATATACGTTTTTCACCACCCAAATGCTTTTCCCACTGTTTTATTGCTCTTCAAATGTTCATATGTTTATCATATATGTAAAATAAACGCACATAGAACAAAAATAATTCTAAATAATTCTAATTCAAAAATATATATCGTAAATATAACAAATTCTGTCAGAATCTAAGGCTAGAAATTCACAAATACCCACCCTAAAAAATGAAGTATTGGTTAGTAAAATTCTGTTTACCTGAGTGAGGGTGGTGGTCGTGTGTTGGCGATAAGTGAGGGAAGATGGGATGATTATGAAATTATGCATTATATCTATTGTATAAACCAATACTATTGTTCTACACATGTATAGGCTTCAAGCACAAACCACATGTGAAGAATGATCACCAAGAAATTAGATGTGAAGAACATATATTTGTAGAATCAAACCAGAGAGTAAATGCTGATGGTGGAAGGAGGAGGAGAACCGGCAAAACTACACCCTCTCTCACTCATGTCAATAAACTACGGACTCGCTGAGGCTCGTGCCACACATACCGTCTGTGTAAGAGGAGGTGGTGGTAGTGTAGGGATGGGGGAGGCTGTAGAGAGAGGGGCAAGTAGTATAGGGAGTGGGAAGGTAATAGAGGAAGAGGGAGGTAGTAGAGGCAGAGGGAGGTAGTAGAGAAAGGGGGAGGTAGTAGAGAAAGGGGGAGGTAGTAGGGGAAGGGGGAGGTAGTAGGGGAAGGGGGAGGTAGTAGAGAAAGGGGGAGGTAGTAGGGGAAGGGGGAGGGAGTAGGGGAAGGGGGAGGTAGTAGAGAAAGGGGGAGGTAGTAGGGGAAGGGGGAGGTAGTAGGGGAAGGGGGAGGTAGTAGAGGCAGAGGGAGGTAGTAGAGAAAGGGGGAGGTAGTAGAGAAAGGGGGAGGTAGTAGGGGAAGGGGGAGGTAGTAGGGGAAGGGGGAGGTAGTAGAGAAAGGGGGAGGTAGTAGGGGAAGGGGGAGGTAGTAGAGAAAGGGGGAGGTAGTAGGGGGAGGTAGTAGAGAAAGGGAGATTTGATTTGATTTGATTTGATTCTTTATTGAGAAAGCATAAATACATGGGAATACATAATTACACGTCTCAAAAGGGCAAAGGTGGTAAAACAGTCTTTTACCCTACTCATATTATACATGTACAATATAAACACAAACATGAAAACAACATTTAGTAAGTTTTTATCTCTATACTTGTTAGCAAACCAGTTGTCCCTAACTGTTTAAGAAGTTTAACTTAAGAAGTCCCTAACTTAGCTAAGCTGGGCTTAGGCTTAGCGCGGGTTTGTTATAATCCTGCTACTTTCCTTAGTGTAATAGAATGACCCTCCCACTCCAGTTTAATACATAAGAACATGCCTACATATACACACACATACATACACCCATATATACATATACAGTATACATACATATATACACATATACACACACACACACACACATACACAGCCCGTATCCTAGTAGGTAGAGCTCTCGTCTCACACACGAGGGGTCGGGGGTTCAATCCCCGGCCGGGCGGAGACAAATTGGGCTTGTCTCCTTTCATGTGTTAGCCTCAGTTCACCTAGCTGTAAATAGGTACCTGGAATAAGTGGACGACGTTGTGACGTCCCATATGGGGTTGGCAAAAATGGTACAAGGCGAGATGGGTATCATATGGTTCACCTAAGCTGATGGCTACCTAAGCCTTCGGGCGAGACGGTACCGTCTATAGTGAGAATGGTACCATACAGATCCACCCTAAGCCTTCGTTTCCGATGTCGCCAATTGGCTAAAATACAGACTACACACATCCACAGCCATTCCAACAGTACATAACACTTAACATGCATTTCACGCAATACATTCCCAGTTAAGGAGGCGCGATAATAATGAGCTTAGCTCGCATTGCGTGGATTCCCCTTGACGAACAAGTAACTGAGTAACATGCATGTACATATACCTACATACATACATATACACACATTCATTCATACAATAACACACACATTTCACAATATACCTGTCTGTCTGGGGGTCATGCAGTGGGCGCGTGACTCATAGGAATGTCTGCAGTGCGGCCCATGTTACTCTCTCTCAGACTTTACCTAGAGCTTATTTACCGATTTTGACTTGCACTGTGTTACTGGTGGAATGCCATTGACACTTTAAAGTAAGAATACCATGGCCAAGGGATATTTAATTTGGTAATTCTACAAAATTTCTTCGGTACCGTTCAAACATCGGCCTTATTTACCATGTTTTGAGTTTTTCTTCAAGGAATATAGCGATATATTATTGATTTTCATGGTTTTAGTGGAAGATTTGCATTAACTTACCCATTATGCATCAATTTGAGTGTAGGCTACGGCGTCAAATGGTGCCATTTAGCCTATTGGGTTAATCTCGCTTTTACAGTAGGTGAGAGAAATTGTGGGGTAAATTGGAGGTAGAATTTTACTGAAGAGGCGTGCATTTGACTGGTACCACCACTTTCTTCTTCGTCGACGGATTCGCTGTCCTTGCTTTGCAGGAGAACGGCTGGTCTATTGCCTGACACCGTGTGGTGTGGCGGTAGATGTGCTGGAAAGTGTGAAAAGGAACACCTTAAGATGGTTTGGCCATATGGAACGTATGGGAAGAGAGAATGACTTGGGAGGATGTAAGAGCGAGGTGGAAGGACAGGGGTAACCCCAAAGAGGTCGAAGGTTAAAGGATTGAGTGAAGTATAGGCTATGGATGAAGGCAGTTTGGGAGGAGGGGCATCGATTGACTGCGGACAAGTGCATGGGAGCATTTTGTTCGTGGCCACGCCTTCAGGGATCACTGTCAGGCAATATAGCCTAGATAGAATGGCCTGTATGGATTATGCTGTTCAATTTTGGTGTCCTTATTACAGAATGGACAATAGACTAGATTAATTGGAGAGATTACAATGTAGAATGACAAAAATGATCCATAATATTAGAAATCTCCCGAAGGAAGGTTGAAAAAATTAGGCTTACGTTAGTTAGAGGTGACATGAGGTGAAGGGGGATCAGCCGGGTTGGGCCAATCAGCGCTCTGCAGACCCCCATAATCCTGCGTTAATCTCTAACCGTTTTGGTAAGATGATCCTCAGGGTATTAGAGTGTGAAGCCTATAATTGGGCTTTGTAATTGAATTGGGGTTGTGTGGGACAGGGATCTGCCTTGCTTAGGCCAATCGGCTTTCTGCAGACTCCCATTTTCTTATGTTCTTATGTTATACAGTGTATACATACACATTTATTATTATAATAACAATAATGATATAATGAGGCTATCAATTACATAATAATCATAACACTAAATCCTAAACTTTGTTTTATGTATATTTACCTTACGATGTATTGTATTTTTTTGCATTTGGCTATTATTTGAGTAATCATATTATGATTGAACATCCATATAATTTGTTCATCGACCTTATCTATGACATTGTTTCTATATTTCGCTAGGTGTTGGCAGTGCAGTATATAATGATTTAAGGTATGACTTCTTGGTTTTTTACATAGTTGACAACATATTTCGTGTTCTCCTTTAAGAACACCAAGTTCCCACATGTAACAATATCCCCAACTTAAGTCGTGTGCACAAGGAGTCCTTCCAAGCACTTCTTAAGTTTCCGTATATGAAGCTAGTTCGCCGTGCAACGTTATTAAAGTGATAGAATGTTGCACTATTCGCGTGTTTTTCTTGCATCATAAAAAGTTCCGCATCCTTTTGTTTTTTTCTAATTGTTGATTTAATTTGTCTTAAAGATTGAATGCACACGTAATCTATTGTGTCTTTCTCCGTTCCTAATTTAGCAAGTTCGTCCGCTTTTTCATTATTTATTATCCCAACATGTGAAGGTATCCACGTAAATTTTACCATTCTCCCATTATTGCGTAGTTCATCTATAACAGTGGAGCAGTTAACTGCAAATTTCAGGAGAATCGTTCATTTCCGGAAACAAGCACCAAATTTGGCACACATACTCCTTGGGGATTGCTCTTTTGGTAAAACCCGTTAGCCACCTACAAATTCAAGATGGCGGCCATTTTTCAAGATGGTCGCCATTGAATATACAGAAATATTGCATTTCGCAATAAAATCGCAAAGACTTGTCCTATTTGAATGATCTTGGTGTCAAATCATACATTTTTCACTATGTAGAATCCGAATTTGGAACTATGGACTTACTCACTAGCTTCCTTGTACCATAATATCAGTCCCGGAATCCTAATATTCTGCTAAATTAGAGGGTCATGTTACGTCTGACTCGGCTAAAATGCATGGTAGTGTATATCGTAGTAGTGTTAGAGGTTTAGTATGTGTAGCATCTTCCTGTACAAGGCTTCCAAACTGGACATGACACAATGCGGTGGGGGGGGGTGAGGGGGGAATTGCAGGGGAAGGTGTAGAGTATGCGGTGGGGGGGGGGGGGGGGCTTTCAGCGAAGGTGTAGAGTAGTAGCTCAACAGAGCGGATGTCAACGCACAGCCAGGGCACACTGGTGGCACCGCTGCTGTGAAACTCAGCATGGGGTTCAGTATCAGCTGGATAATTAGTTTAGTGTAGCTAAATAATTAGTTTAGTGTCCCAAATACTGTCTAATAAGACCCGCATCAGTTAGCTACTGTAGATTACATGTAGTTTAACATAGATGTTTAGTTAGATAGCCGCGCCTGAATTGACAGGGTGTGCCAGCGCGGGAGAGCCGAGCCAAGGGTAAGGGGGCTTTACATTGCTTTGCATGTAGTTACCTGGATGGTGTACAGATTGCACGGGACTTAAATGATACTGGATGAACGATCGGGCTAGGTGTAGGTCATATATTTTTATTCCCGAACCTAGTCGTATCCCATACCTTATTGTGCATGATTGTGATCAAGGAGGTAAAAGGATAACCCCTCGGCCTTGATTCACTGAATACAGATAATTCTCATACTGTGATTATCTGTTATATCTGTTATCATATAACATACTGTGTTATATCATACTGTGATTATCTGTTATATACTGTGATTATCTGTTATCTATTATATCTGTGTTACAGATAATTATCATACTGTATTCACCAAGATGGCAAATACAGATCCAGGACCGTCTAAATTCCGGACTGACTGGAGCAAGTGTTGTCTTTGCCAGAAGAAGAAGAGTGAAGAGCTCAAGTCACCACGAGCACAACAACCACAAGAACATAATGGCTACACTATGATTGCGACTACTATTCCCCTCTTTCACGCAATTAATGAGATGCCTATTGTTCTGGATCCAGCCAGACTTGATGATGGTGGTGGCATTGAAGAAACTCTGAGGAGGAACAAGGCGCAGTATCACCAAAGTTGTCGCCTTATGTTGAACAACACGAAACTGGAGAGAGCCAGAAAAAGAAGAGCAGAGAGTGCTCAGCCAGTAGAATGCCAGACCAAGCTGCGTAGAACCAGCCTTGAAGGCCAAACGTGTTTCATATTTGACAAAGAAGCCCCATCCTCTGAACTCAGACAAGTTATGATGATGAACCTCAATAACAGACTTAATGAATGTACCCAAACTTTAAATGACGGAAAACTTCTTGCAAGACTCAGCGGTGGAGATGCTATTGCACAGGAGCTCAAATTCCATTTTGCATGCTTGACAGACCGGTACAATAGAAAGAGGATGTACCTCAGAGCCACCAAGAGACTGGAACAGGAACGTGCACCCGAAGAGGATGCCCACCCACAGGCATTCTCAGAGCTAGTCACATATCTAGTGGAGACCACCAGATCTGGCGAGGGTCCTGCAGTGTTCCGACTTGCAGACATAATTCACCTGTATGCCCAGCGCCTAGAACAGCTGGGTGTTGATGCACCTGCTGTCAACTCCACAAGACTGAAGGAAAAACTGCTGTCAGAAATACCTGAGTTGGAAGTGCACAAGCAGGGAAGGTATGTTCTTCTGGCTTTCCAGAAAGATGTGGGCTTTGTCTTGTCAGAAGCCTCTGACTATTATAGTGAAGCTATTATCCTTGGCAAAGCAGCTAACATCTTGCGAAGACATATGCTGGACCACAAGTCCACATTTGATGGAACCTTCCATGAGGGGTGCATCAAGCAGGCCATTCCACTCACTCTTCTTCAGTTTGTGGCCATGCTTGAACACGGAGCGGACATCAAATCTCAACTGAGGTTTGGCGCATCAAAGACAGATCTAGCAATATTGCTCAGCTGCTTGAGTACAACTGCAACGCAAGGTACAAAGAAGGAGCAGCAACTCACAGACACTCCAAAGACAGAGAGACCCCATTCCCTGTTTACATGGGGATGTCCGTCTACACAAAGACCAGAAAGAGAAAGTTGGTGGAAATGCTTAACGAGCATGGCATCAGCATTTCATACGACAGGGTGCTACAGATATCTGCACAGCTGGGAGATGCAACAGTCAGCAAGGATGTGGAGGATGGGGTGGTCTGTCCACCAGTTCTGCAAAAAGGGCTGTTCACCACATCAGCCATGAACAACATAGACCACAATCCCACTGCAACGACAGCGACCACTTCTTTCTATGGAACCAGCGTCTCTGTTTTCCAGCACCCAACCAAAGAAGACAAAGGTGAAGAGCGTGGACAGCTGAACTTCGGAGAGGAGAAAGTGAAGACAGTTCCAGAACTTCCAGACTCCTTCACCAATGTCCGGGCCGCCTTCTTCACCAAGAAGAAACCCTCTCCTCCCCAGAATGGTGTGACACACCCAGAGACCAGTCTGCTAAGGCCACAACTGGCAATGGAGTATGAGTGGCTGGAGAAGGTCACTGTGACAGATGGGCCAGTGGATGTGACTGGGTCAGCCCACCATGCTTCACAGAAGAGAGGAAAGCCATTTGAGGTCAGCATTACATCACTTTTGCCTCTGCTGCGAGATCAGGCCCACTTGGTTGCTACAGTCAAGCATGTGATGGACAAGATCAAGGAGATAGTGGCATTTCTGAACCCCGGTCAGGTGCCAGTCATTGCTGCTGACCAACCAATATATGCAGTAGCCAAGCAGGTCCAGTGGCACTGGCCTGAAATCTACGGTGAGTACAAGTTCGTCATAATGTTCGGAGGCTTGCATATTGAGATGGCGGCACTGAAGTCCATTGGAACTCTACTCCAGGACAGTGGTTGGACAGGAGCCCTCTTCGAGGCAGGGATAGCATCTCCTGGGACAGCAGATTCATTTCTGACAGCTTCGAGCATCACTAGGACACGACAGATGCACCAGATAACAGCATGCAGTCTGTACAAGCTTCTGAAGGCAGCCCACACGGACTACTCGAAAGAGACAGATGAACAACCCGAAGAGGTGCCTAGCTTCGAAGCTTGGTGTGAGCATCGCAAACTGCAAAGTCCCCAGTTTCATTTCTGGTATATGGTGCTGTCAATGGAACTGGTGATCCTCTTGTTGATCCGATCATTCAGGGAAGCCAACTTCTTCCTGTACTGTCAGTCACTGGCTGAGCTGATACCGTACTTCTTTGCCAACAACAATGTAAACTATGCACGGTGGCTTCCGATCCACTACAGAGACATGGTGACCCTGGAACAGAAGCATCCTCAGCTGGCTCAGGAGTTCCAGAGTGGAAACTTTGTTGTACACAAATCGAGCCGACAGTTCTCAGCAATGGCTATTGACCAAGCTCACGAGCAGGCCAACGCTGTCATCAAGGCAGACGAGGGTGTGATCGGCGTGACTGAAGACCCATCAGCACTGAGAAGATGGATGATAGCTGGTCCTCAAGTCAGCCACTTGGTTGCACAGTATGAGGCAGCATGTGAGACCAAAGAGGGTACTGAACACACCAGCCACCATGAGGAGACAGAACGAGCACAAAGAGTGTTCCTTGAGAAAGTAGAAAAGCTCTCACAAGCCATGACAGATATGTGCAATCCTTTCCAGGAGAAGAGTCGGGACCTGCTTTCGCTTGATACAAAGGATATTGCTCACCACACTGCCACCGAGCTGATTAGCACACACCTTGAGAAAGGCAAGGTCTGTTTCCAGGAGTTTATGAAGGGACTGGAAGGGGAAGAAGAATCCACCTTCTATGAACCAATCAAGAAGAACAGGGTTGACTTTTTCCGACAGGTACCAGCCTCTGTTGACTCTTCAAAGCAAAAAGTGCTGAAGGAAGACTGTCAACTGTTCTCCAAGCTGTTCATATCATGCCAGAGCAGAGAGTGTGACTTGAAGGAGTTCTTCCGTCATGAGAACCAGTCACATCCTGCTGCCCTCAGTGATGGTGGAAAGCTCCACACCTGTCAGAAATCTCACCTCACTACCATTCTTCAGAGCCAAGTTACAACCCCTGAGGCAGAGCCAGACGCCGACACCATCATCATTGATGGTGCAGCGTTGGTGAACAGTCTGCCCCCACGGAGTTTAAAGACATTCGAAGAGTACGCAATGGTCGATGTCCTTCCTAGAATACAAGCATACTCTACCAAGAGAACAGACATTGTGTTTGATGTCTACTGGCCATCTAGTCTGAAAGCTGAAACTAGATCAAAGCGAGGACGCGGGGTGAGACGCAGGGTGACAGGGAAGGGCAAAATTCCCTCAAACTGGCGAAACTTCCTGAGAGAAAATGACAACAAAGCCGAGCTGTTCAACTTTCTGGCTGATAAGATTGCATGTGTGGCCACACCAAATGTGGTCATTGTGACCAAGGAAGAAGATGCTGTCAGTAACCGCACTATCAATCTGGCTGGGGTGGCACCGTGCAGTCATGAAGAAGCTGACACGCGGATCTTTGTGCATGCCAGGCATGCAACAGAAGTAGGCAGCAAAGTCATCATGGTCAAAGCCAGCGACACAGATGTTGTCGTCATCGCAGTCAGTGTTCTGCAGGCACTTCAGGAGCTAGATCTGCAGCAGTTGTGGGTTGCCTTTGGCCAAGGACAGAACCTGAGGTGGGTTCCTGTACATGACTTGTGTTGCACTCATGCAGAAAAGAGCAAAGGGATGCTCTTCTTCCATGCCTTCACTGGCTGCAATGTCGTTTCAGCATTCCATGGCAAAGGGAAGAAGTCTGCTTGGCAAACCTGGGATGTTTGTGATGAGGCTTCCGGTGTCTTCAGCAAACTCAGCCAGTACCCACCGGTAGTTAACCTGACAAGCGCGATATAGACGTAGGTGCTAGGGTAGTTATTTGTGCATTTCTAGCCCTGGATTCTGACAGAATTCGTTATATTTACAATATAAACCATTATTTGTTTTCGGTATGCTTTTATTTTACATATATGATGTATATATGAACCTTCAAGAGTGCTAAAATAAGTGGGAAAAGCATTTGGGTGGTGAAAAACGAAGATATTGGCCACCCGGTCATAATCTCAGGCGAGAGAGAGAGACAGGCAGCCTTCCCCTCTCGCTGTCTGGGAGTCAACTGAGAAGAGCGGGGCGGTGTGTGCCGGTGTCTGGGTGTTGCATAACGATCTTTTATGCAACCCACTTGTGCTACATTATCGCGGGAGAGAAAAATAACCGATAAATGATGATAATAAGAGGAAAAATAGGTGATAATTGAGGAGGGGAGGGAGGGGGGAATAAGGTGGGGAAGGAGGGGAGGGGGGTGGGTGAGATTTACATGGATGAGTACTGGAGGGGAATTATCTCACCTAGAGACAAATTCCTTTGTTTTGATAGGCCCTTTTTTTTTATGGAAGGCTTTTTTTATGGTCCTGCTTCCGTGAGGCCTATCGCGTTCCCTATAGGAAGCCTTCCGTGAGGCCTATCGCGCTTGCCGGGTTAATGATGAAGACCTGGAGACCTTGGAGAAGTTCGTGGTCATGATGTACGACAGATCCAGCACAGCTGAAGGTGTCGATGATGCGAGGTTGGACATGTTTGCTCGGAAGCAGAGGCCGTACGAAGCCATTCCTCCAACCCGAGCAGCACTTAAGCAGCATGTGAAGCGTGCTGCCTACCAGGCGGGCTGCATCTGGTGTCAGTCAACAGTTCGTCAACCAGAAACGCAGACTCCTGCCAACTGGGGCTGGACCAAGAAAGGAGATCTGTGGCAGATCGTTTGGACAGAGCTCCCACCCATTGCAGAGAGTTGCCAGCAGCTGACCAAGTGTGGATGCAAGTCGGAATGCTGCGGTCGATGCAAATGCTACTTCTTTGGTCTGACCTGCACGGCACTGTGCAGCTGCAGATGCGAGGTTTAGAAGCGTTGTAGTATACTCATCCAGGCAGCAAGACAATAAGTGACAAAACAAGTATAGGCCTACTGCCTACATGTACATCCAATAATATATCGGACTGATGGTGCCTATGATATGGGCACTTTTTACCCTAATTATGATTCCGGGACTGATATTATGGTACAAGGAAGCTAGTGAGTAAGTCCATGGTTCCAAATTCGGATTCTACATAGTGAAAAATGTATGATTTGACACCAAGATCATTCAAATAGGACAAGTCTTTGCGATTTTATTGCGAAATGCAATGTTTCTGTATATTCAATGGCGGCCATCTTGAAAAATGGCCGCCATCTTGAATTTTTAGGTGGCTAACGGGTTTTATCAAAAGAGCAATCCCCAAGGAGTATGTGTGCCAATTTTGGTGCTTGTTTCCAGAAATGAACGATTATTCCAGTTATCTGCCCCACTATAATAACCTTGCACTGAGATACCAGCTTTTCATACACGGGTTTTTTTGCTGTTCATAGATTCCAAAGCACTTCGACTGTCTACGAAAAAGCACACATCACCTTCTCCCCCTCTTATTTTATTTAACCCGTATAACATAGCACATATTTCTGCCTGCGTAGAAGACACGTTGTTACTTATTCTATAATAATATTCACTGTATATGTTATCGTTACCTACATCGTCACTCACCAGTATCCCACATCCTGCTCTCCTATTTTCTGTGACAGAGCCATCGCAGTATACTTGCGCAACATTATCATCTTTTAATTAATTTATCTTTTCTTCAACAATTATTTTAAGTTCCCCATTCTCGTACATACTTTTCTTTTTCCCCAGCTTGATAATATTTATATCCACGCCTTTATCTTCCCAGGGTGGAGGTTTTTGTGCCCTCTCTTCGGCCAGAAAGAAATTTATTAGGTAAAATTTCTCTACTTTATATATTAGTTCTTTTAGGTATCCCCTCTTGCCTTGCCTCCTGAAGGTTCGAATTTTACGTATGCCATCATTGACGTCTTGTGCCAATTTTTCACCACTACCTGACCGTATATGTCTCATTGCCGATAATAGGTTTACTTCCTCTATTCTGTGTCGTAAGGTTGTTAAATTTAATTCTAATCTCATAGCAGCTACCATCGCATTTTTGGGGCAGTTTAATATAACCCTCAGAGCCTCATTTTGGATAGTTTTTTTTTTTTTTTTTTTTTTTTTTTTTTTTTAAAGAGACAATGCACGGAGGAAGGAAAAACACAGATGAAACAAAAAGGTCCATGTGCCTATCCTCCATTCATAAAATGTTTGTAACAACTGGATTTAAACATTTGTAGATTGTAAGTTTGTGGAAAGCAATTCGAGGGAAGTGAATTCCAAAGAGTAGTAGCTCTGGGGATAAATGAATTCTGATAAGCAGAAGTTCTGCATTGTGGAGGAGAAAGTGTAAATTCATGGGCGCTCTCAGCTGCCCTAGTTCTACGGGGAAAGATGTGGAGAGGCGGCACAATTGAAGCAAGTTCCTCGGAACAATTGCTGTGAAAATATCTGTAGAATAATGCAAGGGATGCAATGTTTCTTCGTATGGATAATGTAGGAAGGTCCTGTGTGATTGCAGGGTTATTGATTAATCTAATAGCTTTATTTTGAATTTTGTCCAACTGCCTCAATGCAACCACTCCACTTCCACCCCACAGAGGTGAACAGTAATCCATCTGAGAACGCACATGACTTTTATATATTACGGCCAACTGCCGTATCCAATTATCCAATCTTCCTTCACCAAGGCAAGAGAGAACGGGGCTGGCATATTCAACCACTGACCTAATAGTGGTGAGGTACATCATCCGCAGTACCTGTACACCAACACCTGTACCACTCCAAGCTAGGGATTTCAAGGGTGCCATACGTGCCTTACATTGTGTTTGTATATGATGTAACTCGGTATCTTTACTGTCTGATGTATATCCTATATAGATGCCTAGATACTTATAGCTCCTAACCCTATCAATATTTTTTTCATTCACAGCTAATTGTTTATCGCCCATAGCACGACACTGAAATTTAGTTTTTTCTTCATTAATTACTAGCCCTAGCTTCTGTGTTAATTGACCAAATTTGTTGAGGGCTAATTGCATATTCTCGACGCTACTGCTTTGCAGCATTATATCGTCTGCGTATATTGTTATGTTAACACCTGGACCTAGCATATCTTGAGCTATCCTATTCATTAAGACATTAAAGAGGAATGGACTTAATACCCCGCCTTGTGGTGTACCCAGGTCAAGTTTCCTTTCCTCAGAAAGAGCCCCTTGATACCACACCTGCGCCTTCCTTCCAAATAAATAATCTCCTATCCAATGTAATAATTTTCCTTTTACACCCATGTTAGCTAATTCAAACAAAATTACCTCTCCATTTGCTTTATCAAAGGCGCCCTTGAGATCCACGTATACCCTGCAGTAATCATTATCGTTGGCCAGACACTTTATGACTGCATCAGATGTACCCCTACCTTTTCTAAAACCGAACAGATTTTTGCACAATTTATCGTCTATGATATATAATAGCCTCTCCAACACAATTCTCTCCATCATTTTGGACATACACGATGTGAGGGAAACGGGTCTACTCTCCCCATTTGGTTTAGGGATAGGAATTATTATAGCTTTTTTCCACGCTTTAGGCAGTTTACCCGCTTTAAGACTCATGTTGAATAATCGAAGGAGGGGGCTATCTTCTATACTGGCTATGCAGTTTAATACATCGTAAGTTATACCGTCTTCCCCGGGAGCTGTAGATTTACCTTGTTTAATTGCTCTAAGTATTTCATCTCTTGTTATATCTACATCTGTGATGTGTGCTATATTTAATGCGTTAACAATAGTTTCTCTCCTCTCATTTTCCCAACCCTCTAATCCCTCCCTGACGTCTTGCGGCAGTGATCGGTACTAGCGGCAGTTGCCCAATTCTCCATTAATTCGTTTGCCTTTTGTTGTGGATAAGGGTGTGCGACATTACTTTTCCTTTTACCCCGTACCTATTAACTTCTCTCCAGATTTCACTGATATTTGTGGTATTCCCAATCTTATTTGCAAATTTCTTCCAATAGTCTCCTCTCACTTCTTTACGGGCCTGCCCGCAAATCCGGGACGCCTCAAGTAGATCGGATTTAGTAGAGTCATCCCTTCCCGCTTCCACCCACTTTTTATGGCTTTGCTTAAGCATTTTTGACCAATCCTTTAATGTTTGGTCATTATAGTATTTATTCCGGTTTGACGAATATTCCCTTATTTTTCTTTCTCCTTTAACACTTAATAACTCTTCTATAATTTTGGCCATATCTTCATAAAACTGATTTGTACAAATTGGTTCATAGTCTCTATACCAATCCCGAATACTATTGCTAAAATTAGTTATCTTGTCTAGAGGTAATATTATCCTTTTTCTTTTATACTTTATGTCCACTTTACCTAAAGGAATACTTATATCTAAAGATAAATGGTCGCTGAGTAATTCCGGTGTAACATCACACCTCCCATCCAAACCTTGGCCATTAACAATCACTGCATCGTCTAGCCTCCCTCCCTGTATGTGTGTTGCTGCCTGTGTCCCTAGCAATTTGATATCTGGATAGTCTTTCAATAACTGATTGAATCTCCTCCCGTTAGTGTTGGTAGTTTCCCCGCCCTCTAATTCCCTGTGACGAGCGTTTAGGTCCCAGGCAATAAGAGTTACCTCATTAAATGCACTATTAGGTAGAGAGTTAATGGAAAAACAATTCTTAGATACGTAAAGGTTAACAACACTTATTGACCCCTCTTTCATAAATAATTTAATAGAAACTTATTCTACCCCGTCGGTTTTATGAGGGTTTTCTACAAGGTCCGAGGGAATGGTATTTATCACGTAGGTTGATACGCCCCTAATGCCTTCGCTCGCCGGGAGAGTATATTTTTGGTTATATCTATTTAGCTTTAACAAGTTAACATTCCCTTCCCGAGTCTCTTGGAGGAGTATAACATCTATATCATATTTATTTACATAATAATGCAAGTAATGAGAAAGGGAGAGGTAGTAGAGAAAGGGGGAGGTAGTAGAGGAAAGGGGAGGTAGTAGAGGAAGGGGGAGGTAGTAGAGAAAGGGGGAGGTAGTAGAGGAAAGGGGAGGTAGTAGAGGAAGGGGGAGGTAGTAGAGAAAGGGGGAGGTAGTAGAGGAAGGGGAGGTCGTAGAGGAAGGGGGCGGTAGTAGGGGAAGGGGAGGTAGTAGGGGAAGGTGGAGGTAGTAGAGAGAGGGGACGTAGTAGAGGAAGGGGGAGGTAGTAGAGGAAGGGGGAGGTAGGAGTACAAAGGAAATCAAGCAACAACAGGTATGGTGACCCTTCTAGGCTGCTTGTCCTCCAAAACACTGAGGATCAATTGTCCAAACGGTGGTTTAGAGTGGGTAAGGGAATATAGGAAAGGGAACTACTGCCCTGGAACTAATGTCCGCGGCAGGATTAGGAAGTTAGTAGGGGACAGATGGTTTAGTAACTGAGGGGGGAATAAAATTTATAAACGCAGTCAGTCGCGGGTTTGAAGCAAGATATAGGCGAAGTTTAAATGAATCAACGGTGATGCAGTCTATAACGTCTCGGGGAAGCCCATTCCACAAGTTGACAACTCGATTGAAGAAGAAATTCTTAGATTCGTGCGAGTTAAAAGATTTAAAAGATTTACCGATAATTTTGCAACCGTTTCCCCGCGTGTAATTAGATTGGTTGATAGAGAAGTACTTACTACAGTTCATATTGTCGATGCCTTTGATGATTTTGAACACTTCAATTAAGTCGCCTCCTAATCTGCGCTGGGTTAAAGGAAATAGATTTAATTCTCTAAGACGCTCCTCATATGGTTTGTTCTTTAGGCTTGGTATCATTTTGGTAACTCTACGTTGAACTCGTTCTAGCTTGTCTATATCTTTTTGGTAATAAGGGCACCAGGATTGAACACAGTATTCCAGAAGAGGGCGGACTAAGGAATTGTAAAGGGTTAGGATAACTTCTTTGGATTTATGCTCAAATGACCTGCCTATAAAGCCAATTATTTTGTTTGCTTTCTTAACAACTTCTAAACATTGTTGACTCGGTTTTAGGTTACTCGATATTGTTACGCCCAGATCGGTTTATCTGTTTACATTCTTAAGCTGAGTGCCATTCATCGAATAGTTTGCTTTCTCATTTTGGTATCCGATATGTAGTATTTTACATTTTTCCGCATTGAAACTCATTTGCCAAATTTGGGCCCAACGTGACAACTTATCTAGATTGTGTTGCATATCGTCAACTTGTTCTTTTGATAGTACGCTGTTTGCAATTTTTGTATCGTCAGCAAATTTTGAGATTGTACAGGTGAGACCCTCATCTATGTCGTTGATGTAAATTAGAAAGAGAATTGGTCCTAGTACCGATCCCTGGGGTACCCCGCTACTTATATTGGTCCATTTAGATGCCTTACCGTTTATGACTACTCTTTGCTTTCTGTCGCGGAGCCAAATTTCTATTCTTTTCAACACACCGTCTTGTATTCCATGCGCTTTTAGTTTTATCAGTAAACGTTTGTAGGAAACTTTGTCAAAGGCCTTTTGAAAATCAAGGTATATAATATCTACAACTTTACTCTCATCATAGAGGTTGAGGATATCGTGGAGAAAGTCTAAGAGGTTTGTTAAACAGGAACGTTTTTTACGAAAGCCGTGTTGAGTATCTCTAAGTATGTTATTTTCCTCTAAGTGATTTACGAGTCTGTCTCTTATGAGCATTTCTAGCATTTTACATACAACTGAGGTTAAGCTAATTGGACGATAGTTACTGGGTAGGGATTTGCTGCCTTTTTTAAAAATCGGTGTTACGTTAGCTAGCTTCCACTTATCAGGCATAGTTCCAGACTGCAAGGATTTATTGAATAGCAATGTCAGTGGTTTGGAAAGCTCATCCTTTGCTTCCTTTAGAACTCTAGGTGAGATTGTATCAGGTCCGGGCGTTTTATTTACTTTGAGTTTATCTAAACATTTCAATACTTCTCTCTCTGTAATGGTGATATTGCTTAGAACATCAGAATTATCTATCTGAATCGGCGATGCTGTAGGGATATCAATGAGGTCTTCTGCTGTAAAAACTGATGCAAAGAAGGTATTGAGGGCATTACTCATTTGTACTTCGTCTTTAGTATATTCTCCATTTTCATCGACTAACAGTCCTACAGTTGAAGTAACTACTCTCTTTTTTCTGATATAACTATAGAATTCTTTTGAGTTTGTTTTACTTTGATTCGCAACATGTAACTCCAGGGTCTTTTTACTTTGCTTAATTAACTTTTTGGCTTTGCGTCGTATTTCTACAAATTTCACCCGTTCTTCGTCATTTTGTGAGGATTTTAATCTATCATTAGCAAACTTATTAGCAAGCAGACAGTTTGAAATATCTTTATTCCACCATTTGGGCTTATCATTATGGCCTGTACGCCGTATTTTCGATGGTATGCAGTCTTGCGCTACTTTTAGGTAAGTGTTTATGAACGATTCCCAAGATGTATTTATGTCGTTATTGTTAATTAAAAAGCTCCAGTCAGTTTCTTTAAACATTGCTCTAAGTTTACGAAAGTTTGCTTGCTTGAAATTAGGGACTTTCTCGATGCTGCTATTTGGTTCGTTACTAGTAAACTTTAAACTGAGAGTTATCGTACGATGGTCGCTGTTACTGAATTCATCACCGACATTCAAATTCTCTATCAATTATTCTTCTTTTGTTGAAAGTACAAGGTCAAGGACATTATTTCCACGGGTTGGAGATCTAAAAAATTGATATAGCGAACTCTCTTGCAAGTTTGCATACAGGTCTTGTCCAGAGTGTGAAATAATACTATCTCCCCACTTGGTCACAGATAAATTGAAGTCGCCAAAAATTACGGTATCTTGCGCGTTACTTAACCCTTCTTTAGCGGGGCCCGACTTAAGTCTGTATGGAGAAGAAAGGAGTATATGGCGGGGTCCGACTTAAGTCTGTGTGCAATTTTGGCGCAATATTGGGTCTGAGAGAGAGACGAGCGACGGGAGGAGCATAGGTTGCCTCATGACCGCTCGCCACGATTGCCGTGGGCCTACTGACATATACTACACAAACATCCACCCTCCCTCCCTCGCTACACACGTAATTATGTAACGAAATGACCGTATTTTAGCGATTTTGCCCTTCGGTGGCACGATCGTTGCAAGACAACCATTGATCGTAGAAGGATGGTTCAGGTGTCATTGGAAAGCTCAATTAACACCCTATCAGGGATACATAATTGTATTACGCTCTGGCTCTTGTTTATGCATGAAAAAGAGCACGGAAATAAGCTCGTTTAGGGTAAAACCACCCGCTTGGCAGGTAGTAGAATTTACCGACCTAGCCGCTCGTTGAGTGTTAAGTCTACAATTTGCTCATACAATTTCTCGGTCAGTTTGCACTGATTAAGCTGGAGGTCTGTATATTAGTGCAAGTATTATTTTTGTACCTTTATTATTCTTTATTAGCAAAAAGGATGTGTGGACTTTCACAATTTGAGGTTTTGACAGGAGGGTCGGGTTAAGACTTTCTTTGATAAAAAATAAAACTCCACCTCCATTTCTATTAAATCGGCTCTTCTCAAATATTACATAACCGGGAAGTGAATACTCTGCTATAAAGTGTCTGTCTTCTGTATTGAGCCAAGATTCTGTTATGCCAATAACATCGTATTTTTCCGTAAACACTAGTTCCTCTAAATCTGAAAATTTATTGCGTATGCTACCAGCGTTTGCATAGAAAACATTCAAAGCTTTGGATTTGGAATTCACGGAACGCTTTTTATTCAAATTATTGGTTCTGCTCGGATCTACATTTATGTACCTGTCTGCCCTCAGTCCTCGATCGTCGTCGCTGGTAGTTCTCGGTCCTCGATCGTCGCCCCTGGGCGTCCACGGTCCTCGATCCTTGTCCCTGGTGGTCCTCGGGCCTCGAACCTCGTCCCTGGTGGTCCTTGGTTGGCTCTGCTTTTTCACCGAAAATCCTTTACTGAGTCGTGAAGCAGGCAGCCAAATCTTGCTGCTCCCACCTGGTTCAGATGGACTCCATCCGCTACAAACAGATGGTCTTCACGGTAGAAGTCATTCCAGGTATTGATGAATCCAACGTTTTCTTCCCTGCAGAGGTTAGCCAGACGACGATTTATGCTAGTAAATCTATATTGAAGAATCGGTTATCAACACCGATCCTGGGGACGATCCCTGATATGATGACTCTGCCTGACTTTTCCTAATACTTCTGAATCAGCTTCCGGTACTTCAGCATGAAGTCTTCCGATCGGGTCCGCTGCACGTCATTAGATCCGACATGAATGACGTACATTGTGCGTGAGGGGGCTAACTTTGAAACTTCGTTGACTGCAGCTGCAACGTCGTCCACACCGCCACCCGGGCTACAAAAGCGCTTCCTGGTCCTGGGTGCCCTGGCGCAGAACTCCATAAGTTGTCCACGAACCATGGAATCTCCTACGAGCCGAATTGCTTCTATTTCTTCTTCGTCGTCTAAGTCCGCAAGAATCTGATAACGGTTCTGGCACATGGGCACATGGTTTCGGTGATGATCCTCCTTGTGATGGGGCGAACGTTGTTTATCACGACGCGGAAGTTGTCCTGAGATGGAGCGGAGTCATTTTTTTCCTGATGTGGTGCATGTACTGAAGCAGGTACTGCTATATCAGGCGTTGGGCTATTGGACGATGCCGCAATGGTAGTAATTGCTTCATTTGATGATACTCCTACGTTGAGCGTCACAAATTCTTGGAGTGTTTCCAGCTTCTTGGTGAGGGCGTTAATCTTGACGTTAGCTTCATCCAGTTTAGCTGCCAAATCTTCTCGGAGCTGGCAGAATCGGCAGACATGAACATCGGGGCAGGCAAACATGGTAGGGCCAAACCTACCGGAACAGTTCGTGCAGGCGCGAGACATGGTGACAATAACAAAACTTCATATCACTTCACTAACTTCAAGTCACTTCTAATCACTTGTCTCACTTCAGAACACTTTATTCACTTCACACACTTCAGATCACTTTACTCACTGTAAATCACTTCACTCACTTTAAATAACTTCACGTTAACTTCTAATACAATTTAAGCCTGACAATTATACTTTTACATCAAGTCAATAATACACTTTAAAAACACTCATCTCACTTTAAAAACACTTCACTCACTTCAGGTCGCTTCAATTACTTAAATAGGCCTAACCGAAAACAAAAATGTTGAAATACGCACAAATAGGTTATCAGCGGTGATAGCCTAACCGAAAATTATAAAACAAAACATATTTTAAAATTTAAATACGCAGTGATAGCCGAACCGAAAACAATCTTGTTTTTATTTAAACAGAAATAGGCCACCGGGGGTGATAGCCTAGCCAAACTGCAAACAAAAATAACCGAAAACAAAAAATATGAAATACCGTTACGCAGAAATAGGCCACCAGCGGTGATAGCCTAACCGAAAATTAAAAAATTTAAATACGCAGAAATAGGCCACCATGGGCCTAGCCTAACCGAAAAAAAAAATGCAATCAAAATTATGTAATACGCAGAAATAGGCTACCAGGAGTGATAACCTACCTAAAAAGCAAAAAAACAAATATATATATAATAGAATATGTAACTAACTGCACACGAGGGGTTAATATACTGTATCAACAGATGGCGCTGGTGTCACTGTAGGCTAGTCAAGCAGGATTATATTTAGATAAACAAAGTTATCAGTCAAAGGTTACTACAAGATCATGCAAGCAACAACTAAAATTACAGATATATATAGCTACAGTAGGATACTGAATACGATAACTACTAGAGCTAATAAGAAAATACTATGCTAGGTCGATTAGAGGAGCGCGTCGTCTGCTACAAGCTAGGATAACAAATGTAAACAACAATGTTTATCAGTCAGAAAAGGAATAAAATAACATGCACGGCAACTACAGAACTACGTGGAGGTTAAACAAGCACTTAACTACTGTTCATGCAATGAATAAAGGGAATAGGGTTATGAAATACTCAAATTATGATCGAGTATTCTCAGTGGCGATGCGGGGCTGTTGACGGTGGGATATTGTGGGCTCGGTAGTAGGGGAAGGGGGAGGTCGTAGAGGAAGGGGAGGTAGTAGGGGAAGGGGGAGGTAGTAGATAAAGGGGAGGTAGTAGGGGAAGAGGGAGGTAGTAGGAAGGGGGAGCTAGTAGGGGAAGGGGGAGGTAGTAGAGGAAGGGGGAGGTAGTAGAGGAAGGGGGAGGTCGTAGAGCAAAGGAAGGTAGTAGGGGAAGGGGGAGGTCGTAGAGGAAGGGGAGGTTGTAGGGGAGAGGAAAGGGGAGGGTAGTAGTAGGGAAGGGGGAGGTAGATAGGTAGGGAAGGGGGAGGTAGTATAAAAAGGGGTAGGAGGTAGTAGAGGAAGGGGGAGGTAGTAGAGGAAGGGGGAGGTAGTATAAAAAGGGGAGGTAGTAGAGGAAGGGGAGGTAGTAGGGGAAGGGAGAGGTAGTAGAGGAAGGGGGAGGTAGTAGAGGAAAGGGAGGTAGTAGAGGAAGGGGGAGGTAGTAGGGGAAGGGGGAGGTAGGTAGGTAGAGGAAGGGGGAGGTAGTAGAGGAAGGGGGAGGTAGTAGAGGAAGGGGGAGTGTAGTAGGGGAAGGGGGAGGTAGAAGGGGAGGGGGGAGGTAGTAGGGTAGTAGGGGGAGGTACTGGAGGAAGGGGGAGGTAGTAGGGGAAGGGGAGGTAGTAGAGGAAGGGGGAGGTAGTAGAGGAAGGGGGAGGTCGTAGAGGAAAGGGGAGGTAGTAGGGGAAAGGGAGGTAGTAGAGGAAGGGGAGGTAGTAGGGGAAGGGGGAGGTTAGGGGAAGGGGGAGTAGTAGGGGAAGGGGGAGGGTAGTAGGGGAAGGGGGAGGTAGTAGAGGAAGAGGGAGGTAGTAGTAGGGGAAGGGGGAGGTAGTAGAGGAAGGGGGAGGTAGTAGGGGAAGGGGGAGGTAGTAGAGGAAGGGGGAGGTAGGTAGTAGGGAGGTAGTAGGGGAAGGGGGAGGTCGTAGAGGAAGGGGAGGTTGTAGGGGAAGCGGGAGGTAGTAGGGGAAGGGGAAGGGGGAGGAAGGTGAGGTAGTAGAGGAAGGGGGAGGTAGTAGGGGAGGGGGAAGGGGGAGGAAGGTGAGGTAGTAGAGGAAGGGGGAGGTAGTAGAAAAAGGGGAGGTAGTAGAGGAAGGGGGAGGTAGTAGAGGAAGGGGGAGGGAGGTAGTAGGGGGAAGGGGGAGGTAGTAGGGGAAGGGGGAGGTAGTAGAGGAAGGGGGAGGTAGTAGAGGAAGGGGGAGGTAGTAGGGGAAGGGGGAGGTAGGGGAAGGGGGAGGTAGTAGGGGAAGGGGAGGTAGTAGAGGAAGGGGGAGGTAGTAGAGTGAGGTTGAAGTAGAGGGAAGGGGATGGGTGGTATGGAGAGATGCCATGGAGTCCTATACATCACCCAATTTTGAGCCACATCAGGCCATTGGAGCAGTTTTGGTGTGTGTTTGAACATTGCGGCTTCCAGAAGGAATGTTGCAGTCTTTCTACACAACCTTCGGGATGGAACGCTGTAATTCTTGGGTTAATGTAACATTGGCCCTACTTGTTCTCATTTCTCGAATTGAAAATGCGATAATATGGAGAAGAACAAAGAACCTCGCTCTGCAGGCCACAGCATCTTATAACAATTTAGAATATTGGCAGAGGAGCACCTATCCTGAAATTTACTGCATTTACTGATGTACATTACTGATGCATGAGAAGGATATTTTCACTCAAATGTTCTGCCAAATACTAAATGACAATCACAACATTTAAGATGATCCGAATAATCTATAGTCATTGTGGATAGAAAAATGTATGTACGCACAAATGCTAACTGGTTAATTTTCTCCAGCTAACCCATTTGTGGTAAGCCGAAGGGGGGTTTGGGAAGGTGGCTTTCAAGGAAAAAATCATATTACAGTAGTCTTGATTTTTCCGCGATCCTAGTGCCGGCTTTTCACCAGCTCTCATCATCGCGACTTCATCCGACTGACAGACAGACAGCTAAGCTTATTGTCATGATTTAAGGGGACCGACCGGTTATTTACTAACTTCCAGGCCTTACTTCCAATGTAAATGCAATTTGGCACAGGCGTATGTGACCATAAAACTAGGTCAAACATTTTTATTTTTTTTGCTTTTTCTTACAATTTAGGTAAAAAAAGTAGCAAACTAAAGCACTACTACAACCCATTCTACTCCTACAGAAATCCCTATAGCACATGCTGTATGTGATCAAACAACTCACAATAGGTGTGTCTGTAGTTGCTATAAGGAACATTTTATATAATTTATGTTGTGTATTTTTGGATTTAGGTCATTATGAATTAAGGTGAAATTATTTTGTAGAATTTTACGACTTTGACAACATGCTGCAACCAAACAAAGTTGGCTAGAGTAAATTGGCTTTATAGGACTTGTAGTGTTTTTAATTACCTTTCCAATGGTATATACACCATTCCTATAGGTCCAATAATTTGTTTAGAGTAACATCCGAAAGTGCGACAATATAGGTTCTGAGAATAACATGTGACAGTCTAAGGTAATTAGGTGAACATTTTTACTTTTATTGTTATAGTTTTACAATATTTTACGCAGGAACACGGAAAAGTAGAAGATAAAGCGTATGGGAGGTTGTAGAGTAGCTTACGCTCTTTCCTCCTCTTTGCTCCTCATACGACCAGTAGTTACTGAGCATGTTAATTTCAAAGTTCGCTATATAACGTTTTTAGAATCACAGGAAAAGTTTGAAAAACATAAAAAAAAATGGGTTTTCACTAATAACATTTCACTGGCTTATGAAGGGATGTTGACTCTTGTTGAGTAAACACCTATTGGTATTTTCAGGATTTCGAGTTTTTTTAAGCCTAAATTAACCGGTCGGTCCCCTTAAACCCATTCATCATTGTTCCCTTCTCTGTTGAGTGCTCCGGGTGGCCGCTCAGAGGGCACCATCGAGCTGACCAGCCTCCCAACGGTGTTTGTCTACCAACCTCTATCGGCTCATGCAAGATCTATCTACAGCATAACTGTTCTATGGTAATTTAAAGTGAGTTGCACTCCCGGTATTTGATATTCAGATATAATTTGTATGTGCGGACCATTTCGGTCTAGGTAAAAGTAAACTCAACCCTTTAAGTCCGCCATATTGGTGCCCAGACCCGGGAGTCTGACCCACTGTTTTGATTTTCCTAGTCAGTGTTGATGGAGGATGTAGATCGAAGGATCCTGGCAGGGTAGATCTCGGCTATCACCAGAAGGTGGCCGAAGTAGACCGCGTAGCGGTGTTTGACCATTCCTATGTAACCCGTTTGAAGGCAGCAGACCAGGGCCCTGTCGAATATAGGGGCAAGAACGGGGATCAGTGGTTTGAATTTACATATTTTGGGGTACCAGGCGCTAGCATCAATAGTCTTAAGTCTTCCGACGAATGGGGTAGGCTGGTGTTATTCTGGCCTCTCTACACCTACTTACTTGTCGGCGGCACCGACATAACAGCCAACACCGAATCTTGTGAGCTCACTCCTGCAATTAGGGATCTGGCTCTGGCTGTCGAGGGTGAGGCAGGAGGGAAGTGCAACATACTTTCCGTAGAGTACCGCTCTAAGGTGAGAAGCATGCATGTGGCTCAGTACACAGGATTCGGAACTCTGTCAACCGGATTTTACGTACGAGGCTGGATGCAACACGCCACCGTTTCTTGTCAGTCTCCTCAAAGTCACAGGATCTCGATCTCGATGGTGTACATCTTGATTTAGACTCTAACAGACCCTTTACAATAAAATGTCGGGGATGATGAAGCGTTAGCTGGAACGTGATGCCGGGATGATCAGTCTGCAATATCCAAAATCATGCATCCAGCCCATCATCTTCCCCCAGTAAATTATCCTTTTTTTCTTTTTTTGTCATACCCTGTATTTGTCTCCTTATTTCATTACTATTTTATTATTATATTATCATATTTCCTTCATCGTTTCGTTGCTTCATATTGTCATCCTAACCTCTCCTGAGATTAGTTAAGGTAAGCTGCTTGATTATAGACATTATTATTTCTACTTAGTCTAATGAAGGGCTGGCTAATATAAGAATTGCATAAAAGGCCTAAAGTATAAGTTCATGTGACAACTAACAAAGGGTTATGCTTATGTTTCACAATTAAGGCTTAAGATATAGGTCTATATATGCTGACGAAGGGTAAGGCTAATTCGTGTATATTGTATTAAAACCTGTACATTACATAATGGCTAATAACTCGGAAGATACACCAGCTAAAACTATGTCTATCACAGTCTTGAGGAACCAGAGAGGGGGTTTGAAGGGTTAACGACCAATTTGGACAAATTTATTGCTAGTGCAACTCCTGAGCAGTTAGAGGCCAAGATAGAATACCTACAAACTACCTATGATCGTATAGTTACCCGGAGTGAGAGTATTGTATCAGATGTAGAGGGTGAAGCAGAAATTCAGGCGGAATATGAGCAGCGCACCATACATAATGTTGCCATTTTAGAGGCAAAACATTTATTGCGAAGGGCGGTACAGAAGACAGAGGTAGCCCCAAATCGCGGCGCTGCCAAGCATACGGATCCCCGCCATGAAGTTAACTTACCCAAACTGAACTTACCAAAATTCAGGGGAAACTTAACAGAGTGTTTGGCATTTTGGGATGTTTTTAAATCTACCGTGCATGATTCGTCCCTTGGCGATATACGGAAATTCCACTACCTGAAAGGCCAACGAGAGGATGATCATTGCATCTAGTAGAAGGTGTTTCCATCATAGGTGAGAATTATGATAGCGTTGTGAGTTATTGCAGGCGACATATGGAGACACTGACCAGCTCAAGGTAGCCCACGTGAACGCCTTGTTGAACCTAGCACAGCCTAGGTACAGGGTCAACGAATTGACGAAGTTCAGGGTAGATATGGAGTGTCACATGAGGTCATTAGATGCGTCGGGTGTAACATCACAAGATATGCTAATCATAATATTGAGACATAAATTCCCTCTAGCCATTCTTGATAACCTAAGGGCTGCGACACTCCTTCCGGAAGGTTTTACTGAGCGAATGCGACGCTCCGTCCGATAGATAGCACATAACAAAATATACAAAAACAATGCCCCAGGGCCGGTGAAATGGAAGCAATATGTGATTAGGTGGTATGTCTCCTTACAACCACCTCCTGTCCTCCACTTACATGTGTCTTACCCTTCCTCCTTCTCCTCCCTTCACTTCCCTCCTCCTCATTTATTCAAAATGTCTCCCACCCTACTGCCTATAAATCGTATCTCCCATCTCAAATACGTTCAGTGACCCTCCTGTACACTCCCCCTACCATCTCCTCCTTCATACAGGCATGGGAGATAGCCAGAAATATCAGTGGGCGTCACCCAGGCAGAGGAAGCTCATCTATTTCCGCTTCCCTCCCCTACCCTTCCCGTCACAAATATACGGTTCCACTCTGAAATATTTCCTCTTTACACCTATTTTCTGGTTCTTCAATGTTCACATGCTCATTATAAAAGTAAAATATGTGCATATGAAGCAGTAATACTGCTTTATATGAGAAACATAATTAACCATTTCATGCACAGAACGCGATTTGAGCCTATTCTGGGATACTTTAAAGCATTTGTGACCATCAGGGGTGTTTAGAAACATTTAGTTTAGTTACTCCAACCTCTGCAGTTGTCTTTGAATTAGCTGTGGGCAGAAAACTAATTTTAAAGAGGTAATTATAAGATTGAGAGAACTCTATTTCTGAATGGCGATGGGCTGGTCTATCAGAGTGAGACCTGAGCGATCTCTGCCATACCCATAGCTTACTCTGACTGTTCCTTTTACTTATATATTTTCTAGATCTCAAGTGACGGCGTCTCTTCCGTGGATTGACCTCCCAATCTACCAAGATTGGAAGCTAAAGCGTCACATTATTCCTTTGCCCCTCAAGTTTCCCTTCATAATTGCTGAGGGGCACAGGGCCCTGGGTGGGGCTTTGGTTTCTCGGGCGTTTACGCACCCTCTCAGCTCCCCGCCATGGAGTGGCTTCGGTCACCCAGGCTTTATTGTGGTCGGCAGGGAGGGTTCTGTTGGGGCGCTCGTTTATGGCCTTGGTCTTACTCGGGGCCTTGGGGCTGTTCGGCCAGGCAGCTTGGGGAACAACAACAACAACAACTCTATTTCTGATTGCTAAATGGCAACCCCTACATCCACACGTGTAAGAAAGGGTTAAATTTGTCCGAACTTCCCTTTAAAGACGTGTCCCACCGGTGGCAATTTAACCCTTTCTGGGCCGGGGGTTGCCGTTTAATATTCATAAATAGAATTCTCTTAATCTCATAATTACCTCTCCAAAATTAGTTATCTGCCTACAACTCCCTCAAAGACAACTACAAAGGTTGAAGTAATGAAACTAAAGGTTTATAAACACCCCTGATGGTCACAAAGGTTTAAAGTATCCATGTATGGACACAATTTCGTCCTGCAGTGCGTGAAAGGGTTAAAAAATATGTCTGTCGAAGCTGCTGAGTTAATGAATATTAGAAAGAGAACTGGAGGCAGGACAGAACCCTGAGGATCACCAGAGTTGATGAGCTGAGGAAGTGAGCGATAGTCGTCCACAATTGCAGCTATGGAACGGTCAGAAAGGATATTGGAGACATAGGCACAGATAGAGGGATAGAAACTGATGGAGGGTAGTTTGGAAATTAGAGATTTGTGCCAGACTCTATAAAAGGCTTCCGATATGTCTAGCGCAATAGAAAAAGTCTCACTGAAGTCCCGAGGGGAGGATGACTATAAGAGCTAGTAAGATAAGCAAGGAGATCACCAGTAGAATGATCCTTAAGGGAACCATATTACTGATCTGATAGTAGATCATGGGAAGATAAATGCTAAGAAATTTTGAATTAAGAATAGTTTCAAAAATTTAGATATGCAAGAAATGAGAGCAATTTGACAATAGTTGGAGGGTTAAGAGCAGCCACCGTTCTTTGGGACATGTTGAATGAGAACAAACTTCCAGTAAAGAAGGAAAGACGTTAGAGGCAAGACAGAGACGAGAGAGTTTGCTTGGGAGTGAGCATGGAAGGACAGTTTTTTTAGTAGCCCGTACGCCTTCTTAGTACTATGCCCAGAGAGGGCAGAAAGTACATCCTTAGACGAGATTATGATTATGAGCCACAGTTCATTATTCCAGATAAGACGTGATCAATTATTGCTAGCATTGAGTTTGTATTTCCAGCTTGGTGAACAGAGGCACATGGAGGTAAAATATTGCCCAAACATTTCGTCCTTCCCAGGAATTGAATGTTGGCTTACATAGTTGTAAACCAATACCCCACAGAATACCCTGTTGGGAAATCATTCTTATCTTTGATTGCGGTTCTAAATACGATTTATACAGTAATACCTCCCCCCCCCCTTAGAATCACATTGTAAGGAACATCAGTAGCGACTAGATTCTGAAAGTAAACTCTGGGAGAGAAGTACAGGCATGGGAGATGAAGCGGGAGATTCAGAACGGTGACCAAGCAACTCAACCAGTAGCTCTCAGCCGGTGCTAACGCAACCGATACTGGTAGGTTACGTTAGATTCGGTCAAAATAGGTTAGGGCTTCAATATATTACTGGCTTAGTTTACCCTGGTGGAGTTGGTGTACTGGTTAGGTTGTCCAGGAACCAATGCAAACTCCAGGATCTTCAGTGCCACCACCATAGACTTCTGCTCCTTAAGTTGAGAAATTTAAAAGGGATGCTATGTCAATTAAATTTCCTACTATTGAAAATGAGAATAGAGATGTAACTCAGTATATAACTCGTTGTTCTGTCAATTTAAGCAAAAACCACACGATGGTTTATTTTTATTATCATGATCCACAAAACAGAAGATAGATTAATTTATATAACAATGCTTATAACATTTAAATTCTGAATCTGACTGACCAGAATAATTTCCGTAAGGGTGGCGCCACACAAAAACTATTGTTTTATTTGCGTTTTTACTAACCAGCTTCCATTCAGCTTATCAAGTTTTGCCGCATGACTGCTAGTTTTGCTTTCAATTGCTTTATTTATGTACGATCGTCATCACCTATGGATGTAAACTTCATACTAAACTGAATTGACCCGATCCGTGTGACTGATTTCGGTGTTTTTATCCAGGATTTACAAGACAAATTTGGACGTTGGCCAGTAAAAACACGGATAAAATGTCCGTGTGACGCCGCCTCAAATCCTCCTGAACGGGTAATGACATCAGAGGTCGTGAAAACAGGGAGTGCAGAGAATAATAGCGCCGTCTGGCAGGTCCAGTGACTTTGAATGGCTTGGTATTGCAACGAAGTTTACAATTGAGAGTCGAGTTCTATTGTCACAATCGGTTGCTCTCATTCGCATATGGTGTGCAATATTTTCCTTTGGCTCTTTACCTTCATATATTTAAAAATTTTGACATTACATTTACATTTTCTCTTGCGGTCTTATAGTCTTCAGCAAGCAATATGCTTCTGACAAGCATGTAATCCTTTGGGAGCGGTATTTCACATACATTACTACCGAATACCCCAACCGTTCCACAGGCATGACCCTAACTCTAGTTCCCCTTTCCTTGTAGTTAATTTGTATATTTTGTTTGGTACAGAAAATAAATAATTATTTATATTGTATGTCAGTATTCAATTGATGTAGGCTAGTCATCAAAGTAAGGGGCACACTGAGTATCGGTAATATTTAGTACACATTGATCAAGGTAATGTATTGGGTTTGGTTAATTACAGGGTGTGCCGGGGGTAAGGGTAGCATCAAATTATATCGAAAATACAATAATAATAAAGTAGACGTGCCGTTTTGCCCAAAATCAAAACGGCATACCCAACTCTGCGATGGGTTACCATCATCACTACTAATACCATCATCAATCACAATCAATATAATCACTACTACTGCCATCATCAATACAACTGCCATCATCACTACGACTGCCACAATCATCACGAGTACTGTCATCATCACCATTACTATGATCATCATCACTACTACAATTACAATTATCACTACTACTCTCACCATCATCACTGTCCATTGTCACTAGCATCTTAATCACTACTATCATCATTGATACTACAACTATCAACCATCATTACTAATATCATCATCACCATCTTACAATCATCATTAGTACTGTTAACATCATCACTACTACTATAACCATCATAATTACTACTGTCACAAATAATACCATAATTTATTCTACTGTCACCATCATCACTACTACTGCCATCATCACCAATACTATGAACTTCATCACCACAACTATCGTCATCATCACTACAAATTTCACCATCCTCACTACTACTCACCATCATCACTAATACTCACACCATCGTCACTACCATCATCACTACTGTCATTATTATCACTACAACTATCATCATTACTTGTCACCATCATCACTACTATTATGACCATCATTACTACTACTGTCACCATCATATCTACTACTGTCATCATCATCACTACTGTCATCATCATCAATACAACTACAACCATCATCACTACAATTATCACCATTATCACTACTATCACCATAAATCCAAATATTACTACCATCACTTCTAATGCCAACTAAACTAACTTAACCTAGCAAATGCGTAGCAAGATATTTTCGCTCCCAGAACGAATGCGTTCTTAGTGTGTGAGTCCCTTCAGGGCTCACACACTAAGAACGCCATCATTGCTGGGGGGGGGGGGAAAAACCATATTTTGGACCTAAAATCATAACTATTGCATAAATTCAAAAAATCTTGTTTGACTGACGTTTGCATTCACGCAACAAATGTTTTTGTGAAATTTGGTGAAAATCCGCCCAACGGTCTAGGAGGAGTTCCGAGACAGACGGACGACGACGACGACGACAGACATTTTTTGTGTGTGGTACCCACTATACGGGGGGGGGGGGGGGGGGGGGGGTTGATAAAGTAGACGTGCCGTTTTGCTCTAAATCAAAACGGCATACCCAGCTCTGCGATGGGTCACCATCATCACTACTAGACACTATCACCATTACTATCATCAGCACTACTGATATTATAATCATCACTACTACTCTCAACATCATCACTACTACTCTCATCATCACTACTACTGTCATCATCACTACAACTTTCACCATCATCACTACTACTCACCATCATCACTAATACTGTCGCCATCGTCACTACTGTCATCATTATCACTACAACTATCACCATCAGCATTATTATTATCACCATCATCTTACAATCATCATTACTTCTGTCACCATCATCTTACAATCTTCATTACTTCTGTCACCATCATCACTACTATTATGGCCATCATCACTACTACTAGTACTGACCATCATGTCTACTACTGTCATCATCATAACTACCATCATCATCACTACTGTCATCATTATCACTACAACTACAACCATCATCACTACAATAATCACAAGCATCACTACTATCACCAGCATCCCCACTATTACTACCATCACTTATGTAGTAGAAGGTATGTAGTATGTAGTAGAAGGAAGGTGCTGAAGGATAAGTCAGAAATAGAGAAATTTGAGTGCGTAGTGTGCAAAGGCGAGCTTGTGTTAAGTGATGATCCTGTGGATGTGAATTTTGGAAATGAGTCATTGGAGCTGGTGAATATGTTTTGTTACCTAGGAGATGCCATCTCTGCCGGTGGTGGGGCCGAGGCTACTACTGTTGCTAGAATTAGATGTGGCTGGGGGAAGTTCAGAGAACTGCTGCCAATCTTGACCATGAAAAGAATGCGCCGTTAAAGTAGAGGATGTCAACAGAATGGAACGTAATGAGATGAGAATGGTGAGATGGATGTGTGGGGCCAGGCTACAGGATATAATAACAAATGTTGAGCTGAGGAGAAGCTTAGGTATAAAGAGTATTAGCGAGGTGATGCGTACAAGTAGACTGGGATGGTATGGACATGTGTAGAGAATGGATGAAATAAATTGGGTGAAAAAATGCAGGTCTGTGATTGTGGAGGGAGCTGCACCAAGGGGTGGATCGAGGAAGACCTGGGATCGGACTATACGTGCCGATCTCAAATCCAAGAACTTGACAAGTGAAGTATCCCTTAACAGGGTTGCCTGGAACGCCGCCATTAGGACAAGAGACTGAAACTGCACGTATGTGTGGAACATTCAGTCTTAAAATTGTATGTATTATATGTATTTAATGTCAACTAAACTAACAACCTAACAAATGCGGGGCGAGTTGTTTTCGCCCCCAGAACGCCATCATCATTACTGGGGAGTGGGTATGGAGTGGGGGTGGGGGGTGGGGGGGCAAAACCTAATTTTTTACCTAAAATCATAACCATTGCACAACATTCCAAAAAATATGTTTTGACTAGCCGTCGCATTCACCCACCGAATGTATGTGTGAAGTTTGGTGAAAATCCATCAAGCGATCTAGGAGGAGTTTCCGGGCAGGCAAGCAGACGGACGGACAGACATTTCGACCGCCATTGTACAGCTATATAGGGGGGATGATACCACTTTCATTACGCAGAGTTGATGAATACATAAAGTTACTACAATATTGGTCAAATTTGTATGTGATATACCTGTACATACTGCGGGCATAGAAATGTTGAACTTGTTAGGGGCCCCAGGTCCATTGACTTAACCCGGGAACGGCGGCAAAGCTCTTAAGAAGTTTTACTGGGCAATGGTGGCAAAGCTCTTAAGAGGGAAGGCCTAAAAAAAACAATTTTAAAAGGACCCAGTAGCACTTAAAACATGTGTTTTTTTTCCCTATACCTCATATCACTCCTCCACATCCCCTTCTTCCCCCCTTTCCCCTCCCCCTTTCAATTATCACCTATTTTCCCTGTTATTCCCTAATTCGTTGGTATATTTTTGTGCTAACATTAGCAAACTGTTTGGAGGATGTGTTTATGTGCCTAGCGAGTGTGTTGGCAGAGCTAGATGGTGGGATGAATGAGTCAGTCAAGCTTGAGGCCTTGCAAGGGGAGGAGTTGCCTCACATTGCTCCACATTTCATGAATGGGCTGCTCCATGTTTATTCGCGATTTTGACCAGAAAAATGATATTTCCACTTGTTTTATTGTTGTTACAGGTTATAGTGCAGGTAAAATAGGCGCATATGAATAAGTAATAACGATATTTATCGTAAAATTAAGATTATAGGCATGAATGGAGCCTAATATCGTCGCCCAGAACAGTGGTGTTCAATACACACAGCTCGCCGTTTATAGGTTAATATGATCACTACACAAATATTATCAGATTATGCTCTACACAATGAGAGAAGAGCAGTGCAGTTTTAGGAGGGAAAGAGGGTGTGTGGATCTGATTATTGCAACAAGACAGTTATGCAAGAAGTATTTAGAAAAAAATAAGGCGATATTTTGAGCTTTTATGGATTTGGAAAAAGCATATGATCCTGTGGATCGAGAATGTGGAAAGTGCTAAGGATGTACGAGATTGGAGGAATTTTGTTAGGAGCAGTCAAGAGCTTTTATATAGGGAGCAAAGCGTGTGTTAGAGTAAGGAATGAATCGAGTGAAAGGTTTGATGTAAACGTAGGTCTGTGACAGAGTTGTGTAATGTCACCATGGTTGTTAATGTATATATGGAAGGTGTGGTGAGGGAGGTATAAATGAGATCTATGGATAGAGGATTGGGTAGGCTACTATTTGCTGATGACACAGCACTGGTGGCGGATTCTGAGAAGCTACAGCGAATAGTGAAAGAGTTTGGTGTGGTAATGGGAGGAGGAAGCTGAGGGTGCATGTCAATAAAGTAGAAGTGCCGCTTTGCATAAAATCAAAACAGCATACCCAACTCTGCGATGGGTTACCATTATTACTACTATTACCACCATTATAACTCTCCACTCTCCACACCTGGCAGCAACACCTCTACCCACTCTCACCATGGCCACCCAGGAACAACCCACCACCTTTTCTGGCGTGGTAAAGTGGTTCCATGTGAAAAGTGGGTATGGATTTATCACCAGAGAACGAGACCAAGCAGACTTTTTCATCCACCGAAAGAACATTGTGCCTAACAACAAATGCACAATTGTTTCACTAGGTGAAGGAGAGAAAGTGGAATTCACCACCATCAAGGGAAGGAAGGGCAAGGAGGCAGCAGGAGTGACAGGACCCCATGGCAGACCTGTAAGGGGCTCCTTACTCCATCAAGCAAGGCAGAAGCGACCCACTACCACCGGAGTCAAGTCTGGCCTAAAGACTGACATCATCACAGTCATCGTCCACACAGCCATTGCGCTTGCTGGGGATGATCGAGGCCGACTTGCTGCTCTTCTGCCTGCTCTACTAGCTGTCAACGACCTGCCCACCATAGTCATCCCTCCAGATCTCCTTGCCCGAACAACAACAACCGAGAAACCGCCCAAAAAGAAGCCTACCAACAACCCGAAGACTCAACTCCTGCCTCGACCACTCTGCCTTCAGAAGACTCCAACATCTACAGCTTCAACAACAATCAAGGAGAAGGCCCCACCATCAACACCAACAACAACAGTGCACCACGAACCAGAACAAGGACCTATGGAGACTCAAGAACCATCTTCTGAAAACTCTCCACCAGCTGCCAAACACCGACGGGTGGTGAAACTGCAGAAATCCCGATTCATCAACATCTATACCTCCCCGGAACACAGCCAAACCTCCAAAAACGACACTTCTATCAAGTTGGACATGAGAAAACTGCTCAACCTCAACAACTCAGAAGAAAAATAGCAAGCCCACCATCTTTTACGTCTCCAACTCTTCATCTTTCTTCACTTTACCTTGGACTTCAACTCTACTTTCATCACTCGTGGGGCCTCTCCTCACATCCCATCGTTCATGGTTCATCGTACTACTACTATCACCATCATCACTACTGCTATCATCACTACAACTGTCACTATCATTATTACAGGAGTCACCATCACTATCACCATCGTCACTAACATCATCACTACTGTCATCATTATCACTACAACTATCACCATCATTACTACTATTATCACCATTATCTTACAATCATCATCAGTGCTGTCACCATCATCACAACTACTATACTCATCATCACTACTACTAGTACTATCACCATCATCTCTACTACTGTCACCATCATCACTACTACTAGTACTGTCATCATAATCACTACTACTGTCACCATTGTTACTACCATCATCATCACTACTGTCGTCATTATCACTACAATTATCACCATCATCACCATTATCATTGATATCACCATATTCCCTGCTGTTACTACCATCTCTGCTACTGTCATCATCAGTACTCTCTTCATCGTCACTACTACTATCACCATCATCACTAATAATATCACCAAGAATACTGGAGGATTCGCCCCAAAACAACTCGCCCCCGACGGGGGGGACACATTCGTTGCATTGACCAACTTAACTTGCCTGCAAAATTTGGTCACGATACATTAACCCGTTCAATACCAGTTCTGTCCTTTTCATTTTATACTGGATAATAATAGACAATTTTATTCAGCTTAATTAGCAGGCTTTCAACTACCTTATTTAACCCTTTTTCCACCACAGATTCTTTTTGCGCTTCATAAAATAGTCTAATTATAGCTAGAGTATGATAAAAGAAAGACGTGTTTAGAGTGTTTAACCCTTTTTGTACTGGCGACCAGTACAAAAAGGGTTAAACACTCTAGGAAAAGTTTGGGGAAAAAATGATTAACACTTCTTTTTATCTTTGACCTTGACCTTTGACATTAAGTATTAGAATATTTATATGAAATTTATATACATGTTATTTATGTAAAATGCAACTAACAGTCTGCTTATCAAAATTTGAGTATTATTTATGATATGGGTTGACTTTTGACTTCGACCTTTGACCTTGACATTTATGTAGGATTATATTTCTTGCTTGCATTGATGTAACCCTGGAAAATAAAATAAGAGTGCCAAACTTCATTAACGATCATAAACTAGTTCCAGAGGTATTAAGAGAATAGCTGACCTTGACCTTTAACCTTCATGATGTCTGAAAATTTAACATTTTAATTTTCATTTAAAGCACAACTGTCTCAACGAATTTGGTGAATTTGACTGAATAGTAGATAAATGACCTTGTATTTGACCATGACCTGTGACCTTGACCTATCAAATAGAATTATGTTTATTCTTGTATGACCTTCGCCTAAGCATTGTGAATATACATGATATACCTAGTGAGAATCTTACATTAGATAGGAAATACTAGTAACAATCTTATTTTGACCTTTAACCTTGACCTTTGACCTCGACCTTCGACCTTAGAAATTCTTATTGAGGATATAGTTAGCTTCACTCCAATGTTCGTATTAACTAGCATTATGAATATGGTGTAATTCGTATACAAACTTATAGATCACAAATATTGATCATACATTGTGACCTTGACCGACCTTTGACTAAAAATAAAATACATATGTTTGGATGGTCGTCGCATTGACCCACTGAATTTGCCTGTACAATTTGATGACAAACAACGCTTGTTTTAACCTTGACCTTTGACCTTAACTATTACAATATGTATGTGAAATTTGATATCTATATAATATTTTCGATTGTCTGTGTGTGTGTCTGTTCTTCATAGGCGGCCCCAGTTTTGGACTTGGGGAGCTGAAACTTTGCATGTGGGTGTCAATTGACCTGTTCAGGTCATAGAGGGGGCCAGGCCACGATCGGAGGTCGTTTCGAGGCCGAAATTAAAAAAAAAATGAAAAAAATTGCCGTTTGGGGCAGAAGGAGGCCTCCGATCGAAAGGTGTATGGAACGAAAGTTGTTCGCAGCCCCCCAACATGGGGGTACAGATGAGGTCAGATCCAAAATCGGAGGTCATTTAGCGGCCGAAATTGAGGTCGCCGTTTAATGAGGCACAGGGAGGTCGAGGCCGGTGATTATGGTAGTAGTAGTATTGTTGATTGATGATGGTGATTATGGTAGTAGTAGTGGTGGTAGTAGTGATGGTGATTATGGTGGTACAGTATTATTATTAAACCCGAGCAACGCCGGGTACCCCTGCTAGTACTGTATAATTATGCTATTATTATGTTACCTCCACCAACCGACTTTACTCCTAAACTCAATTAAGTAATAAGCAACTAACACAGCCAGTTATCCAAAATTTGAGCAATCTTTTTTAATTAATAATAAAATATTACCTTTGACATTGACCTGTGACCTTGACCTATATGTAAGAGAATGTTATTGTTATTGTTATTTGTTTTTGCATTAACATTGCCCATAAACATATAATAAGCATGCCTAATTTCATTAAACCCCATCAGTTAGGTTCATATATATTAATAGAATAGTTGACCTTGACCTTTGACCTTTATAATGTCTCAAAATATATTATTTACCTTTGCATTTAAATTCCAACTATCTCAATAAATGTTGTGAAGTTTGTATCAAAATTAATGAATACAGCATATTGACTGTGGTATAATATCAGTGGAAGTTAATTATATATCTAGGCTATAAGCTAAACAAATCAATCTAAGTCAAGTTACTCTAAGTCTAAATTGAAATGAATCTGAATCTAAGCTAAATTACATCAAAAGGTCACTCACATATATATATATATATATATATATATATATATATATTCAATTAAGGTTCAAAGGGTAAATTATACACCAGGATTTAACTCACCAATATTTCCACGTGCCAATATGACAAAGAAAAAATGCCGGTCAAAATGGCGGACAGCGGGGAGGACTAGCTGGCCCAATAGCACAGCTCAAGGAAAGAACAAATGATTATGATATGGTAATGGACATGAGTAGAAATGCGTATCTGTCAGTCATTTCGTCGATGAGAGCGTCTTCGAAGTGTATGTGTGGTTATTGCTGGCTGTATACTGGGAATATAGGCACAATAGCACAATGAAATGAGACGGAATATATGTTGATAGGGTGATGCCTGCATAAGCTCTGAGGTCCCTCGGACCTGGCCTTGCTGCCTTGGCAAGTGCCAGGCGGGAAAACTATCGTACCGCGTCTAGGTTGCTTAATACGATAAATTAATATATACGATAAATTCATATATACTACATAAGACCGTGTCAATATTGCTTAATAGCATATTAGGCCTTTTATAATCTTAACTTACAACTTGCAATCTTATTATTCACGATCTAATCTTCCTACGCCGTACCGCGGGAATGACCGTTAAACTATCGTATCTATCTAGGCACGTCACAGAGACGTATATTAGCACATAAATTGCCTATCTCTATCGTATTACAAGATACACTCTCCCCACAAGAATACCTGAACCCCACCTTAAATTAAAGTTGCCCAGAGGCTATCTTCTGACGCCACATTTCAACGACGCCAGCAGCAGCGCGTCTGGGACGCGTCCCGGTCCGAGGGTGATCACCATCAGTAAGAAGTGAATCGTCACGTTGAGAATCCTCGGACCCAGCAATATCAGGTGGAGCCTCAGATTGTAAAGCAGAATCGAGCTCCAAAGCATATAACCGTGCGATTGGACGAACAGTAGTTCCAGTGGTTGTCTTCAATAGCGCCACCCGCTCTACACAGTCTTCCCCCTTGTACAGTATAAATGAGGACTATCTTCTCTTATTAAAACCACTTCACCAACAGTAGGTGCCGATGGTCTACCAGAGGGTTTGATACTCCTTTCCCTCAAGGCTAGCAAATATTCGTTAATCCACCTTTTTCTGAAGTTCTCGATTACCTTCGATATATACTGGTATCGCTTAGATATCGCTGCGTCAGAGTACAACGATGGATCCTCTAGTTCTACAATTGACTGAAAACCGGACGGAAAAGCAGTCAATGGTTTACCGTAGAGTAAGTGAGCTTGCGTTGTTGTTGTTGTTCCCCAAGCTGCCTGGCCGAACAGCCCCAAGGCCCCGAGCAATTACAAGGCCATAACCGAGCGCCCCCACAGAACCCTCCCTGCCGACCACAATAAAGCCTGGGTGACCGAAGCCACTCCATGGCTGGGAGCTGAGGAGGGTGCAGAAACGCCCGGGAAACTAAAGCCCCACCCAGGGCCCTGTGCCCCTCAGCAATTATGAAGAGAAAGTTGAGGGGCAAGGGAAAAATGTGACGCTTTGGCTTCCAATCTTGGTAGAGTGGGAGAACAGTTCACGGAAAAGACGCCGTCACTTGAGATCTAGAAAATATATAAGTTAAAGGAATAGCCAGAGTAAGCTATGGGTATGGCAGATATCGCTCAGTTCTCACTCTGATAGACCAGCCCATCACCACATGACTAGAACCCAATCCTCTCAGCATCAGCTAGGAAAGGCCCTAGAAAGCCGCCTTTGGCGGGGGGATAGCTCCCCTATTTCAACCCCTTTCGGGGTCGGGCACCCGCCCAGTGAGCTTGCGTTAATGGTAGTGGTTCTTGCAGGTCAGTGTACATATACGTGAGCGGACGATCATTCACGACTGCTTCTATTTCAGTGAGGACTGTCATCAACTCACCCTTCTTCAATAGAGCACGTCTTACTACCGCTCTTAGTCCTGATTTAACTATGCCGACATACCGTTCCCACATTCCACCAAACCAAGGTGCCTTAACTGGGATGAACCTCCATTCGCACTTCTTTCCTCCCATAAAAGCAATGATTGTAGGATCACTGCTCATATCCTTGAGGTATCTAGATGCCTGGATAAAAGTAGGAGCATTGTCGCTAAGTACTAGTTGAGGGAATGAACGATGTGCGCAAAACCGTCTAAAGGCCAGCATAAATTCCTCACTAGACATATTGTCACATAATTCTAAGTGTACCGCGCTAGACGTTGCACAGGTTAAAAATAATATAATTATAGACCTTATCTTGCTCTCTCGTCTTCAATGCACCTGTGTAATCTAACCCTACAGCTTGGAAGGGCTCGATATGTTTTACACGGCATTCAGGTAAAGGCGGAGCTGGTCCAGTCACATAAGGTTTACCCTTCAGTCTCTGGCATATCACACACTTCCTTACTACGCGTCGAGCTACTTGTCGAACTCTGGGTATCCACCATGTGATACGCAAATTCGATACGATGTGATAGACCCCGTAGTGTTTTACTTCCTTATGTGCACGTATGACCAATAGGTCAGTAACGTGATGTCTTGCTGGCATAAGTATAGGAAGATTTGTGCCGTCCGTTACACCCGACCACTTCAGGCGACCCTCACACCTGATGAGGTCATTATCTAGGTGCAACCTCAGTTGACGCACTAAGTTAGGCATTATTAACTTATTAGAGCTTTGTAAAGATTCTAATTCATTGGAAAAGGTTTCTGCTTGAACCCATTTAATCAAAGTTACTTCAGCTGCAGTATATTCACGAGCATTATTGATGTGACCCTTATTGCAGAGTTGGCCCGTTACTTTAACCTTTATGTTGGATACAAATCTCAACACCCAAGCTAGAACTCTGACTAATTTATTATAGTCACCGAATCTTGCCCACTCTATTACTGGATCCGGTGGCTCATTTGGTTGGGCTGTATCTATCACTGTTTCCAGTGGCAGAAGTCCCTCACCAACAGCTTTCCATATCGTCCATTCATTCTCATGGAGCAGCCAATTTGGACCATGCCACCGCAATTCGGACTTTATTAACTGGTTAGCCGTTATACCCCTAGTTATGAGATCACTAGGGTTGTCTTTTGTATTGACATAGTGATATACAACGTCTGGCAATGGGGCCCTAATCTCATCTACCCTATTTCGCACATAAACTGACGGAGACCTCTTGCTATGTACCCAGTTGAGTGCTACTTGACTATCGCACCATACGTGAACGGCTTCAATATTCAACTCACTCTCATATGCTGCGCGTACATGTTGCACCAGACGTGCTGATAGCAGCATGGCAGTCAATTCCATTTTAGGAATAGTTACTTTCTTGACCGGTGCTACCTTGGCCCGAGCTGTAACTAAATGCGCCCTAAATGAAGTAATGACATAAATGGCTACCCCATTTTCCGTGGTACTAGCATCGCAAAACGTATGTAATGTAACGTCACCAAATGCCGCCACCTTACGAGGTAGCTGTTTAGTACATAGGATGTCACACTCTTTCAACAATAATGTCCCTTGATCATTTAAGTCCTTGGGCAAACTGTCATCCCATCCTACGTTTCGTCTCCAAACTTACTGCATCAGAATCCTAGCTCTTATGGTAATGGGTAATGCTAGACCCATAGGATACAAAAATTGCGATACTTTGTTCAACAGACTTCTCTTCGAGTGCGTTTCTGTCTGCTGAACAAAAGACTGTGTTTGAAAGGTTAGAATGTCTTGTTTTGGTTGCCAGATCATCCCCAAATTTCTGGTCTTTTCCTGGTTATGAGATGCCGTACCGTCCATCTGAATTAAACTCTGAAGATTTTCACTGTTAGTTACCCACTCGCGGAGAAATAAATGAACTTCTGTGAACAATCTACGTGCTTGCCAGTAGGTATGTAATAATGCATCCAGACTATCGCTAGAACCCTACAAATTGTCTATGTACAACCCGCGAGATAGTTTATTAGTGTTCTCATGAGTATCTGACAGATGTTTCTTAATTGTGGCATTTAACAAAAACTGCGAGCATGTAGCACCAAAGAATACGACCCGAAAACAGTAGATTACGACCGGACTTCCAGAGTCGCTAATGTCTTCGAACCAAAGAAAGCGAGTGACATCTCTATCTTCCTCCTGCAATTTGACCATCAAGAAGGCTTTCTCAATATCACTGGTAAAAGCATATTGCCCCAGTCTAAATCGCAATAGGTGTTGAGACAAATCCGACACCATGGACGGACCAGTCAGTAAGCAATTATTTAGACTGGGCTGTTGACCTTGGTGGGCCGAGCAGTCATACACCACCTGTATTGGTGTGGTGGCACTGTCTTTTCTCACCCCATGATGGGCTAGGTAATGAACCCTACCCTTCCTAATTGGTTCTTTCACATCGACTCGTTCTATGAAGCCTCGGTCTAAGTAGTTCCGAAATATATCATCATACGCCTGGCGCGTGCTCGGTTCATGTGTTAATTTACGCTGTAATGCGCGCAATCGACCCAATGCCAATCCATAATTTGTTGGCAGGCTCATCTCACTATATTTCCAGGGTAGACTAACCTCATATTGTTTTTCTGCGGCACAATAGCTCACAGACTCCTCAAGCTTCTTTATCGCAATTTCCGAGTCATAATCAGTCTCCACAGGATTAATGCCTATGTGATCTAATTTCCACAGTCTTTCCAGGTCGAACTCGTCAGTCATTTTAGTGTCACTAGGCTGGGAATCTTCCCTTCCCAACTCCTCTGCCGCGGTTACATTCACCCTTAGTATAGAGACCGTGTCGCTCAAAGAGCGGGTGGTGGAGTATATTTCACTGTGCCACTCAGCGTTTTTTTTTTTACCATAAATGGGGTTGTTTCCGTGCTCTTTTTCATTCATAAACATGACCCAGAGCGTAATACAAGTATGTATCCCTGAAAGGGCGTAAATTGAGCTTACCAATGACACCCGAACCATCCTTCTACGATCACTGGTTGTCTTGCAACGATCGTGCAACCGAAGGGCAAAATCGCTAAAATACAGTAATTTCTTTATATAATTACGTATGTAGCGAGGGAGTGAGGGTGGATGTAAGTGGAGTAAATCTCAGTAGGTCCACGGCGGCCGTGGCGAGTGGTCATGAGGTAACCCATGCTCCTCCAGTCACTCGTCTCTCTCTCAGAGCCAATATTGCGCCAAAATTGCACTCGAACTTAAGTCGGGCCCCGCCACATAGTTCAAATTTTTCGATACGGACTTAAGTCGGGCCCCGATAGACAAGGTTTAATACGATAATTTAATATATACGATAAATTCATATATACTACATAAGGCCGTGTCAATATTGCTTAATAGCATATTAGGCCTTTTATAATCTTAGCTTACTTACAACTTGCAATCTTATTATTCACAATCTAATCTTTCTACGCTGTACTGCGGGAATGACTGTTAAACTATCGTATCTATCTAGGCACGACACAAAGACGTACGTTAGCACATAAATTGCCTATCTCTATCGTATTACACGATATTGACCTTTTATTTGACCTTGACTTATGACCTTGACCTTTCATATGGAATTTTATAGTTTGTTGTATGACCTTGGCCTAGGTATTCCGAATATACATGGTAAGCTTAGTGAGAGTCTAACAGTATAAGAAATAGTATTACAAAATATATTTTGACTTTTGACCTTGACCTTTGATCTTATCCTTTAGAATATGTATCTAAAATTTGGGCAATACGATATCAAGGTTACCAGTAACTTGTATAGTGAAAATGAAGACATTTGAGTAAAACATATAGATAAATAGTAAAAGTTGACCTTCTTTGACCTTGACCTTTGTGTAAGAGTACTTTTTTTGTCTTTGACATTGCCCAGGAAAATCAAATAAGCATGCCTAATTTTATTAAAACCCATCAGTTAGTTTCATACATATTACAAGAATAGTTGACCTTGATCTTTGACCTTTATCATGACCTTTATAATTATGTGTCAACATTTATTATTTTATAATTCATTTAAAGTGCAACATTCTCACCAAATGCTGTGAAGTTTACATGAAAAGTAAAGACAGTAGCATATTGGCCTTCTATTTGACCTTGAACTGTGACCTTGACCTTTCATATGGAATTGAATAGTTTCTTGTATGACCTTGGCTTAGGTATTCCGAAAATACATTGTAAGCCTAGTGAGAATCTATTTTTTAGTTTGAGAAATACTAGTGAAAAACGTATTTTGAACTTTGACCTTGACATTTGACCTTACCCTTTAGAATATTTACCTAAAATATGGTCAATACGATATCAAGGTTAGCAGTAATTTGCATAGTGAAAATGAAGACATTTGAGTAAAAAGTAAAAACATATGAAATAATGACCTTATATTTAACCTTGACCTTTGACCTTATCCTTTAAGTTAAATGGAACATTTATTTTTGACTGACCTTTGCATTGACCAAATGAATATACCTGTGAAATTTGGTGAAAATCCATCAAACGGTCTAGGAGGAGTTTCCGGACAGACGGATGGACGACGACGACGACGACAGACAAGCTGATTTGTGGTGCACAGTATACGGGCGGGATCTGTGTGCGCGATACCACTCTGATTTGCAGAGTTGATAAAAGTAAAGTGATGGTGTATAACAGCGATGCTCATAGAACATAAGAAAATGGGAGTCTGCAGAAAACTGATTGCCCCACACAAGGCAGATCCCTCTCACACCCAACCCCAATTATAAGGCCTAATTATAGGCCCAGCTCACTAACACCATGAGGACCGACCTCACCAAAATGGTCAGAGGTCAACACAAGATTACGGGGGTCTACAGAGCGCCGATTGGGCCACACCCGCCAGATCCCCCTCACACCCAACCTATCTCGTCCATATGCCTATCTAATTTTATCTTAAAGCTCTCTATCGTCCTTGATCCCACTATAGGTACCTGGTAGCCTATTCCACCTATCTACAACTCTGTTACGAAACCAACATTTGCCTATATCTTTTCTGAAACGAAATGTATCTCATTTAAAACCATATGTTTGAGTTCTTTCGCTCATTCGCTATCATTTTTTTCATTCTACGTTATACTCTCTCCAAGGAATCTACAGTATGTCCATTCTGTAATAAGGACACCAAAATTGAACAGCATAATCCATATGGGGTCTCACTAATGACAAGTAAAGCTTTAAAATAACATCAGCAGTTATGTTACTCACACTCCTTGAGATGAACCCGAGAATCCAGTTTGCCTTGTTACAAACGCTTCTACACTGTTCTCTAGGCTTCAAATCATTGCTAACAAACACACCCAAATCTTTCTCACAGTCTGAGTTTTCTAATTCCGTATTAGCTAGTTTATATTTTTCATTTGATCTTCCCTATCTTTAATACATTGCATTTGTCAATGTTAAAATTCATCTGCCAATTTACTGACCATTCGTGTAAAGTATTTAGGTCCCTTTGGAGGCTCTATATATCGCTATCTGATCTATTGTTCTCCCCATTTTGGTATCGTCTGAGAATTTACTTATCCTACTAGTTATACCTGAATCAAGGTAATTTATGTATATAACAAACAACAGAGGGCGTAATACAGATCCTTGGGGGACACCACTTTTAACTGCACCCCAGTCTGACTTCTACTGTATCTATCTATCTAGATGCTCAGGCCCAATCCCCACTTTTCCTATTTTTTTTATTTATATTTTCTATTTTATTTAATTTTATTATTTTTTGTTTATTTTTTCATGGGGGTGGCCAACTCAAGACAGAGCAAGAACAGGGAAAACACAAAACACAACATAAAACAGCAAACAAATACAGATAAACACAAACTCACACACATCTAGGTCACCCAGGAGAAGACCCAGAGACCAGGGTCACCAAGGTCGCTCCAGCACTCCCCCGGCCCCCGACCACCCGGAGAGGTTCCGATCTCGGCAGGCAGACTTGCAGCGGAGCCGAAGCCACAACCCCGCCCACCACACTTCCAGGCGCACCCTTCATAATAATCGTCTCCCCGGGCCAGGCGCCTGATGGACGACTATCCAGTCCAACTTGCGCCCGATCCCTTTCCCCAAATGACCACGTGTTCACTTAACTATTCACAATCATTTTCCATTCATTCCTGTGTATTACCACTTCCTTTGCCTGATCTATAGTCATTCCTCTATCATCCAAAGCTTGTCTTACACAGTCTCTCCATCTCAATGGGGTCTTCCTGCCCTTCTATCTCCCCTTGTATCTGACTCACATATTCTCTTTGTAAGCCTTTCATCTCCCATTCGTTCAACATGACCATACCAGCTCAGCACCCTTCTGTCCACTCTTGCTGACAAATGTTCCTGCTGCCCCACTCTCCTACGTATCTCTTCATTCCTCAATCCGTCTCTACGAGTAACTCCACACATACTCCTCAAGCAGCTCATCTCCATCACATCCAGCTTTCTTCTCTCCTTTTTCTTCAGAGGCAATGTCTCAGCCCCATACATCACTGTTGGCACAACAATTCCTTGATACATTGCACTTTTTACTTTCATTCCGAGATTTCTTGTCTTCCACATACTTCCAATTGCTCCGAAAACCTTCCTTCCTTCACACACTCTGTTTTACCTCCATTTCCGTACCTCCACTCCTGTTTATTGTTCCTCCTAAATATTTAAAACACTCTACCTGTTCCAATATTTCCCCATCCAGCCTCACATCTAGATTTACCTTATGATCACCCCTATTACACACCATTACTTTACTTTTATTGACGTTCACCTTCAGTTTCTTTCTTCCACAAACCACACCAAACTCTTTGACTACCCGCTGCAGTTTCTCCTCAGAATCCGCCACCAATGCTGTGTCATCAGCGAACAGCAACTGATTCAACTCCCAATCTCTACCATTCTTTCCTACTAAACCCAATCCTCTTCTCATAGTTCTCCTTTTCACCTCCCTCACCACACCATCCATAAACATATTAAACAGCCATTTATGCTGACTCTCTGCTTCCTACCAATTAGCCATTACCTAATCAATCCCAACGACGACCCACCTATTCCATGCGCCTAAACCTTTCTCTTCAATCTCTCATGAGGGACTCTGTCGAAAACTTTACTGAAATCTAAATATATTATATTATATGCCTTATCATTATCTAATGTTTCATATACCTCTGAGAAAAAAGCTAAGCAAATTAGTAAGGCAAGAACGTCCCTGAGTGAATCCATGCTGAGAAGAATGTATTAAGTTTAATGTTTCTAAGTTGCTTCTAATTTTCCTAGCAATAATTGACTCTAGTAACTTTCCTATGATTGATGTGAGACTAATGGGACGGTAATTACAGTAGATGCTATTGGTTTATCACCTTTTTTGAAGATCGGAACCACATTTGCAAGCTTCCAAGCTTCTGGGACTAAGCCCGTTTCTAATGACTTGTTAAATAGAAATGTTAGTGGGTAACTGAACTCATCTCTTCATTCTTATATTACTCTAGCATATACCTCATCAGGACTAGGCGATTTATGAAGTTTCAGTCTGTCAATTTTCTTCAGCACATCATTTATATATTAGTAACCATACTTAATATATTTTCTATGCTAGGGCGCTATATACCTTACGGACTTCTGGAAACTGTGCCAAATTTTCATTGATGAAAACAGAAAGAAAGTTACTATTTCATATACTGCAGATTTCTAAATAATTTTCTGTCATTTCTTCTATCGAAGTTTTAAGGGGACCTATTACATCTCTAACTTTAGATTTACATAGTTGGTAAAAAGATTTAGAGTAATTTTTTGAGTCGTTGGCTATCTTGAATAAATAATTTCTTTTTGCTTTCCTAATTTCCTTTTTGACTTGTCTTGATAGACTCTTACAGTCAATAAGTAGGTAATTTTCGCCTTTCTTAATTTTTCTATATAGTCCTTTCTTTTTCGATCTAAATATTTTTCTGGGGATATATTTATTTTGAGCATTGTGGTGTGATGCAAATACAATTTCATATGTAGATGTCAAGTTTAAATCTGGCTTATCCTGACTTAAGACAGGTATTTGAGAGAGAGTACGTTCGTTAGCACACCTGGATCCACTTACAGTACTTGTATAATCATAGGGTCTACCCTTAAAGCTCTTCTTAGCCCATATTAATCGGCTTTTCTGAAATCTGGGATAAGTGTCTTATTTTCTTTAGCATTTCCTGTCCATTGTATATTAAAATAAATAGATTCTTAATTGCTATTTCCTTGATGGTCCCCTATCTTTACATTATTTATCATATGTTTATTACTAAGAACTAATCTAGTATATTATTACATCTAGTTGGCGAGTCTATGAATTGAAATATATAAACAATCTTGTACCGCCTCAATAAACTCTTCAGAATCTGAGTCGCCGATTTGATGTCGCCAAACTATATTCGGAAAATTAAAATCCCCCATAATGCACACATTGCTAAACCTTGGTGCTATTATCACTTCCTGCCATAAAGATGTACCTGCATTTCTACTCATATGTTGTGGTCTATAAATAACTCAAATAGGCTAACTATGGTCTCACTACCTTCGCTAACCTCTACCCAAACATTGTCATTATCATTATTTTGTCTAGTACCTGATTTAGTACAGCATTTTAATGAACTCCTGACAAACACTGCTATTCCGCCGCCCTTCTTATTTAAACAAACTATATCCTGGTATATGAAATTCTGCAAAAAATTGCTTGGATTCTATATTAATCCATATTTCAGTTAGCACTATAATGTTTATATTCTCATTGCTAATAAGTGCTCTTAGTTCGTCAATTTTGTTACATAAACTCATACAGATTGTGTATTATAATCTCATTGTATTTCTTTCATGGGTGTCTGATGGACCTTTATTACTTCTATTGGTATCGATTTGACTGTTGTTATTGTTTTGTACTATGGTAGATATTGTACCACTATTAATATGACTAATTTGTATTACTGCATTATCACCTATTGTTTCACTGTTATTAACCCCTCTTTGGCGGCACCTGGCTATAGTCGGACAAGAGAACCCCAACCTAAAGAGCGGGGCCCGGCTATAGTGGCATGCAATTTTGAGCACGTAATGTGCTCTGAGAGAGAGCCGAGCGGTGGGAGGAGCATAGGTCGGCTCATGACCGCTCGGCACGGGTCCCGCACGACTACTGACGTTTACTCAACACACACCCACACTCACTGCCTCGCTACACAGGGAATTATGTGAGGAAATTACCTTATTTTAGGGATTTTGCACTCGTCTTGCACGATCGTTGCAAGAGAACGCGTCGTCGTAGAAGGATGGTTCTGGTGTCATTGGAAAGCTCAATTATCGCCCTTTCAGGGATACATAATTATATTACGCTCTTGCTCTTGTTTATGCATGAAAAAGAGCACAGAAATAAGCTCGTTTAGGGTAAAACCCCCCGCTGGGCAGGTAGTAGAAGTTACCGCCTAGGCCGCTAGTAAGATGTTAATATCACCTAATTTCCTTTCCTGTCTATTCTTTATATCACCTAATTTATTTTGGTTTTTTGATGGGATATTGCCAATTTAAAGCCCCACCTCAACTATTCTATCAACTAAGCTTCCAAGCATCTCTACCCCTTTCCTACTTAAATGCACCCCGTCCCTTGCGTACAAACAATCGTTACCGTAATATACTGTAGGCTCCAGTTATCTATGAATGGTAATGACAACTCTACGCACAGCTTTGCCAGCCAGCAATTGAAACCAATTATTGCTCTGGAAAACCATTCACGTCTGACACCTCGTCTTGGCAAGATAGAGCAAGCAATGGGAATCCCACCCTTCATCCTATTCTTATCTAAGGCTACCCTATACAACTTACGCAGTTCAACACTGGTAAGCTTACCCAAGTCATAACTTCCTGCACCAAGTACAACTATGGATTTATCATCAAAGTCATCACTGACGTCCTCCAATCTCTCACAAACTCTATCTATACCTGCCCCGGGGAGACAACCGAGCTTCCTAACTTTGGTGGAGAGATTTTCACCTAAATACCTAACTCCAGAGTCTCCCACAACATTGATAAGATTACAATTACCTGTATTTGGATTGATGATGGGCTGGTCTATCAGAGTGAGAGTGCAGCATTTTCTTCCATACCCATAGCTTACTCTGACTGTTCCTTTTACTTATATATTTTCTAGACTCAAGTGACGGCGTCTCTTCCATGGATTGACCTCCCTACTGCCATCCTAGAGCTTGGCAGATTGGGAACCAAAGCGTCACATTTGTCCTTTGTCCCTCAACTTTACCTTCATATGTGTTGAGAGGCACAGGGCCTTGGGTGCCGTTTGGTTTCCTGGACGTTTCAGCACCTTCCTCAGTCCTCAGCTCCCCACCTTGAAGTTGCTTCGATCACCTGGGCTTAATTTGTGGTAAGCAGGGAGGGTTTTGTGGGGGGGCTCGGTTATGGCCCTGGCCTGGCTCGGAACCTTAGGGCTGCTCGTCCAGACAGCCTGGGGAACAGCAACAACAACAACAACCTGTATTTGGAGTATCCTTACCTCCCTTTCTCGTGTTCTTCTCGCCGCTGGAAGCACCCCCAGCCTCGCTATCCTTGACTTGTTCGCCATCACATTCATCAGGTAAGGTAATGAACTTGTTGCTGGTCTTTAGTGGCTGACTTTTCAGCTTGCAGGCCGTTGCACTTGTAGCAACCACTTTCCAGGGAGTCTCACGAACCCTAGTAGTCCGGGAGCAACCCAACCAAATTGTTAATTTTCGTCGTCCATGTAAGTGAGGGGACAAAAAAGTATCAAATTACTAATTAGAAAAATAGACAAGTTCGAAATATATGTTCGGTAACTAAATATATTGGGGCATTCACATTAAAAATATATTAATTTTTAGACTGTTGCCATTTGAGCAAATTCGTTTTCCCTTATAATTCGTAACAATTATAATTTCTACATTAGTTGATTTTTAAAGTTCTGCATTGTTTGACCAAATATACTGTGTATCATAATAATTGTCTTGTAGTTTACAATTAACCTATATTCAAATAACTTTGTGAAAATTAAATAATTGTGTTACCACTGTTTTGGCTACGAAAACTCCAGATGACGCACTACCATACGTGCGGAGGTGTCCGTAAGCCGCGTGCGTGGCTTACGGACACCTCCGCATGTATGGCAGTCAGTATGTACCACTCAGTAGTAGCATGCTTCAGTCACCCATAATAAGTAATAACAAACCGTTTTCTTCTATATTTAATTTCACTAATATCTTAAAACATTCAAAATAGCGTCTTCAAATGTAACTAATTAGTTATGCTAAAATATTATTTACAAAACTGTAATGCATAAACTCAACATACACAAGTAATCAGGGATTTGAATCAAAGATTATTTTTTTGAAGGGTAACTAAAATATTCATTTTTTTTTTTCAATATATCTCTTAAATACAATAGATTTCGAAGTTAACGTTTTAGCATTATATGTCTAAAAATTATACTCTTTGTATATAACTTTACACATTTTCTCCACAATGGTATGGATGAGGTTGATTTTATCTAGATTTGCAGCCATTGCTCCCGGACTATAGGAACACTAGTGTCACTCTTCTTCCCCGCCAAACTTATCTTCAAGGCAAGGTTTACGTCTTTGAGAGATTGAAACTCTCTCTCTCCACATTATCCAGCCTTTCTTGCAAATCAAGACAAAGCTGGAGAATATGGGAAGAGGTAGCACCCTCGTCAACACTAGGCATTTCACTAAGTCACCACAAAGAGATGGAAAAGTCACTAGAGGTCTCTAAGGACACGTCCTTCCACTAGCTGGGTCGGGCAGTTAAAAACTGGGTCAGGCAGTTAAGTCTAAATGTACAACTGGATGTGGAAATGCTGAAAAGTGGAGTGTTTTAAATATCTAGGAAATATCTAGGAGGACTGATAAGCAGGGACGCAAATGTAGGAATAGAGGTAAGACAGAATGTGTGAGGGAAGAAAAGCTTTTGGAACAATGGGAAGTATGTGGAAGGTGAGAAATCTCGGAATTAAAGCTAAATGTGCAATGTAACAATGGATATTTGTACGAACAATGATTTATGGGGCTTAGACATGCGGTCTGAATGTACAAGAGAAAAGAAGGTCGGATGTGCTGGAGATGAGGTGCTTGAGGAGTATGTGTGGAGTGACGCGTAGAGACAGATTGATGAATGAAGAGGCACATAGGAGAGTGGGACAACAGGAATCCTTATCAGCCAGAGTAGAAAGAAGGGTGCTATGCTAGTAGGGACATGTTGAACGAATGAGAAATGAAAGGTTTACATAGAGAATATATGAGTCAGAAACAAGGGGGAATAGAATGAAAGGAAGATCTCGGAGGAGATGGTGTGAACAAAATGTTGGAAGATAGCGAGATGACTGAAGAACAGGCAAGATAAGTGGTGATGAATAGGAATGAATGGAGAATGCTTGTGAAAAGATGAGTGATTACGCGGGCGATCGTAGGGAGTGGAGGTCGGGCGCCAGTTGGACAGGATAATAGTTGGTCAGATGCTGGCCAGGGGAGCAGGTATACAATATGTATGAAGGGCCCTGCCTGGAAGTATGTGGGTGGGGATCGTGGTGTAGTTCCACTACGTGTCTGCCTGCTGTGACCGGAACCTCTTTGAGATATCTGGTCCCTGTGAACCATTTGTTGGGGACCCCTAATGGTCCTTAGTCTTTTCCTGGGCTACCTAGTAGTGTTTGTTTTTTATTATTATTTTGTTGTTTCTGTTCAGTCTGTCTCGAGTCAGCCACCCCCAGCAATGTGATATATGTCAACTATATACATACACACACATACATTACAGTCTTAAAGGATGTTTAAGCGGGTGTCATACAAGCAAGTTTATAGGAGAATTGTATGGGGTCCTTTGTATCAGAGATCAGTTTTTCTTGTCTCCCATAATGTTCAAGCCATCGAAAAACTAAGGATAAGGAGCATGTATATCTCAAAATTAAATTTTAACCTGTGTATAAAATCAGATACCAATACAAAAATCGCCGATAATATAGTAATATTAAACTGTGAATGATGGTGTAGTGAGAATAAACTGGAGTTCACAATACAAAGGTCCATGTTTGACCCCAGGCTAAGATAAACACAGAAACAGGTGGAGGAACGAGGTAAAAATATATGTGTGCGATGGAACTGACTAACGTTAATCAAAGCAGAGTAGAATGGTTTGAGTAATGCCTTTATCTTGTAGTCCTATTAGGGTAATGGTGACGCTGATGACCACTATATCTGAAATGAAAACCAGAAACAATTGTAAACAAAAAATGTATGAAAAAAAAAAAAAAAGGCTACATATAGAATAGAATAATCAATCCATTATATTTCACCTAATTTGTCGAGTAAGTTGTTATCGTTTCTGTAAAAAAAAAAATTATGAATATAAAAAAAAGGCTATATATAGAATAGAATAAACAATCCTTATATTTCACTTTTTTTTTTTTAAAAAGACCTCCGTCTACGTATTGTGAACAACTGTGGCTTTCAACCATCCGACACATCCCTTTTATTAATGTGCATCACACATGTTACATACAAATAAGGTTTGGCTTGATATTTTTCTCGCTTTTTATTTTTCTTCTCTGTGAAGTCCATGTGGTTCGAGGATTGATGCACAGTTAGCACTCTGCAGGGCCCGTTTTATGACATTATTTAGTGCAGAGTGTCTTGGCAGGCGGCCTGCGTTGTAATTACATGACAAGGCATGGTGACCTTGAGCATCCATCCTCCCATCACACTTGCAAGGGTGTGGTGACAAACTGCCGCACCCACTCTGAGCCCGATGCCGACCCGGAGCGCTTCAGCATCCAAGTGAGTTCCTCTACTCCTGTACTTCCCTTCCAGGTGTTAATCGCTGCTGTTACGTCCCCATTAAGTGTCATTCCGGGTTTTGTCCTGGAATTGTGTATATACTTTTAGATTACTAAATAACTATTATATGTCTAACTCTGCTTCCATTAGACACACATACTGTAGTGTATACGCACTCATTATATGCAGTACACACACACACATATATATACAGTATATATATATATATATATATATATATATATATATATATATATATATATATATATATATATATATATATACTGTATATATATATATATATATATATATATATATATATATATATATATATATATATATATATATATATATATATATATATATATATATATATATATATATATATATATATATATATATATATATATATATATATATATATATATATATATATATATATATATATATATATATATATATAATATATATATATTGTCACTCCAATTAGGTTAAGTAATGCATGTGCATTTAAGTGGAAATCCACTCACCGACTCTCTGCAATCTCTCTCTTCGCCGAAATGTTGCATCTCTCTGGCTATATATTCGCTATTAAGGCATTTTGTTTCGCGCTGAGCACAAGGGGCCGGGGCGAGGGTTTGAATCCATCAGAATCCTAAAGGCTTTTTCGGCCATAGTGACGGAGAGAAATGTATTGTGGTTCCTCCCTAACCAAGCTGCTATCAGCATGTGTTAGCCTACACATCTTCTCACCAATACAAAGGTCATCTGCATATGTACTTGGTGGGAAGCCAGGAACCTCACGGTTCAATGAACAATAAAACGTCAATTAGTATTTTGTTTTTTTAGTCAATGTTCCTCAGAGCTCTCTCAGTGTATACCACCTCCTCTACGTAGGGTACGTAGTATCCGTCTTGCAACTCAATCCCACCCCAACTCCGTGCAACTCTCCAACTCAAAAGTGAAACGATATACTCCCAATCTTTCTTCTATTCAACAGCTGAACTCTGGAATACTCTCCCGGAATCCATCTTTCCCTCATCCTATGACTTACATTGCTTCATAATCTGTGTGTCCAGACAATTTGGCTCGAACACTCCTTGATTTTGACCCTGTCACACTTTCAACTCTGGGGGAGGCACTCATCTCAGGCAGATTTGCCTTTTGTCTCCCTCATTCACATAAAAAAAGAGTAATTGCGCATATGCAATCTAATTGTCGTGGGTATTATCTATGTGAATTGGATAAGATCTCGTCTTCTATGTTTTCATGTTGGGTTGACCAAATAAATTCTCATTAGACTTTAGTGCGAGACGAGACGAGACACTTGCTTCTAATTATCATTCATGTTAACCCCTATTGTACCAGAGGGTATTATCATAAATGTAGCCAAAATGGCTTCAAAGTCGAAAGAGAACACCCTTCCACCTCAAAATATGGAGGAATACTGGCCCTCCTAGCCTGTGGGAGCTTGGATATAAGCTATTAAGCTGAGAGGTGTTGCAATGTCTCAAATGCCCCTTTCCCACTGGTGCGACAACTCACGATTTTCATCGCCGATGACTTCGTTTTGTCAAATTCGCAAGAATACGTGCGACGTTCACGATTTTGACCGTTTCAAACAGATGACAAATTATACTCGGCGAAGATGTCGCCGATGTTGGCGACGCAATCGCCGACTTTCTGCGACGTTATCGGCGAAGTGAGCGATGTTTTGCCGATGACCTCTGCGAGGCAAGTCACATTTTCAAAAATATCTTGCGAAATCATGCGAAGATGAAAGAAAACTCGCCGTATGTTCTGCGACGTCTTCGGCGATTCAAGCGATGGTTCGGCGTTTACTTCGGCGAGGTGATAAGATTATTTTTTAAAGGCACAAATTCTTGCGATGAATGAACGATTCCTCGTCGATCATCGGCGTTGCCATCGCAGATACATAGCCGAGGTGTCCGAACAAGATCGGCGAGGTGTGCGCACCTGAGCGAATGTAACGTGAATGTGCTAATTGCAGAGTGGAATTAGCATATCACGTTATAATCGGTAAAGGAAATAGCCCCCACACCCATCCCATATCTCGTTACAATGGGTCAAGTAAACGTGCGCCCACCCACCCACAACCCCCCAAACTTTTTTTGTTGTATATAAAGACATTGAAACGGCCCCAGAGCTCATTCTACATTAACCTCGACCACAACGTGCATGTAAAATTTAGAGATGGTGAGACATACGCCGCATCTACGCAAAAGCTTTTGCGATGTACGTGTTGTGTTCGTATGGGCCTTATTATACTTCTAGCACACAAATAAGAACATGAAAAAGAGAGTCAATAAAAATATCTCCTTTGTCTTTTCAGAACCAATTAAGTCTGTCTCATAATAGTTTGTGTTTATGTGTTTATCATTTATCTCTCACTTCCCCTCTGCATCTCTCTCTTTCTATCTATCTATCTCTCTAATGCATCTACCTAACTCCCTTATACATTAACATAACTATGTCTTATTTGGACTTTTTGTAATCTTTGAATCATTTCTAATGCGATGGAATTGAAAAATATAATATCCTTCCAGCACATAGATAAACAATAAATAAGATAATCAACACAATATTTCCACCCTCCCCTCCATCTTGCTGTGAGAGGCGCTGAGCTTCGGAGACCGGAAGATTTACGTTTGATAGATTTTTTTTTTCCCACGGTATACACACAATGATCGGGAAATATTGTAACATGTTTTTAATTTACATTTTTGTCGTTTTTGCTGATTATGAGTTGGTGGGAAAAAAATCTTTAATTCCATCATATCGGAAATGATTCACAGATTATATAGAGACCAAATAACATACACTTTTAAGTGTGTTCAATAGTTTGCATTATCAATAGGGTGTAGCACAAGGCTTATCAACATCATCACAGTAACAGGGTCTGGGTTGAGGTCGGGATGGGGAGGGGAGGGGAGAAAGTAGGCCTACAGAGGCGGGGATATAATTTGTTTTTTCTTTTTTTTTCATGTGAAATTTATCATATTAATGACAAATACCACCCTTATTATATTTTCAGGGACAGTACAGCACATAGTAATTAATATTAACACAATAATTAAAAGGCACAGGCTTCAATTCATCCATATAATGCTGGTTCGCTATCACTCGCCAGGAAGAAATCGGCATCTGGATGGGGATAAATGTCTTAAAACAGTTGGCTGAGTGAGGCCGAACGGATACAAGGCAAAGAGAGAGGGAGAGAAAGAGAAAACAAAAAAAACAGCGAGGTGTGGGCTCAATGTTTGCGTTACGGCTTAAAAATTGAGCCCACCTCGCCTTTTTTTGTTTTCTCTTTCTCTCCCTCTCTCCTCGTTTTTTTTGTTTTTTTTTCTATTTCTCTCCCTCTCTCTTTTCCTTGTATCCGTTCGACCCCGATCGGCCTACTGTTTTAAGACGTTTACCCCATCCAGGTTTCAATATTTTCATGGTGAGCGGTACCGAGCCAACATATATATATTTTTGTTTTGAGAGCAAGCTAAATTTGTAAATTTTTCGATAGAAAAATGTCTCGAAGCCGGATTTCTCCATATAATGCTGGTTCGCTATCGCTTGCCAGGAAGATATCGATACTTGGATGGGGATAAACGTCTTAAAACAGTTGGCTGAATGGGGCTGAATGGATACAAACCAGAGAAAGAGAGAAAAGGAGAGAAAGAGAAAAAAAAACAGGTGAACCCCCCACGAGAGGTGCATAGAAAAAAGGGTTGACAGGTTCACTATAGGCCTAATCATTTTTTTTTACCCACCTCGCCGAAGGTGCTCTTTGGCCTCGGCAGGTGTGTCTTGAGCATTCCGCGACGTCGCAAGGCCCTTCGCATGCTTCATGCGGATCATACCCCTGGCGGGTATACTCTCGGTGAGTATTCGTGCGCACGTCGACGACTAATCGACGAGCAAATCGCCGATGATCGTCGATGTCCTCGGAACATCCGAGAGCATCGGCGATCCGTCGTGGGACGTTTTGGAAAATTAAAAAAAAAAAATTTGTGCGACAAACTCCGCGATGTCTCGCCGATGTCGCAGATGATTGCAGAAACCCTCGCAGATCCCTCGGCGATGCTTGACGATGCTTGCGAGGGTAACCAATCCTCGTGAGTCCTCGTCCAAAATTTTGAACTGCTCGAACATTTGCAACGACCCGCGAGGGCCCTTGAGAGGCTTTGAGAGTCAAACGATTTTTCATGAGAGGTATTGAGACATGTCACGAATGTGCCAATTTATTGGTGTCGGCGACGAAAATCGTGACTTGTCTCACCAGTGGGAAAGGGGCAAAAGCAGTGCATATAAGTCATGGTGCCAGGTACTGCTCGATACTGGAAGGTACAAGGACGGCATTATTACTGACGTACGTCGTCCGCCGCTGGTACTGGCGAGTTACTTTTTTACTGTCGGTCAACGTACGTCGCCGGTACAGTTAGGGTTAAGCGTTTATTCCAATTTGTTTCCCGTTCCTTTCATTCACCATTATCGCTGTATGCATTCCTTCTCGACCAGATGCCACGTGGGCCTATCTATCTATCTATCTATTGCCAAATAACATGATCCCCAAAAGGGTGGCCACTAATTAATCGCCCCCATGAACCTCTGCCCCCAGTCTGTCAATGCCCCTCCTCCCATCCAACACCGCTTTCACGCAGGTGATATTGTTTTTTTTTTTTACGTGTTGCACAGCGTGCTGTGAATTTCTTTGGGGAATGTTATAGCAGGCAGATAACACTTTTATGTTTTGTATATAATTATGTTTGCTTGTGTCAAACAGCGCCGAGGGAAATATTCTGGCACTCCTAGGCACTTTTGTCCGCTCCGCCATCACATGATCACTGTTGATGCCAGGTAAGGCGCCTTCACTCCTTTTTGCTACGTGTTATGAAGCAGACATACGTTCGACTTGGTGGTCATTTGCATTGATGTTTACCTTTGTTTTAATGTTAATTATTATGTTCCTTCCAACAACCAACTATACTCCTAAAATCGATTAATGAAATTTACAAACACATGTGGCAGTCCGTGGATTCGAATCCAGGATGCTCACACCGAAAATTAACACCTTTTTATGCATCGCACCACGAAGACAGTTAAGTAACATAAATACTTCACTTAATTATTATGGGAGTCCTAGAGCATAATTGTAGAACTGATTCCTTTGATCCTCTAATAATGATATAGCACTTCAATATTTTGTTTGTTCATGAAATAACTTGTTGCCGTTGCCTGCTGTAGGCTCGAGTTTTGTGTTTGGGCGACGAGTTGACTATACTCTGTGGTGTTGAAGCATCGTATATTGCCTGCTAAATTTTCAACGTAAACTCACTTCAGTTTTAGAAACATTACACATACACTACACATTCACTTTCACACACACACTTACCTAATGTTTTATCTTGTCAGCTGCCATTAAACGTGCCTGCATGCAATTGTGCCTATGCATTAAGTTGCCTGCCCCCACACATCACTCGATCTTCAGTACTAGGCTATTTCTCTATTAGACTTTTAGGATATTCTTGATCATAGACTATAGTAGATCTGGACTGGATACGAAAATGGAACTTTGCAGTAAAGGACCCAAAGTTCGAACCTCAAACCCACGAAAATGTGATATTTTCACGGTTTCGAGGTTCGAACTTGGGGGTTTGTTCTCCGATTTTGGGTCCCTTACTGCAAAGTTCCATTTTCGTGTCCAGTCCAGATCTACTGTAGTCTATGTCTTGATCAATCAGGATCCCTTTTAAGAGAACATAAGAACATAAGAACATAAGAAAATGGGAGTCTGCAGAAAGCCGATTGGCCTAAGCAAGGCAGATCCCTGTCCCACACAACCCCAAATCAATTACAAAGCCCAATTATAGGCTCAACACTCTAATACCCTGAGGATCATCCTACCAAAACGGTTAGAGATTAACGCAGGATTATGGGGGTCTGCAGAGCGCTGATTGGCCCAACCCGGCTGATCCCCCTTCACACCCAACCCTTCTCGTCCATATGCTTATCCAATTTTATCTTAAAGCTCCCTACAGTTTTAGATCCCACTATAGCACTTGGTAGTCCATTCCACCCATCTACAACTCTGTTACCAAACCAATATTTGCCTATATCTTTCTGAAACGAAATTTATCTAATTTGAAACCATTGGTACGAGTTCTTTCGCTATCACTGAGCTTTAGTACATTTGTCATGTCCCCTTTGTTAATCCCACTAACCCACTTGAACACCTCTATCATATCCCCTCTAACTCTGCGTCTCTCTAACGAATGTAAACCTAATTTCTTCAACCTTTCTTCATACGGAAGATTTCTAATATTATGGATAATTTTTGTCATTCTACGCTGTACTCTCTCCAATGAATCTATGTCCATTCTGTAATAAGGACACCAAAATTGGACAGCATAATCCATATGGGGTCTCACTAATGACAAGTAAAGTTTTAAGATAACATCAGCAGTTCTGTTACTCACACTCCTAGAGATGAACCCGAGAATCCTGTTTGCCTTATTACGAACGCCTATACACTGTTTTCTAGGCTTCAAATCATTGCTAACAAACACACCTAGATCTTTCTCGCAGTCTGAATTTTCTAATTCTAAATTAGAGCGTGTTAGGCGAGCTCTGACTGTTTAATAAGCGAGGGAGGTAGTTTTTTAAGGGATTGAGGTTGACTGAGAGTATTTGGTGAGACCGTGAGAGGTCAGAGGAGTTTTATAGCTTGTGTACAACTCCAGTTTCTGGGCTAGCTGATATCCCCGGGCTCCCTAGGAGGACCCTGTGATGTATTGTTAGTTTAGGACAAGGTCTCGTATTATTAGTTAGCTAATAGGGTTTTTATTGTGGCACAGATGGCTCAGTGTGGGAGAAGCGTGGTGTCCAGGTCTGCATGCGTGGCATTGCCGGGGAAAGCAATAACCTAGTATTCCGGAGTGCAGGTGCTGCCAGTGAAATTGCTTTACCTCTTTGCTTTAACTTAATCTCTTATATTTTTAGATGCGCACAAACTATAAGACCATTTTTTTTAATATCCACTGCAGCATTGCCATTCGGTGCTGGTAATTGTTTGTGTGAGTTGTTTACTCAGTAATTATTCATCAATGCTCCTGACAAGTTGAGTCAGAGTATATACAGGGGTAGTTATTGCACCTAAACCCCAAGAGAGCCTGGACTTCATTGTAATTGTGTTCTGTCTGTTGTGCAACGAGAGTTGCTTTGAAAGGAGATGAAGGTGCTGCCAGTACATTATTATATATTCTATTAGTGTCTGCGAAGCAGTATATATATATATATATATATATATACATATATTATATGTATATATATATATATTCCTTTGATCCTCTAATTATTATAGAGCACTTCAACATTTTGTTTTCATTAAATAACCTTTTGACGTTGGCATATTTAGGTTCGAGTTTTGTGTTTGGGCGACGAGTTGACTACTCTGTGGTGTTGAAGCATCGTATATTGGAGAGAGAAATAATAACAAATACTCGCTAGGAAAATGAAACACGGAACTGCAAGCTTTAGTAAATGGGTATGCATGTGAATAGTATCATATTGTATTGAGGGTGTAAACATTTGTTCTTTCTTTTGTATTGACAAGATATGTGTGACTTTCTCTATTGTGAACACGGTAACGAATACATAGATAGACAGAAAGAGAGAGATATGGGTGATATACTAAGTGTGGGGTCAACTGGGTATACAGTATATGTCTTATATTCATTGTTGTCTAATGTAAATATATTATTTTATTTTTGTATATGTGTAAGTGTAAGTGTTTTTGTGTTTCATTGTTGTTTAATTATATCAAGTAGCTTTGTGATACTCGTCAACATTCAATTAATATATTCTTACTATTTGGTAACTGGTCACGGGTCAGGAGAGACAAATTGACTCCAACACTTATTCTCTATCTGCCTGAAGAAGCTCCGTGTTTCATTTTCCTATCTAATATTATATATATATATATATATATATATATATATATATATATATATATATATATATATATATATATATATATATATATATATATATATATATATATATATATATATATATATATATCATAGGATGAGGGGAAAGACAGATTGAGGGAGAAAGTTCCAAAGTTTTCTTATTGAGAAGAAGAAAGACTGGGTAAATTGGTTCACTCTTGGGTTAGAGTGTTGGACAGAATAGGGGTGGGAGTGTGTTGAAAGGTGGGTGACCCCAGTTATCCGTAAGGGAGGAGGTATACTCTGACAAAGCTCTGAAGAACACTGATTTTTTGTAATAGCAGTTGAAGAGTGAGAGAGGTGCAACATTGTCGTGTGTAGAGGTACATAGGTACATGGAGTAACGTAGAAAAACATACTGCACAGACCCTGCTGCCCTAGTAAGCGGTCCGGACTTAATTTTATTTCTAATCGTAGAGAAGTAAGTTGATGAGACAAAATGCTTTTGACTCTACCATTCCGAGAAGTGCGGTATGTGTGGAACCTCCCCATACATGCGAACAATACTTGATAGATGGGTTCACTGTGCCTCTGTACAGAAAAAGAAGGTGTGCAGGGATGAAGAACCCGCAGATATGGTTGAGCACACCTAACTTCTGGGAAGCTGTTTTAGTAGGACTGGCAATATAATCTTTCCAAAAAATGTCAGGAGAAAAAGAAACACCACGAATACCAAGAGAAGATGAGTAAAGGATAGCCATATGAAAGATTGTGACTGTTAGATATGTGGAGAAATCGGATGTTTGATGCATTGAAAGTAACAAGATCATTTTGTCCTGCCCCAATCGGTAATAGTCGATAGATCAGAAGATAGGAGTGCTATGGCCTCATCTAGTGAGATTTGGAGTAATTGCATGGTGGGACTAGTTGAGTAGTGTAAAGTTGTGTCATCAGCATATAAGTGAATAAGACTAGAGGTACAGTTGAGAAGAACATTAATGAATAATGGAAAGAGAACTGGAAATAGGACAGAACCCTGAGGAACACAGCATTTGATAGGTTGAGTAAGTGAGTGGTGGCCGTCCACAGCCGCAGCTATGGAATGGCCAGAAAAAACCCTTTGAGATAAGATACAAATAGGGGTGAGATACCAACCCCTATATTCGATGAAGGGGGTTGAGTTGTTAGCACTGTATGTTGCGAGGTTCTTGTAGATCGAGGGGGATGTGTTGAGATATACAATAGTGGGTGTACAAGTTCATAATAGTTTATTAATCCCTTCTGTATGATGCCCGTCATATGACAGACGCCATTTTGAGGATATTATGAGGCCTGAGAGAGAGGCCAGCTGTTTTAGGGAGCGTGGGGGGGGGCTACAACCCCCGCCTAAAGGCTGCGGGCACACACTGAGCTCTGAGAGACGGCTCGCTTACTCCTGTGCAGCATCACACATAGCAAAAACTAGCAAATTTTTACCAATTTTGGCCTTCATTTGCAAGATTGTTGAAAGGTAACCACATGTCGTACAGTGATGATTCAGGTGTCATTGGAAAGCTCTATCATTGTACTTACAGGGATATATAATTGTATTACGTCCTGGCTATTGCATATGCAGGAAACAGAGCATGGAATTAAGGTTATTATGGGCAATTATGTTCGCCTTGAACGAGTTAATATATAATATAAAGGTAGCCTGGATATATATAGTCATAGTTATAAGACGTATAGCAAAATACAAATACAATATACAGAGGACATACAATAATATAATAAATACTCTAGAGACGGTGGGGGGAAATAGCTAAGCTATTACCCCCCGGTGGTAAGGGGGCCTTCATCTTATGGTGGAGGAAAAAAAGAATATGCCCCACGCATCCTACTGCATGGTGTCGTACAAGGCGACTAATAGGGGGAATGGGGGTAGATTGTAGACACCAATCGAACAGCGCTATACCCAGGAGAAGCTGCAAGCATTTGATAAGGAATTGTTGGAACTCCTGTTTCATTTGCTTGGCCTCTCTTACTGATTCCCTTTGTGCCTCACTTACACTGAGAGTAGTCCAGCCAGCTCTCACAAACACCTCCTCCTCCTATCTACTTCACGACACTTAACATGCACACCACACTCCCTCTTTCCACAAAAAACAAAAAAAGTAGCATGATGATGAACATGCAACAAGCCTTGGAGTCCCCGGGGGGCACCATAAATGCCCCCAAGCCCGCCCGACCTTCCCCTGACGACCCCTCTGAATGCTCTTGACCACGGCCTGTCACTCTTACTATCAACTTTTGCAATATTCGCAGCCTTTCCTCAAATTTTTACTCTGTTGAACACCATCTCTCCTCCTCCAAACCTGATCTTCTCTCTTACTTTCTCTATCCTAGTTTCAAAGCCAAAAGCGGATGTTGTGCATACGTGAACAACAAACTCACTTGCTCTCGTGTTCCCGATTTAGACTCCTCTGAATTCTCAACTTTATGGCTCAAACTATCCTGTCATTCTCATTCTAAATATTTCTGTGCTGTCAATCTTTCACCTAACTCTACCAACTTTCCCAAATTCTTTGACTGTCTAAACTCTAAAGTGGAACATATTCTATCCATCTCTCCCTTCTCGGAAATCTCCATCTTTGGAGATTTCAACATTCACCACCACCAAAGTCTCTCTCTCTTACTACTGACCAACCTGGTGAACAAGCCTTAGTCTTTTATGTCGTAATTGACCTAGAGCAGATGGTCCAGCAACCCACCCGTATCCCTGATAGCTTCGGAGATCAATCCAACAATCTTGACTTATTTCTGACTTCTAACCTTTCTTCTTATACTGTCAATCTTTTCTCTCTTTTTGGCTCTTCCGACCATAAACTTATCTCCGTTACCTGTCCTATCTCTCCAATACAGCCACCCGATTCTCCCAGCCTGCGGCGCTTGTGGCACTTTGGCGCTGCCGACTGGGAGGTTCTTTGGCAGTTCTTCTTTGATTTCCCATGGAATGACTTCTGCTTCCGTGGCCGAGGACCCTCGGAGAGTGCTGAACGCATTACCGAGGTAATCCTCTTGGGCATGGAAGCGTACATTACATTTTCTTTCTCTCAGTCTAATGCAAACAAATATTGGTTTACTCACGCTTGTTCTACTGCTGTCCGCAACAAGGAGGAAGCATTCAAATGATACTGACGCCTTAAAACTCAAGAATCCCATTCTTCCTATGTTTCTGCCCGAAATCAAGCCAAATCTGTTCTTCGACTTGCCAAACACTCTTTCATCAATAATAAATACACTGAACTATCCAACTCTAGCTCTTCCCAAGCTTTCTGGCATCTAGCCAAAAACCTCTCCAACAATTTTTCTTCCAAGCCTTTCCCTCCCCTTTTCCACTCTGATGGCACAACTATCACTTCTTCCTCTGACAAAGCTGAACTTTTGCTAGGAACTCAACCTTGGATGATTCCGGTGCTATTCCTCCCTCTCCACCCTCCACTCTCCTACTTATGCCTAATATTTTAATCTCTTCTAAAGATGAACTTTCTACCCTCTCTGGGCCTAATACTAAGAAGGCGTAAGGTCCAGACGATGTTCCTCCTGTTGTACTCAAGAACTGTGCTTCCGTGCCGATTCCCTGCCTAGGCAAACTCTTTCGTTTCTGTCTCTCCTCTAACGTTTTCACTTCATGCTGGAAGTTTGCTCTCATTCAACTGGTCCCCAAAAAGGGTGACTGCTCTCAACCCTCCAACTATCGTCCAATTGCTCTCATCTCTTGTATCTCTAAAGTTTTTGAAGCTATTCTTGCTTCCAAATGTCTTAAGCATTTCTCTTCTCATAATCTGCTCTCAAATCGCCAGTATGGCTTCCTTAAAGGTCGCTCTACTAGTGATATATTTTCGTATCTTACTAACTCATGGTCATCCTCCTTTCGGGACTTTGGTGAGACTTTTTCTATTGCACTAGACATATCAAAGGCCTTTGATAGAGTCTGGCGCAAATCTTTAGTTTTTAAACTACCCTCCTTCGGTTTCTATCCCTCCGTCTGTGCCTTTGTTTCCAATTTCCTTTCCGGCCGTTCCATAGCTGTGGTTGCGGACGGCCATCGCTCACTTCCTCATCCTATCATCTCTGGTGTTGTTCATGGCTCTGTCCTATCTCCTATTCTCCTTCTAATTTTCATAATGATCTTCTTAACTGTACCTCCAATCCCATCCATACCATCCCAGTCCATACGCAGACGAGTCTACCTTACACTACTCAATTAGTTTTCTAGAACGCCCCAGCCAGCAATCCCTCAAAGACAAATGTAATGAAGTCATAGAACACTTATCTTCTGATCTAACTACTATTTCCAATTGGGGCAGAGAAAGCCTTGTTAACTTTAATGCTTCCAAAACCCAATTTCTCCATCTATCTACCCGTCCGGAACTCCCAAAGGACTATTCCTTATTCTTTAACAATACAAAAATCAATCCTTCATCTTCTCTCAATATTCTTGGTGTCTCTATTTCTTCTGCTCTCACTTGGAAGGACTATATTACCAGTCTTGCTAAGGCAGCCTCCCAGAAGCTGGGTGTGCTCAACTGCCTCAAGGGGTTCTTTACCCCTGTACAGCTTCTTGCTCTGTACAGGGGCACAGTGCATCCTTGTATTGAGTATTGTTCACATGTGTTGGGAAGATCCTCTCACACCGCACTTCTAAACAAAGTAGAGAGAAACGCCTTTCGTATCATTAATTCCCGCCCACTCACCAACTCTTTGCAAATTCTCTCTCTTCGCCACAATGTTGCATCTTTCTCGCTATTCTATCGCTACTACAATAATCAGTGCTCCTCAGAGCCATCCCAGTGTATACCACCTCCTCTATGTAGGGTACGTGGTTCCCGTCTTGCAACACAATCCCATCCTTACTCTGTGCAACTCTCCAACCCAATAGTGCAACGTTACACTCAGTCTTTCTTCTATTCAACAGCTGAACTCTGGAACTCTCTCCCAGAATCAGTCTTTCCCTCCTTCTATGACTTAAATTTGCTTCAAACTCCGTGTGTCCAGACATTTTGGCTCCAACATCCCTTGATGTTTGCCCTGTCACTCTTTCATCTATGGGGGAGGCACTCGCTACAGGCAGTTCTGCCTTTTGTCTCCCTCACTCACATAGAAAAAAAACTGGAGATTAATGTCCTGTATATGAAAGGTAGAGTGCTTCTCATATACTGTAGGTACTCAGCAGTCTGCTAACTGAGGGGTCAAGCAGATGCGTAACAGTGTATTTATAAGTGAATAGTAAGTGATTGATTGAGTGTATGGGTTTTTATAGGCAACTGGTATATAATATAGTTTACATTAATGGGGCTTGAAAGACAGGTCTAAGCTATGCAGTGTCTCTCTTAACCCGTTCAGTACCAGCGACGGCAGAGAGCTGTCAGTAGATAAATCACTCCCCAGTCCCAGTGACGGCTGCCAGCCGTCAGTAATATACGATCCTTGTAATGGCCAGTATCAGGCAGTACCTGGTATCTGGAGTGAAACGCTATTCTCAGACTTTTTTCTATTCAACTGCTGAGCTCTGGAACTCTCTCCCAGAATCAGTCTTTTCCTCTTCCTATGACTTAAATTGCTTCAAACTCCGTGTGTCCAGGCATTTTAGCTCGAACGTCCCTTGATTTCGGCCTTGTCATTCTTTGAAATCTGGGGGAGGCACTCATTGCAGGCAGTTATGCCTTTTGTCTCCCTCATTCACATAGAAGAAAAAAAATCACAACGTTTGAGCACTGCTCTAAACCTTGGCAAAACTTCTCAGCTTATATTCAAGCCCCCAGGTCAAGTGCTGGGAGAGGCAGTATTCCTCCATCTTTTGAGGTGGGAGGTTGTTATATCTTGCCTCTGAAGCCATTTTGGCCACATTGCTTGGGACTGGGGGATACATTTATGCTAGTATACTAAGGTACAGTAAGGGTTAATTAATATTATCTGTCCAGAATGTGCTAGTACAGATAGCAAGAGGCCGGGCAGCACTCTGGGTCATTGCCTGACCATGATTAGCTGTTGCAGGTATATCGAGGGGCCGAACAGCACTCTCAATTTCAGCTCGGGGAACACTGAAGAGTTAATATAAACACAATATGAGGAGGAACACTTTATTGACAACATTTCGCAGATAGCTTCTTCAGGTCACTAACCATTGTCAATAAGTGCCTCATATGGTGTTTATATTCATTCTGTCAACTTTTCTAAGTTATTTCAACAAAACACTGAAGAGGTCGGTGAACACTCTGAAAGGGCCGGTGAACACCTTGAGGCTGGGGAGCACTCTGATCTCAGGAGAGGAGGTGAGATCCTTCCCTTGCCTCATCTGCTTCCCTATCTGGAATTTAGCTAGATCCAGCCCTTGGAATGCTGCAGGGAAAAAGGGCACGCTTGTAGTTAATTTCAATGGGCGCTATAGGTCCCTCTCGTCTTGGCGTGGGGGGTAAGGGGAAGAGTAGTGGAAGGGCCCTCCTGGGACCAATCCGAGGGGAGGCTGGTTGGTGACTTTCACGGCTGCGTGGGTGGAGGGGGCACCTGCTCTCCTGCCCAATCTGGAGCCGTGGTGGGCTGGTGACGTCATGGCAATGTCAGCCGGCTCTGTAGATGCTAGAGATCACCAGCCCTTTGGGGGGGCTGGTTTGGTTGTGGGGGGAGGTGCTCTTTTTGGCGAGGCTACAGTCGTATTCTGGGGCCGTTCTCTTACTAGGGTAACTGGATCATTCCGTGGTATAACAAGAGGGATATAAATCGAAGGAGGGTCGTTTAGAAGATAGAGATTTATGCCAGACTCTATCAAAGGCTTTCGATATGTTTAGCACAATAGATAAGGTCTCACTGAAATCCTGCAAGTAGGATGACCAATAGATATTAGGATAAGAAAGATCACCAGTAGAGAGGCCCTGAAGGAAACCATATTTGTGATCTGAAAGTAGATTATGGGAAAATAATGTTTACACATTTGTTAATAAAGAATAGAGATGAGAGCAAGTGGGTGATAGAGAGTTTTGGTTGGTCACCCTTCTCTGGGATAGGCTGAATGAGAGCAAATTTCCAGCAAGAAGGGAAGACATTAAAGGAAAGACAGAGATTAAAGAGTTTGCTCGGGCAGGGAGTCAACACAGAAGAACACTTTGTTAGTACAACTGGAGGAACGCAATCCGGTCTGTAGGCCTTCTTAGTATTTAGCTCAGAGAGGGTACAAAGTACTTTTTATAAGAGAGTAGGATATTAACTCCCAACGAGCCGAGCTCTTTTTTCTTGCATAAGAAAGAGCCAAAGTGTAATACAATTATATATTCGTGAAAGGGCGATAATAGAGCTTTCTAATAAAACCTGAATCATCTTTGTACGACCTCGGAGCAAAGATCGTGTAACCGAAGGCAAAAATACCCTAAAATGAGGTATCTTTGCTGGTTTTATCCTTGTTGAGAAGTGTAGGGAGGCGAGGATGAGATACAATAGTCCTCAGTGCCGGCCACGGAGCTGTGGCCAGCGGTCCAAGGCCGCCTATCATCCCCCCAACACTCGGTCTCTCTCTCATCGCTCATAATGGTCTCAAAATGGCATCCGTCATATGACGGGCGCAACAGGTGTGGCCAATATTCTTTCTCCCGTCATATGATGGTCGCCGCGAGTTAAGGGTTGAGAGAGATTGGATGTAGAGGTAGGAACAGCACCGGAATCATTGAAAGGTGGAGCTCCTGGTGAATTTTCTACCGAAGAGTTCAGCTTTGCTAGAGAAAGACATGACAGTGGCGCCGTCATAGTGGAAAAGAGGAGGGAAAGAAGAGGAAGTAAAAGTGTTGGAGAGGTTTTTTGGGTAGATTTCAGAAAGCTTGGGAAGAGCTAGATTTGGAAAGTTCAAAGCATTGGCTATTGCTAAAAGAGTTTTTGGCGGGTCTAAGAACAGATTTGGTTCGATTCCAGTTGATAGTACCATTTGAATGATTCCTCCTTGTGGGCAGCAGTAGAACAAGCGTGAGTAAACTGGCAATATTTACATTAAATTAAGAGAAAGAAAAATAAATGTATGCCTCCATGGCTGATATGATTACCCCTGTAATGCATTCAACACACTCTGAGAGTTCCCGGCCACGGAAGTAATGGGAAATCAAAGAAGTAGTGCCGAAAAGCCTCCCAGTCGGCAGTGCTAAATTGCCACAAGCGCCTCCATCTAGGAGGATCGGATGGCCGTACTAGAGAGAAAGGGCAGGTAACAGAGATAAGGTTATGAATATAGGGGCCCATGGAGAGAAAAGGTTTACAGCATAAGCAGAAGGACTAGAAGTTAGCAATAAATCAAGTATGTTATGTTGGTCTCCAAAGCGGTCAAGGATACAAATAAGGTGCTAGACGTCATTTAGGATACACAGGATACAGGCTCGTTCACCAGGTTGCTCAGTGAAATGAGAGGAGATCCATTGACGGTGGGATATATTGAAATCTCCTAAGATGGGGTTTTCAGAAATAAGGGGAGGTTGATAAGATGTGTTCCACTTTAGAAGCTAGATAGTCAAATAATATAGGAAAGTCAGTAGACTTAGAGAGTAGATAGACAGCGCAGAATTAATTTAGTTAGAGAGTGATAGGAAAGTTTGAACCATGGAGCTGATAATTCAAAGGAGTCCAAATTGGAAACACGATATATATATACACTGTATATATATATAAAATTGTTCATGTAAATCTATATCATTACAAACATAATTTACCCATAATTCTACTTCCAACTCATGCACAGATTCACACTTAATTTTATCAATAATATTAGGTAACATAATTCTAACCTAAAACCCTTGCTTAGTGTTAACAACATAAACCTGAGATTTTACTTATGGCTTTAGGGCTTTCCGTTGTATAGTATATACACTTGTTATGGCACTGACCCAATTTAGTTATTGGAAAAGGATAACCGTAAAACGTCAGATATTTATCTTTATCTTTATATATAGTAGTATTAATAGCATTATTAGCAATCGTATATTAAGAATAGGCGGTATATGTGATCAAAAGTTCGCTCATGAAGCTTTAACATATTGCAGTTCTAAAGAGTAACAACAGTGTCCTTTGAATACGTCTCTTTAAATTTAAAGAACAACCCATTTTTCATATTTATAGATGAAGCAAGTGAATGTAGGCTAGTCTTAAAAATAGGTTTTGCGTTAAGCAAATAAAGGACAAAAATTCATTAATAACAGAGATTGGTTATTATCAAAATATAATGTATAAGATGTTATGCATTTAATCATTTTAAGGCTATGAGTTATCATGATATTCAGTTTTATATCCAAATGCTTATAGTAATACCAGACCAGATGGCTGGAGTAAATTAGGAAAGAAGAGTAATTGGACAGAGGAAGAACAAGCTGAGAAGTGAGAAGTACAGTAAAAGACTGAAACACAATAAGCAACATTTACAATACCATATCTCAGATTACTGAGCACCTAATACTAATGAAAGGGACATTATTGGCATATAAAGAAAATAAATCATATAACCAATTATTTAAATAATAATTGATATATAACTCAAAGAACCAAGCACAATACCTTGGCAGAAACTAAATATATTTAAACTATCAATACACTATAACAAAATTAGTTTACCTTCAAAACCCAGGTGACGATTATTTGTGTCAATGAGGTTCTGTGCCACAACTCTGGGTGATGCACATACGCATTTTGAGGTTTCACGCCATGCAATCAAAACTTTATGCGGGACATATGAGTGATGAACTAAGATCCATCCCCAGACCTTTCTGCACCCCCCAAGCTTCTCCTTATATCCCTCACCCTCTTCTTCTTCTTCGTCTTCTTCTATAGAACCCGCTGGTGGATCCGCCGTTGCTGCAAGCTTCAGTCTTGATCCACAGGGCTGACCTTTTTATCGGTACTGGCTCAGAAAATATTAGTAAGAGGGAAAGTTAGAGTAGAAGGATAGTACTAGGGACAGTTTTTTGGACCTATCTATCACTTCCCCTACCTTCTCCCTCCCTCCCATTTTCCCGTCCCCTCCCACCCCTTTCGTTTACCCATTTCTCTTTCTCCATAATAATGCCCCTAACCCTCTGTCATCTCTCTGTTTTATTTCCCCCCACCTTATGTCCCCAACTCTATTCCTCATATATCTCTCCAGTTCGTTTCTTTCCTCTGCATATGCTGTACATTCTATTGTTACGCTGGCCAGCTTGCCAGAATGTACTCGTGACTCGCTAGCACTCGCCACGGCAGTGAAATGGGCTATAATAATCGTAGAACGATATTCTTTCTTTCTTAGTATTCATGTTGTCACAGACAGATCAGTGTTTGTCTTTATTCTTGTCTGTGATACTTAGAAGTATTTTATATCCATGGTAGTGATTATAACATGCAGCGCGTGAGAGAGAGAGAGAGAGTCGGAGGGGAGAGCGAAGAGGCAGTGTGTGTGCGTATGTATGTGTGCATTCCTCACTCGGTGGGCCCGCCCGCTCGCTATTGGACGGCGGGCCTGGCATGGCATATGACGTCTGCTTGTCATGTGACGTAGCGGCCTGTGATTGGTCGCAGAGCCATCTGGTGGCCAGACTCAGTACTTCTCTCCTTCTCTCTCGTCAGAACATGGTATCGCGCGCTCGGCCCTACAAGTCCTTCGCATTCTGTCCCACATCTAACCTCCTTTACTGCTGTGCCTCTCCCTGAACTCCTTCTTTCCAATACTTCTTATCTTTATTCAATTACCCATCCCTTCTGGTTCTCGCCTACGACTTCCATAGTCGGCCAGTCGTATTACCAGCGCCTGTTCTCACATATATGTTTTGCACTAGCTTTAGAGGTTATTAGAATCATAGTCACATGGATTCATATTGTTGGGTGCTTCTAATGATTTGGTTGTTCTTTATTACTATTTAATGCTAGACAGTGGAGGGTAACTTTAGTCGTTGTCTGTGTTATGTATATGGCAAGTCAGAGCCTGTACGACTTCGACGGAGCTAGGTAGCCTGTAGTACACCCTTGTGCATATTTTCCTTTGCGAGCTTAGCAGTATACAAGCGATGGGCTTTTGCCTACTCTTGCTTGTATACTTGCTAACTCATTTTGTTGACCTTTGAGGAGCGCCAGGGTAAGACCAGATACTTGGATTTGGACTTACCAAGAGAGCCTCCTAGTCACTTAACGTAAGATAAGGGAAATCTGTTCAGGGGAGACAGTAGGCTGCGAGCATGCTTGAGCTCTGCCTAGGCTCCCTGTACCTTTATGCTGCTGCTAGAATTTATTAGAAAGAAAGACAGCATTCTGTTTATTAACTTTATCCGCGTATGCTTTAGCAATTATTCACGTATTGTTTTAGCCTAGGTTGATGCATAGTGCACAACCCAGTATGGCTGTTACTTTGGCTAAGGAAGTACTGTTTTTGAGTTGCTGTTCTTAGTGCTGTCACAGAGTTGTTGCACTCTCTTGTTTCCATATATATGTATCCTACTTTTGGTGTATTTAAGATACAAGCTTTGGTGTCCTGCCCCCTGCATTATTCCTGTTCTATATTCGACGAGCATTTTAGAGCATCAGACGTTTTCAGAAGATTCCATATCTGTTTGCTGTAGGACTAGACTTCGAGTGTTTTCATAGAGCATTGAAGAGTTTTAGTGTCGAGTTCAGACTCACACTAAAGATAACGTAAGCCTATAATCTTTTATTAAATCTTGTCATAGTTTATTTAAGCATATTATATTAAGTATGTTATTACTTGACAGCTTTTTATTAACGTAATTACTCTTGTTGTGAGTAGGCTTTGCCGTCACCGGAAAGCCTTTGTAGAAGTACACTTAACCCAGTTAATTGATACCCCGTTATCCAGTAGATTAACTCTGGAGGGTTTAAGTGTTTTGCTCACCGGCTTAATAGTTCGAGGGTTTGGAATTAGCGTACCGTTGTTGCAGATCTAGCCTATCTTGTAGTCCAATATTAAGTGCCCTTGTTTATTTCGTTGTGCCGGTCGTAACAAATGGCGACCTTAGTCCAGGATATAGTGAACTGAGTTTTGCAGGAATTTTTTGGGAGAAATCTTATTCGCCATTTTTGGGTTCGATTTTATTTCTCGCAGTGTTGGCAGTGGACCTTGTTTTTGAGGATATATGGAACTTGTTGGAGATTATTGGTGACCTAGTATTGCACTTAAAAACATCTTCGAATATTTTTTGTGAATAAAGCTACACGAGAGTTTGGCTACTTTTGTCTTGACTTGGGATTTTTATTTTTTTACTCCATCATGTCGTCACTGGACGGGTTTGAGCATAGTGAGGGCACAGTGCGAGAGACAGGCGAGGAGGTGGAGAATGTGGAGTTGTTAGACGGCGTTCGGGTGGTGAACGGTGAGGAGGATGCTCGGAGGTTTTTGGAGGAGCCTGTGTCGGCGGACCGGGTGTCGGCGCTGGACCGGTACGGACTGCAGTGTATAGCCACGGTCTTAGGTTTTTCTTGCACTAGCGGTTGGTCAAGAAGTGAGCTGGTTACCTGTGTGCTGGGTGGGGTGCATGAGGCTTCGGGTGGAGCGGGAGCTGGGACACCTTCGTCCCAGCCCCCATTCCACTCAACTCCTATCATGGCGCCCCCTCGTGTTCCAGAGCCAAGTACGTTCCTGCAGGCCGATGTCCGCTGGCGGTTGGGTATGCCTCTAGGTGACTCACTGGGTGGGTCCCCGGTAGTAGCACCCCCTCCTCAAGGTTTGTCTCCCGAGATGTTGTTTCAGCTCGAGCTCGCCAAACTTAAGCAGCAGGAGCAACAGGCTGAGCTCGAGCAGCGAAAGCATGAGGCTGAGCTCAGGCAGCAGCAGCAGAAGCATGAGGCTGATCTCAATCAGCGAGAGGCTGAGCTCAAGTATGAGTCTGCAAGGTATTGTGCCGATGTTGACCTAGAGAAAACTCGTGTAGAGGTGACGGGGAACCGTTTCATCCAGGGGGGTCGACCCCATGACCAGTCCCTGTCGCATCTACTAAAGTTGGTTCCAGTGTTTGATGAGTCAGGAGTTACAGAATTCTTTCTCCGTTTTGAGAAAAAGTGCCGGGAGCACCAATGGCCCGTGGAGAAGTGGGCAGCCCTTGTTTCTTCATGATTGACGGGGAAAGCACTCAAGGCGTACGATGCTTTGCCCCTAGATTCCTGTGTGAATTATGAGGCGTTGAAAGAGGCTGTCCTGAGTGCGTATGAGTTGCAGCCAGAGACTCATAGGCTGAAGTTTAGGGCTGTTTCTAAGAGAAAGGAGAGTACTTTCCAGGAACACGCTAGAGAACTATCAGATGCGTTTGAGAATTGGTTGAGGTCGGAGAAAGCAACTACTTTTGATGAAGCAATTAGTGTTGTTAAAACAATTCTTTAAATGCACTGGTGGGGACTTGACTTAACCTGAAAGAAAAGCAACCTAAAACTCTGCAGGAGGCGGCTGAGTTGGCTGACCTCAGGTTGTCGTTAATTCGTGGGTGCGGGTCTGCCCAGAGAACTGAGGCAGGTAACAAGGGGCGTACCACCCCACCCCCCCGAACTAATGATACAACAAATTATCCTACTAAGAGCACTGTTGCCAATTTTGAACCCAATTCGAAATCCTTCTCGTTAAAGAAAGGCCAGGGCCCTTCCCCACCCCAGCGAAAGTCAAGGAGTGAGGTGGAGTGTTTTAAGTGCCATAAGAAGGTGCATATTGTGCGCTCTTGTCCGAGCACACAGTCTACAGCGGTGGTGTCTCTAGTGAGCAACATCGGGGTGTCTTTGAGGTCTTCCGCGTTTGCCCGGGGTAAATCGTCGGTTGCGAAGTCACAGTCGGTGAAGAAGCATAAGGAGGGCTCGCTACCCGTCCGAGATGCTTTTTGTGGTCATAGGGGACATGGCACTGTGAGGTGGGGTGGTGTGGAACATAGGCTTGAGTTGTTGCGTGATACGGGTGCCTCCCAGACGTTACTTAAGGACTTCACCGGTAAGCCTATTAACACAGCTCGGGATGTAGTGGTTCAAGGCATCAATGCTGTGCGGTCTTACCCGCTGGTGAGAGTGGAGCTTGTGGTGGATTGTGTGACACGGGAGTTGGATGTGGGGATTGTAGAGAAATTGCCAGTTGAGGGGGTCGACCTCCTTCTCGGTAACGACTTTGCGGTGCTTACTTCCGAGGTTCCACCCTTAGTCGTTGCCGAGAGGGCGGCCGACACGAGTAGGGAGGGGCAAGAGTGGCTCGAGAGGTACCAGATGCAGCAGATGGCGTGTGCTGTCACCAGATCTCAGTCCGCTCAGGTGTCACAGCCTAGTACCCAGGTTTCAGACCAGCGGAGGAAGGGTCGGAAGGAGAAAGTCAAGGCTGGTGGTCGGATTAAGAGTTTGGACCCAGCGACACTCCTTGGTGACTCTGTACTTGCACCACTTTTGAGGTCCGGAGTGGCCCCAGAACCTGTCCCCCCTAGTGACATGGTAGGGCGTGATAGCACTCCGCGACAGAAATGTTCCCAGGTGAAACAGACTAGGCTTGAGCAACCCAGTATCGGGGGTGGCCACAAGTTGCTCCAGGAGCACTTGGACAGGTTGGCACCCTCTGATATACGACGGATGCAAGTAGAAGATCCTAGTCTTGAGAGTTGTGGGAACGGGGCTATTGAACTAGATGAGGACAGGGATGCAAAGCCGGGAGACTTCTTTCGTGTTGATGGCATTCTGTATCGGCGTTTTGTTGATCCCAAACGCAATTGGGATGGTGGGGTCGGAGTGATCGACCAGTTGGTAGTACCGGAAAAGTGCCGTGATAGCCTGTTGGGGTTGGCACACGATGTTCAGCTAGCAGGGCACTTGGGGGTGACAAAAAGTTGGCCTCGTTGGCAAGGTTGTTCTGGTGGCCGGGCATTAAGTCGCAAGTCTCAGCCTGGGTGGCGATCTGTAGCACCTGCCAGACGGTGGGTAAGCCGAACCAGATCATACCTAAGGCCCCGTTGCACCCAGTGCCTGCTATCAGTCCTCCCTTCAGCAAGGTTGTTATCGACATGGTAATAATAATAATAATAATAATAGTTCTTAAAGCTAGCGCATGCTAAGCTAGCTAATGATAGCTCAATAAGGCCGATTAGGCGTATTTCCATTGGGGTCCTGTACTACTACCCCATCCCTTGCTCATGAGGGATGGTAACGACTCAGTGCTTGTGAAAAATCTTTAATGCGCCGAGCGTGGGCGCCAACCCGGGCCTTCTGGGTGGAAGTCCGAGACGCTAGTCACTACACCAAGCGAGCCGCTAGGCCCTCTGCCTCCCACTAGTGCAGGTAACAGATTTGTGCTAACCATCATGGACGTCTCCACTCGCTACCCTGATGCATACCCAATGAGAAATGGCAAGTCTAAAACTGTTGTGCGAAACCTGGTGTTGTATTGCTCGAGATACGGGTACCCGCAGGAAATTCAGTCGGACCAAGGGTCAAATTTCACGTCCACTCTCTTTAAACAGACTATGCAGCAACATGGGATCAATACGGTTGTCTCTTCAGCTTATCACCCAGAGAGTCAAGAGGTGTTGGAAAGATGGCATTCCACCTTGAAAAACATGTTGCGGTGCTACTGTTTAGAGAATGGCAAGGATTGGGACCTGAGGCTACCGTACGTTTTGTTTGCGGCACGAGAGGTACCTGGTGAGAGACTTGGGTTCAGCCCCAACGAGTTGGTTTTCGGGCATCAGGTTAGAGGTCCTCTAAGCATGGTGAGAGAGATCTGGGAAGGGACTGTGCCGCCATGTTCTCTACTCAAGTATGTCCTCGAGAGCAGAGACAGGATGCTGAAAAGCCTGGAGTTGGCAGGGAGAAATTTGGTGGGTACTCAGGCCTTGATTAAGGATCGATATGACTTAAAAGCAAAGCTCCGGGAGTTTGTGGTAGGACAGGAGGTTTTGGTCTTGTTGCCCTTAGTAGGCCATCCCCTGTCTGCCAAGTATGTCGGTCCTTACAAGGTCGTGAAGAAGTTATCCAACCTAGATTACCTTGTGGCTACTCCTGATAGGCGGAAGAAGAATCAGCTCTTGTCATGTGAACCTGTTGAAAGAGTTCGTGAGGCGCCCACCTGAGCAACCTACTGTCCCCGTGCTGGTCTGCAGCGGCCAAGGTGGAGAAGGAGAGGGGGGCAGTGAGGCACAGGTGGAAGAAAGTTGGGATTGTCATGTCTCGGCGGATCAGTGGGCGGGGAACACGAGTCAGGTGGCTGTGGAAGCGCTTGAGCACCTTGAGCAACAGCGTGCAGCGATCCAGCACCTGTTCGGTTTATACCCCACTGTTTTTGCCGAGCACCCACCTCACAACTCATGCTGTGCACGATGTCGACGTTGGAAACCCCCCCCCCCCTTTAAATCAGTGCCCTATCGTGTACCTCCCATTAAACTTCCGGCTCTCCGAGCGGAATTAGGCTACATGTTGGAGAGGGGGCTGATAGAGAAAGGGGCGGTTAGGTGGACATCTCCCGTCACTCTGCAGCCTAAACCAGACGGCAAGGTCAGGTTTTGCATTGACTTCAGGCGGTTGAACGGCTTAACCCCCACCAATGCCTACCCTCTTCCCCGCGTAGATGACAGTGTTGACAAGATCGGGTGTGCACGTTACCTGACCAAGGTGGATCTTGTCAAAGGCTACTGGCAGGTGCCGTTGTCGGAGCGGGCGAAGCAGGTGTGCGGGTTTGTGGTGGATGGGAACACTTACCGTTGCAACGTAATGCCGTATGGGTTGAAGAATGCACCTGCAACCTTCCAATGCCTGATGAATGAGTTAGTGGCGGAGATCCCTAACTGCACCGTTTATCTACATGATGTAGTAATCTACGATGATGACTTTGAAAGCCATTGCGAGCACATTGGGGCATTGTTCAGGAGGCTGAGTGAGGCTCATTTGGTGGTCAATCTGGGCAAATGCGATTTTGTTCGGGCAACTGTGCAGTACTTAGAGTTTGTAGTAGGGTTAGGCCAGGTGTGCCCCCCCCCCCCCCCAAACTAAGATACAGGCTATTAACCAGTTCCCCAGGCCGACCACCAAGCGACAAATCATGAGGTTCTTGGGCATGATAGGGTATTATCGGAGATTTATCCGCGGATACTGCTCGGTGCTGGCTCCTCTGACTGACCTACTTGCAAAGACGAAAAAGTTTGTGTGGGCACCTGAGTGTGAGAAAGCATTCTCCCTGGTGAAGCATCTTTTGTGCACTCACCCCATACTCAGGGCCCCAGACTTCTCGAGACCTTTTCAGCTAGCGACAGATGCTAGCGGTGTAGGGGCTGGTGCCGTCTTGTTGCAAACAGACACAGAAGGTGTGGAACACCCAGTAAGTTTCTTCTCTAAGAAGTTCAACTCAGCACAAAAGAACTATTCAGTGGTAGAGAAGGAGCTTCTGGCCATTGTGCTGGCGCTCAGGCACTTTGAGGTGTATGTTCCCGCTTTTGGCTCAGTCGTGGTGATATACACTGACCACCACCCTTTGAAGTTTTTAAATCAGTTCCACAACCGGAATATGAGGCTAACAAGATGGTCCTTAATGTTGCAGGAGTACAACCTAGACATTCGCCATATTGCCGGTTGTGAGAACGTGATAGTGGACTGTTTGTCTAGGGTGGAGGACCCAGGGTAGATCACCACAGGTGTGTTGGTTTGAGTGGAGAAAAATTAGGTTTGCCCCTGTAGTGCAAAGCCGCCAAAAACTCTATTAAAATAATACAAAAACCTCACATAAAAACTCTTTCTTTTGATAGTATATAAGTGCAGTATGTTACAGCAAGAATCTAAGACATTCTGAGTTTTTGTTCTTAGTAGGCTAGGCTTGGTGAAGCTTGCTCGTTGAGCGTAACATTGTTAAGTGATACTATTATTTTGGGGAAGTGTTATGTAGATTTTTGTTTATATAATGAAGTGTTTTTACGTTTGTGATTGTGCCTTGTTTTTCACAACTTGGGGAGTAGCTGGGTGATGCGGGGTTTGTGGGAATTCTGTCTGGTCAGATGTGGCGTTTACCTGAGGTTAAAACGTCCCACATCTTGGGCGGGGTGTTACGCTGGCCAGCTTGCCAGAATGTACTCGTGACTCTCTAGCACTCGCCACGGCAGTGAAATGGGCTATAATAATCGTAGAACGATATTCTTTCTTTCTTAGTATTCATGTTGTCACAGACCGATCAGTGTTTTGCCTTTATTCTTGTCTGTGACACTTAGAAGTATTTTATATCCATGGTAGTGATTATAACATGCAGCGCGTGAGAGAGAGAGAGAGAGTCGGAGGGGAGAGCGAAGAGGCAGTGTGTGTGCGTATGTACGTGTGCATTCCTCGCTCGGTCGACCCGCCCACTCGCTATTGGACGGCGGGCCTGGCATGGCATATGACGTCTGCTTGTCATGTGACGTAGCGGCCTGTGATTGGTCGCAGAGCCATCTGGTGGCCAGACTCAGTACTTCTCTCCTTCTCTCTCGTCAGAACATGGTATCGCTCGGCCCTACAAGTCCCTCGCATTTTTTTTTTTTTTTTTTTTTTTTTTTTTAAGAGACAATGAACGGAGGAAGGAAAAACACAGATAAAACAAAAAGGTCCATGTGCCTAAAGGCATCCTCCATTCATAAAATGTTTGTAACAACTGGATTTAAACATTTGTTGATTGTAAGTTTGTGGAAAGCAATTCGAGGGAAGTGAATTCCAAAGAGTAGTAGCTCTGGGGATAAATTAATTCTGATAAGCAGAAGTTCTGCATTGTGGAGGAGAAAGTGTAAATTCATGGGCGCTCTCAGCTGCCCTAGTTCTACGGGGAAATTCTGTCCCACATCTAACCCCCTTTACTGCTGTGCCTCTCTCTGAACTCCTTCTTTCCAATACTTCTTATCTTTATTCAATTACCCATCCCTTCTGGTTCTCGCCTACGACTTCCATAGTCAGCCAGTCGTATTACCAGCGCTTGTTCTCACATATATATTTTGCACTAGCTTTAGAGTTTATTAGAATCATAGTCACATGGATTCATATTGTTGGGTTTTTCTAATGATTTGGTTGTTCTTTGTTACTATTTAATGCTAGACAGTGGAGGGTATCTTTGGTCGTTGTCTGTGTTATGTATATGGCAAGTCAGAGCCTGTACGACTTCGACGGAGCTAGGTAGCCTGTAATACACCCTTGTGCATATTTTCCTTTGCGAGCTTAGCAGTATACAAGCGAAGGGCTTTTGCCTACTCTTGCTTGTATACTTGCTAACTCATTTTGTTGACCTTTGAGGAGCGCCAGGGTAATACCAGATACTTGAGATCTGGACTTACCAAGAGAGCCTCCTAGTCACTTAACGTAAGATAAGGGAAATCTGTTCAGGGGAGACAGTAGGCTGCGAGCATGCTTGAGCTCTGCCTAGGCTCCCTGTACCTTTATGCTGCTGCTAGACTTTATTAGTAAGAAAGACAGCATTTTGTTTATTAACTTTAACCGCGTATGCTTTAGCAATTATTCACGTTTTAGCCTAGGTTGATGCATAGTGCACAACCCAGTATGGCTGTTACTTTGGCTAAGGAAGTACTGTTTTTGAGTTGCTGTTGTTAGTGCAGTCACAGAGTTGTTGCACTCTCTTGTTTCCATATATATGTATCCTACTTTTTGGTGTATTTAAGATACACGCTTTGGTGTCCTGCTCCCTGCATTATTCCTGTTCTATATTCGACGAGCATCTTAGAGCATCAGACGTTTTCAGAAGATTCCATATCTGTTTGCTGTAGGACTAGACTTCAAGTGTTTTCATAGAGCATTGAAGAGTTTTAGTGTTGAGTTCAGACTCACACTAAAGATAACGTAAGCCTATAATATTTTATTAAATCTTGTCATAGTTTATTTAAGCATTGTTATTACTTGAGAGCTTTTTATTAACGTAATTACTCTTGTTGTGAGTAGGCTTTGCCGTCACCGGAAAGCCTTTGTAGAAGTACACTTAACCCAGTTAATTGATACCCCGTTATCCTGTAGATTAACTCTGGAGGGTTTAAGTGTTTTGTTCACCGGCTTAATAGTTCGAGGGTTTGGAATTAGCGTACCGTTGTTGCAGATCTAGCCTATCTTGTAGTCCAATATTAAGTGCTCTTGTTTATTTCGTTGTGCCGGTCGTAACACTATTACTATATGTTCTATGTCCTCGACTATTCCTAGCTCACACTGATTACAGTGAGGTTCTATCCGGTCCACCTCCTTGCTCTTTTATTTGTCTCTAGGAATCCTGTCCTTGCCTTAAACAACAATTTTGATTCTCATCCCCCATCATATCTACCATCACTCTACCTTTCATGTGATTGCATCATACTGCTAACCTCCATGGTCAGTCTCGGACTGAGTGACAGTGAGGGAACAATTCTGTCCTTGGTCTGAGGCTACCCCCGTCCACGTGATTAATAATAATAATAATAATAATAATAATATTTATTCAGTCAGCAATTTACAGAGTTGGTACCACATAGTTTGTTACAAATATGACATGTACCAGCCTTGCATAATTCCAACTAAGGATAGCCCAATAAGGCCGTTAGGCGTATTTCCATTGGGGTCCTTGTGGGATTAGGTTAGCTGGGGAAAAGGGGAGGATAAAGAAATAGATTCTTTAGAGAAAGTATTTCTAGGGGGTTATTTTAAGATACCTTACATCCTATAGTAAATATCAGTAATCCGTAATCAGTAATCATTTCAGTTTGGTTTGTCTATCTCTTATGTCGTATTTAGTAGTAGACATAAGCTTGGTGCTCCCTTCTCGCAGCTGTCCGGTTCAGGTGTTCCTTCAGGCTACGTCTGAAGGAATACAGTGTTCTCTTTTCACGGACTGACTGGGGTAGGTCGTTCCAGTCTTTGATGGCAGTGAAGAAGAATGTTTGCTTACCCTGTCCTTGGATTCTTGGGACCTTAAAATTAAACATCATGTTTCTTGTATTATGTCCACTCCTCTCATTTGCTTTAACAAAATCATTCTTTAGATACTCTGGAGCTCTGTCATAGAAAATTTTGAAGGCATTAGTTAGCCTGATTTGTTTGGCCCTGTCAGAAACATTGAGCATACCTAGTGACTGAAGTTGTTCCTGGCCAACATGTGATCTGGGTCCTAGGTTCAGCATGAACCTAACCATTTTATTTTGAGTGACCTGAAGTTTGTACTGTGCTGATTTAGATGATGCAGAGTACCAGGATGACACAGAATAGTCAAATGGCATTGAACAAGCGCTTGGCAGAGGGTCTTTTTGGTCGCCGCGGGCAAGCATCCCACCTGTCTATACAGGTATTTTATACGTGCTCTACACTTACTCAGGATAGATTCCAAAATTGTTTCACCTGACAAACTCGCGTCCAGTTTCAGTCCGAGATATTTAACTTGTGACACTGTTGTTATAGGAATATCATTACAGTTGACCGAGAAGCCCACAATGTCTTTCAGTTTGCGTTTTGTTCCACATAAGATGGCTTCCGTCTTGCCCAGGTGAAGAGATAGTCTATTGTCCACTAGCCATTCACTACACGATGCTAGTTCTTTGGAAAGTGAAGCGGCAATACTTATTGGGTCTTTTCCTGAAACCAGAAGCACGCTGTCGTCTGCATACAGTAATAATTTACATGAGACGCTCAGTTCCATGTCGTTCACATAACAGAGAAAGAGTAGGGGACCAAGGAGGCTTCCCTGCGGGACCCCACAGTTAATTGGTATAGGATCAGATATATTATCATAAATTTTGACTCTTTGGGTTCTACCACTAAGATAAGATTTAAACCAGTTCACAGACCCTATGCCCATAGCTTGTAGTTTATTACATAGGATATCATGGTCTACTGTGTCAAACGCTTTTTGTAGATCAAGAAGAACCATACCGGTGTAGTTACCTTTAGACATTTCTTTACGAATGTGATCCGTTAAGTGGATGAGACAGGAGTCTGTCGAGTACATGCATCTGAAACCTGATTGAAACTTATAGAATAGATCATTTTGTTTGAGGTAGTGTTCAATTTGGGTGTATACCGCTCTTTCAAGGATTTTAGATACAATACATAATATGCTAACTGGTCTGTAGTTGCCAACTTCTAGTTTATTTCCTTTCTTGAATAGAGGGGTTACAATAGCTTCCTTCAGTTCAGCAGGTACTGTGTTGGTGTTAATTGACAAGTTGATGATGTGGGTTAGGGGGCCTGCTATACCAATGGCTCCATCTCGTAGAAATTTGGCAGGAATTTTGTCTGGTCCTGTGCTCTTATGTACATTTAGGTTAGACAGCTCGTCAAAAGTGTATTTTGGTGTAACATTTTGCAATCTAAATGTGTTCGGGTGTATGTCTTTATCTCTGTAGAAATTACGAAAGGTGGCCGTTGTTGTCGTGTATTTATTGAGAGGTTGAGGTAGATTCTGTGCATGTGTGTTTGCTATGGAGGTGAAGAAGGAGTTGAAGTAGGTTGAAATTTGTCGTTTATCGTGGCAAACCTGATCATTAATGGTGAGAGCAATATTAGTGTTAGACGAATCCCTTGTCTTGTTGCTGTAGCCTGTTGTTTTTAGGTGCCTCCATAGTTTCTTTGGGTTATTCTGATATTCCTCTGCCTTATTGTGAAAATAATTATTTTTCTCTGATTTCATTTTCCTACTTAGTTTATTCCTGGCCCTGTTGAACTCATGTTTCAGACCTTGATCCTGTCTATGTTTCGCTAGCCTTTTTAACAGATTGTCTCTGTGTTCCAGATGGTGTAGTATGTCATTGTTGATCCATGGGTCTGACCTTGCTTTAATTCGTATGTCTTTCAGAGGAGCTATTTCGTCTAGGATGTTTGTGATGATGGTTCTGAAGCCAACCCATGCGTCATTAACGTTTGTACTTCCAAACACTGGAGACCAGTCTGTATTCCATAAAATGTCCAGAAATGTTTCCTTATGTATGTATACACATGTATACATCCACACTCAATCGGTGGAATTGTTGTTTGAGGCTTTCGCAATGATAAACATCGAACAAAGCAACATAGAAAGATGCAGTTTTTACAATTTTCAAAGTGAAGTAAGGTGCGTGAACATGATATTTGTTTGGCTATTGTATGGTTAGTAGTTACAGAGATACATACGTATAATTTTACGCATATTTTTACCAAGTATGCCAGGATGGGGAAAATGGTGCGTACATAATAAACGCCAAACTGGGGGAGTTGAAGTATCAACTTGGCATCGATGTATATATATTTGTATCATCATTAATAGTAGCAGGAGTATAATCAAATTTATAAGAAATTAAATAACATTGTATAAATCATACTTTATACTTGTTCACAAAATATAGGCGTGACAATGCTCATGGTATACTAAAGCAAAGGATGTATGTCCCTCTCCATTGTACAGGTATGGAATGAAGTTAATCCTGATGAAGTAAATGTGAGGATAATTAGAGTTTGGCTCGATCTTATAACCAGGTATATAGATAGATGTTAGAGTAGGAGGAGTAGAAGCATAGAAATATATAGGATAGCCCAAAGAGGTACCGGGGTCCTGCTAACATTATTTGTTTATGAAATATAAGCATGGGAATTTTAAAGTTGGTCTGGTTCTTTCCTCAGGTTCCGGTGGTATGATATTCTTGGCCATGATGACACTAATAGGCTGGTGTGACCCACTCAACAGTAAAGGAAAGGTTATTCAATTGATCCCGATTTAGTAAGAGCAAGACAAAGTAAATATTGGCGTGCTCTTTTCCCCAGGTACCGGTGTGATGATGCTGCTGGTCCTGACGGTGGAGAGGTTTGTCTCCGTGTGTTATCCGGCCCAGGCCAGGAACCTGTGTGGCACCTCCAGAGCTAGGATCACCGTGGCCCTCATTCCCATCACCACCTTCATCCTCAACAGTCCCTACCTCTTCTTGGCTCACGTGGTCGCCTGCATGAGTGAAGCAGGTCAGTCAAGGGAAACTAGTTTAAGCTAACGGAGTAAAATTGTGTGCAGTCATGGACAAACTTCTGTTTCATTTGTCTGGCTTCCTTAACTGTTTATGTTTGTGTCTCACCTACACAGAGCATAATCCAGCTATCTTGCACAAACACTTCCTCCTCCTATCCATTTCACTACACTAAATAAGCAGACCACTATTCTGTCCAATATGCCCCCAAAAGTTATAATTTGGCTCTCACTCTGTCAACTTTGGGGGAGACACTTGTTACAGGCAGTTTTGCATGTTGTCCCCTTCAGGCGCATAAAAAAAAAATACGAAAATAAACAGTGTCCCTCTACTGAGCCTAAATCAATGTATACTATGCCAGTAAAGCAGTAAATCTGGATTAAATACAGGAGTCTAGACGGAGGGAGAGAAAGGTGAATTGCGGACAGGAAACGAGAGTGATGAGAATAGCAGACATTAAATGATGAAGTGGAAGAATGTTTTGTTTTTACTAATTTAGGTTTGTTCTATTATAAGTTATCTACAGTATATTGATTTCATTATCTATAGTAAATTATGTATGTTTATCAACTAGTTATAGCTATGCATCTCTCAATTTACTACCATAAGCTATGCAATGATTACAGGTTCTTTTATACTGATCGGTCTGGTTGACTAAAAAATAACACTGCTATTATTTTGTTTTAGTTGAATTTTATGTAAGGCGAAGAAAAAGTACTCAAACACAACAGGGGAACATGTAGTAGAAACCATCATCTTTAACCTTTGAGTACGGTCAAATCTTTTCCAATTCACACAAACTGAGACTATACATTCTATCCAGTTTAGGAAAGACGTCTTATGGTCAAGGAGTTTAAACTATCTAGAGTAACTCCTTCAGAAGCATGACACCTTGTAGTCTAACTATCATTACATAATGTTATGTTGCTCAGAAAACAGCTTCCCATAACCAAATAGATAACAGTGGTCCTCATTTAAATATATTATTGACCTTTACTTCATCTGACCCATAAGTAGGAAGAAAGGTGGCTGAAGTAATGAAAGCCTTGCTTAAGAGCCGAAACTTGAGTATGGAAGCAGTAAGAGGATTACATGAGGGTGTGTTGGTGCCGACATTGATGTATTGATGTGAAATTCTGGTATAATATAGTAATGCAAAGTCACAAATAAGAACAGTTGAAATGGATTTGCTAAGAAATGCGTGTGGAGTTCGAAGAATAGACAAAGTAATAAGTGTGAACATAAGGGAGGCATGTGGTGTTAGGCAGTCGGTAGAGCAAAAGGGAGGCATGTGGTGTTAGGCAGTCGGTAGAGCAAAAGGTTGACACAGTTTTCTCAGATGGTATGGTCGCATGACAAGAATGCCTTAAGAAAGAATAGTTAAAAGGATCTATGTCATTGAAGTGGAAGGAAAAAGAAGGCATGGAAAGCCGAGAAGAAGATGGTATGATATGGTGTCAGGATGTGTGTCAAAGCGTGCAAAGGGAATGGTTAAAGCAAAATAATTAACAAATGATAGGAATGAATGGAGTAAGTTTGTTAAGAGAGAGTACATGAAGATCTCTGGACCCTTTTAAATGACAAACCTGAAAGGTTTTTATCCCAGATGTTGATGTGAAGAGACTTGTCTGGTAGTATAACATCGGAGGTGAAGCCATTGATTTCGGGGGCTAATGAGTGATTGGTGCTTCTGAATGCTTGTGTGCTTGCTTTTTGTGGGCGAACTGTTTTAATTGTGTTCTTCTCCTGTCACCTCTTTTTCCTTTCTCGTGTCTCTTGCTCATCCTCCCTACCTCTTGTGGGAGTAAGAGCTGGCTACTGACTGACTGACTGACTACTTCATCCAGAAAACGTGGATTGGATGTGAACAAAATATCTGCCTCGTGTGGGGCGGTCAGTCTTTACAGATGTTCGTGTTCTTCTATTGTTAAAATAGAGTATTCATGAGTTTTACGAATGCGGCCCATAATGTGCACTATTGTGGGTATCCGGTTAACTGACCCCGGACAATTTCCCCACTTGAGAATTGACCTCCTTACAACTGCCCCAAACATATGTTCAGAAAACAAAACATGATTTTGTAATGGTTAGATATATTACTTATGAAATTACTATATAACAGGTAAGATTAGGTCGAATGAATAATATAGTCACACTTGGTGGATAATTTAATTATATTCAGCTTATTTATTGATACTTAATAGGACCATCTGAGACTGCTATGTCTCTGCATCATATTAACTATATTTTTTCACCAACCAACTTCACTTCTAAATTCAATTAATGAAATCAACAAATACATGTTGCACTCCAAGGACTCGAACCTAGGACACTCACACCGAAATTCCGCGCACTTATGCATTACACTATCAAGACAGTTTTCACAATTAAGAACATTATGGCTTCACATTCTTTGTAATTGTGGAGCAATCAAAATGGAGAAATCAATCATGATAGGTTAATCAGCTAAGGTATTCATATGTTTGTTTAACCTAACAATTGGCGATCTTGTTTTGAACAGCCCAATATGGTGAGACAAAATGACTGAAAGTATGACCCTTGTAAAACGTAATGAAATGTACATCACCGTGTTGCTATCACCCTCCCGCATACCACTGCAAATGTACATCACCGTGATGCTATCACCCTCCCGCATACCACTGCAAATGTACATCACCGTGTTGCTATCACCCTCCCGCATACCACTGCAAATGTACATCACCGTGTTGCTATCACCCTCGCATACCACTGCAAATGTACATCACCGTGTTGCTATCACCCTCCCGCATACCACTGCAAATGTACATCACCGTGTTGCTATCACCCTCCCGCATACCACTGCAAATGTACATCACCGTGTTGCTATCACCCTCCCGCATACCACTGCAAATGTACATCACCGTGTTGCTATCACCCTCCCGCATACCACTGCAAATGTGTTTTGCATACAAATGATGTGGGTGTGTTGTGGTTATGGTTGCGAGTTGCATGGTTGGCGCAAATGGCACCCCGTTATCTGGCTTCAGAGCGGGAAGAGGGAGGAGGACGGAAGGAAGGAATTGCAAAATATATCTTATATCTTCCATATAAAGAAATATTATTACACCATAAGGCACACTAATTCATGTGTGAAGAATTAGACCCAAAAATAAGGTGCATAAAAAGAATAAAGCACATAATGCTGCAAGGTAAGGTATAAGCATGTTGGGGGTGAATGTTGGAGGAAGGGAGGGAGGAATTTTTTCGATCGTGCTTGTAACCATCACGCTCATTCCAGAGTCTTGGTTTTACTCCCTCGTATACATATATAGTAGTATATGAGATATACTTGGAGTTGAGGGACAGTCCCAGAGCACTGAAACCGCCTCCACGATAATATAGATGTGTAAGTGTCAGTGTGTGTTTTTTATTTTATTTTTTTTCTATGTGAGTGAGGGAGACAAAAGGCATAACTGCCTCCCCCATAGTTAAAAGAGTGACAGGGCCAAAATCAAGGAACGTTTGAGCCAAAATGCCTGGACATACAGAGTTTGAATCAATTTAAGTCATAGGCGGAGGGAAAAACTGTTTCTGGGAGAGAGTTCCAGAGCTCAGCTGTTGAATAGAAGAAAGACAGAGTAACATTTCACTCTTGGGTTGGAGAGTTGCACAGAGTAGGGGTGGGATTGTTTTGCAAGACAGGTACCACAAACCCTACGTAGAGGAGGTGGTATACACTGGGAGAGCTCTGAGGAGCACTGCTTATTGTAGTAGCGATAGAATAGCGAGATAAATGCAACATTTCGGCGAAGAGAGAGAGTTTGCAGAGTTGGTGAGTGGGTGGGAATTTATGATACGAAAGGCCTTCCTTTCTACTTTGTCTAGGAGTGCGGTGTGAGAGGATCCTCCCCACACATGTGAACAATACTCAATACAAGGATGCACTGTGCCCCTGTACAAAGCAAGAAGCTGTACAGTGGTAAAGAACCCCTTGAGGTGGTTGAGCACACCCACCTTCTGGGAGGCTGCCTTAGCAAGACTGGTAATATGGTCCTTCCAAGTGAGAGCAGAAGAAAAAGAGACACCAAGAATATTGAGAGAAGATGAAGGATTGATTTTTGTATTGTTGATGAATAAGGGATAGTCCGCTGGGAGTTCCGGATGGGTAGATAGATGGAGAAATTGGGTTTTGGAATCATTATAGGCAACAAGGCTTTCTCTGCCCCAATTGGAAATAGTAGCTAGATCAGAAGATAAGTGTTATATGGCTTCCTTACATTTGTGTTTGAGGGATTGCTGGCTGGGGCGTTCTGGAAAACTAATTGAGTAGTGTTAGGTAGAGTCGTCTGGCGTATGAACGAATGGGACTGGAGGTACAGTTGAGAAGATCATTTATGATCATTTTGGGCATCGAAAATTGCAAAGTATGCCTATTCCTGATCCAATTTTCGGCTGCGTAGGTCCCTGCATGTTGTAGCTGTTGGGTTAAGGATAAGAGAGGATAGCATAGCATAGGTCAGAATAAAACCTGATTCAGTTAACTAAGGTTCGATTAAATATGGTTACAAGAGAGAATATTACAATTATATATTTATTAACGTTCCTATAATTGTATATTGAGGTGGGGGGAGAGAGAGAGAGAGAGAGAGAGAGAGAGAGAGAGAGAGAGAGAGAGAGAGAGAGAGAGAGAGAGAGAGAGAGAGAGACAGAGAGAGAGAGAGAGAGAGGAGGGGATTAATGTGTCTGGGTGCAACTATCCTGGGGAAAATTGCCCGTCGGGATGTTTTCCTGGAATCACCCCACAATCTAAAGAAAACCTAGAAGTGGTGAGGGTGGCGGCAATCACCACCAACTGTGATTCAAACACACTCTAAGAACGTGGAAAACTATTAGTTTAGAAACAAATATATTAGTTGTTTGCCCATGTTATAGACATGGACATCTTACCACAATTTATAACCCCATCAATAGAATGGCATAATTGTAGTTATATTCTGGCAAACATATAGTCTGGCTTTTATTAATCTTAGGAAAGATATGTGGGAATAAAATAGGGTAAACGCTATCAAAACTAATAGTCTGACTCCCAAGGGCTTTCCTAATCTGAATACATTTGACTATTGGTGAGCCATAACAGAAGGTTAAGGCCATCATCGTATTGCAAAGGTTAATAGTACATTTATAACTGATCATCATGCGAGAATTCAAGTCGGCCGGTATTCATAGTATGTGAGTTTCCAAGCTATCATATTCGGGCATTTGGTGCGCTCACAAATACGGATGTTTGCGGATATTGTATTCGGGTCATATAATAAAGAGGTTGAAGTAAGGCAAAGATACTTGTTGAGCTCATTTAAAAGCTTACATTTGCGAGGATATCCATGATCAACAAGGGGAAACAGTATGGATTGTACATTATATCAATGGGCACTGCTAATTTATGGATGATCACTATAGCCAATATACCGCCATCAATCAAATTAATCGGACAAACATTCCCGGAAATATGTTATTTGTGAACGCGCCTATTGCTCCCCTGATCAATTGCCTACCCGGACAATTGGCCACCTATGACGACTGTTCCCCAACACACACACACACACAGACACACACACACACACACACACACACACACACACACACACACACACACAGTTTATATAATGGTTAACTCTGAATATATTTGGTTACACTATGTTTGGTTTACCTCTGTTAGATAATTATAGGATGACAATGGCTAGGTAATATTACACTAAATTGTGTTATGCTATAGTAAAATATAGTATGTTAAATTATGCTTGGCTTAGTTATCTTACGTTATGATAGGATAGGTAAGGCTATGAAAGGATAGAAATGGCTTATTAAGTTAAGACAGTAAACAGGGTTATGTTGTAATAGGTTAGGATAGGATGCAATAGGCTAGATTAGGGTAGGCTAGAGAAGGTCAAGTTAGAAAGGCTTGATTTGGTTAGATTAGGTTTGGGAACCATACTATTATTAACTTTCATAACTGTATTAGTCCACTTGGCTACATTTTTGTATATGTGTGTATCTATATTTTATTAATTTCACCACAACACCAAACACCCCCAATGAAATCAATTAAAGTATATATGTGATCCACCGGGATTCGAACCTGAAGGAGACACAAGGCAAGTTGCCTGTAACGAGTGCCTCCCCCAAAGCCAAATGAGTGACAGATAGTCAAATTCAAGGGACGTTGGGGTCAAAATGCCTGGACGAACAAAGTTTAAAGCAGTCCAAGTCATATGATAAAGAAAATATTAATTGAGGGAGACAGTTCCAGAGTTCCTGAGAAAATCTGCTAATTGTTGGGTTGGAGAACTGGACAGAATAGCAGTGGGATTGTGCCGAAAGACGGGTGCCTCCCACTCGCCGCAAGGAAGTGGGTATGCACTGAAAAAGCTCTGAAGAACACTGATTATTGTAATAGCGATAGATAAATGAAAGTGATTCAACATGCATGCATGTAGGGAGCTAGTAAGAGGAAGTGAGTTGATGAGTCGAATTGCTTTTGATTCTACCCTTTCGAAAAGTGCGATATGGGTTGAACCTCCCCACACATGCGAACAATACTCGATACATAGCTGCACTGTGCCCCTATACAGAGTAAGAAGTTGTGCAAGGATGAAGTACATAAGGATGGTTGAGCACATCTAATTTCTGGGAAGCTGTTTTAGCAAGAGTGGTAATATGATCTATGGAAGAATGGTCAGGAGTAAAAGAAACATCCAAGAATATTGAGAGAAGTTGAGGGGTTGATTTGTGTATTGTTGAAGAATAAGGGAAAGTCGTGTGGAAAATCGTGACAGGTAGACAGAAGGAGACATTGAGTTTAGGAAGTATTGAAAGTGACAAGATTGTTTCTCCCCCAATCGAAAATAGTTGATAGATCAACATATAAGCATGCTATGACCTCATCACATTAGTTTTGGAGTGATTGTATGTTGGGTCATTGTGGAAAACTAGTTGAGTCATCAGCATATGGGTGAATACAACTAGAGGTACAGTTGAAAAGACAATGAATATTAGAGAGAGAACTGGAGACAGTACAGAATCCTGAGGAACACCGGAGTTGATAAGTTGAGGAAGTGAGTGATGAACATCAACAACCGCAGCTATGGAATGACCAGAAAGGAAAACTGAGATACCAGCCCTTTTTATAGATGATGAGGTGTTTAGGGCCGCATAAACTACACCGTATGAATGTGGGTTCTACTATGCTTTGGGAGATGTATTTGAGTGAATATTCGAGTCAGGTTTATACATTTATTATAGTTGGAAATAAGAGTGGTTAAATAGTATACATATGGACAGCAGTCCTAACACACTAATAACAAGTCCAAGCTGTACTATAGGTCCATGCGGCCATGTTAACTTCAAGGCGTGTGGCATAATGCTCAGGATGAAATGTAAACAAAATAGGCTCTGTTACCACCTAGAAGATTAATTAGAGTATATGCATTTGAAAGATCATTAAATTTGGTCCAATAATATACACCTACTTTCGTGAAAATCAGTTCATAACTTTGAGAGCCGCCTACGCTGGCGGAGGTATGCGCTCTATTGATCGTCTCCAATATTTAATCACTTCCTACTTGGAGTATATTGTATCTGCTCACCAAATGTTGTGGTCATCGGTTCATAACTTTTGATACGTCTTTTTTACAGACAATCAGACAAATGGAGGCAAAACCATAACCTCCATCCAACTTCGTTTGGCGTAGGTAGCAATGAGGGGCACTCTGGAAAGCGCGTACTGTACCTCCTCCTAAGCTGGCATGCGCTCTACCGATTGCCTCTTCAATTTAATTGCTTCTCCCTTGGTGCATATTCTATCTGCCCACCAGCTTTCGTGAACATTGGTCCATAACTTTGTGAGCCGTCTACGGTGGCGGAGGGATGCGCTCTACCAATCACCTCCACAATTGAACAACTTCTTCCTTGGTGCATATCCTATTTGGCCTCCAACTTTCATGACAATCTGTTCATAGCTTTTTGATAGGCTTATCTTGTTTTGAGACAAACAAATAAACAAACCGGCAAACAAATGGAGGTAAACACATAACCTCCTCCAACTTCTTTGGCGGAAGTAATTTAAATAAAGTGCCATTGTACGTAATGTATTTCATTTCCACCGGATCACATTTTCTGTCACTCCTGCAGAAAGGAAGCAACAGCGGGGCGCCCTATACGAAATTTGAAAGTAGGAATCTGACCATTATGTCTACGAAATAGATGAGATTATGTACATGTTCAAGTAAAAATTAGCACTATCACCAAACTATAACCGTTTTCAATTTCCCTCACTCCTTTAGAAGGGGGCCTGTGGTTGGGCGTCATCGCCGATATGTTGGATCCAATTATTAATTGAAAATATATGTATATAAATATTACAGTATGTGTCTTGGTCTTGGTAGGAGAGTCACTCTCGGGTGTTTCCGAGGTGAGGCCTTGATATTGGCTCTCTCTCTCTTATGTTTAAAAACACACACAGCACCACTTAGGACTACAGTTTGTAGTCCTGCGTCATGTTTCCCTCGCGGTCTTCAAATTAGTCCTGACCTCTTCTGCCACATCTTCTCCAGGAATTCCTTTACCCCTTCCTCCGTCGTCAGGTTCCCCTTGTTCAGGTTGCCCAGGCCCAGGAGGAAGATCACTGGACGCACTACATCCCATTCAATCATTTCTGTCATTTCCACCCATTTAGCTTCTCCAATTTCTTGTTGTATACACCTTAGCATGTCTTCCCTTTCACTTTCATACATATCGCACTCTATCATTAATTCCAAATGAAGTCACTACTTTTTGAGCTTCTCGGTGGTCTAGTGGTTTAGGTGCTGGAGTGCTGCACTACTGGCCTGGGTTCGAACCCTGGCTGGGGCATGACACAAAATATTAATTTATTAAGGCTCTACTTGTTTATTCAGTTAGACCTTCAATGTGCCCCAGATTACAAGTATCCTTCTCTAGTACTTAGTTGCTAGTGTTTGTGTGTGAGGTGTTTGTGTGTATGGTATCTAGCTACGTGATCACGAATCGGAGCGGGTGGTGATGGATGGGATATAATTCCAAATGAAGCCACTACTTTTAAGCTCCTCGGTGGTCTAGTGGTTTAGGTGCTGGAGTGCTGCACTACTGGCCTGGGTTCGAACCCTGGCTGTGGCATGACAAAAATATTAATTATATGTTCGATAGTTTCATCCTCCCCTCCTTCACACATACCACACAACTTGCGCCCCTCATTTGACCATCTATACACTCTGCTATTCATTTCCAACGATTTTGTTCTTGCTTTGAAAAGCAATTCATTCCCCATGCTGCCATCATAGAAGAGCTTACTCTTTGGTTTGGCTTTAACCATGTACCAGTCCAGTGAGCTCTTCAATCTCAGATTGTCCATCCATTCATCCAGACCTATGTGCTGCACACGAGTGTTAATTTCATTTTTCCACCTCTCATTGCGCCACAAGTTCATACTTTCACCCATCATTATTCCACGCATTCCATACTTTCCTATTTTCTTATCGCACATTCTATTCCATCTGCTACAATCTATCGACCATGCATACACTTTACGCGCCCATCTATTTCCATACATTCTTTCTAGCATTACTCTGTACCTCAACACACCTTTCATAATCCTTTCCTCAAACGTACTGTACCTAATCTCTCCTCTCAAAGCTTCCACCTCTACATATTTGTTAGCACCCAGAGCCATTCTACCTATTCTGTTTTGAGTCACTTCGATATTTGCCAAATCATTCATAGTCCAGGGGATTGTATCTAGGCCATACATTATTCCTGGCACAACCATTCCCTTCCATATCCCTTTCACTACTTCATACTTATTTGCTCTACATCTTGCCACGCTTCCAAGCCTTCCCACCCATTGATTAGCTCTTGAGAGTCTTTCATCCTTTGTCTTGTCACACCCACTTTCACTCATGATCATGCCTAAATATCTATATTCAGTCGTTCTCTTGATATTCCTATTTCCAAGCATCCAAATCTTGTCTATGTAATTTTCATCCCCATTTATTACCAGCACCTGACTCTTCTCACCACTAAAAGTTACATTAAAATCATTTCCATACTCAGTCACAACATCTAGCATTCTTTGCAAATTTTCCTGGCTATCACTCAGGATTACTATATCATCCACATACAATAGAGTACTCAATACATCTTTCCCAACACGTATTCCTAGGTTTGTCTTTTTTACTCTCACTGCCAGTTCCTCTGTATAGGCCCCAAACAGCAGTGGGGACAGTACACATCCTTGCCAGACTCCTCTTTTGCTCCGCACCCAGTCAGTTTCAATATCACCCAAACTGTACACTGCTCTTGTATTCACATAATATATACTTCTTATAATTTTCACCACTTTCTCACTCAAGCCTATTCTTTCAAGCAACTTACACAACTTAAACCTATTTACCTTATCATTCGCTTTCTTAATATCCAAGAAAGCCAAGTATCCCTTTCGTCCACTCTTTCGCAGCGTCTCAATAGTTTCTCTCACTACAAACATATTGTCTTCACCTCTCCTATCGATTCTAAAACCATTCTGTTCCTCACCCATTGCCTTGTTCCTCACTAATATCTCTTTCATTCTCTCATTCAATACACCACAGAACACCTTAGATATAGTATCAGTCAGCGTAATCGGTCGGTAGTTCTTCAGCTCATTTTTCTTTTTGTGCCATCCTTTGTGAAGCAAAGTCACTCTGCTCTCATTCCACTTACTCGGCACTCTTTCTTCGCCCCAAATGTTCGTGAACAATTTGTACATTCCTTCAATCATTCCGTCCCCACCTTCTCTGAAAAACTCATACAGGATCTCATCTGTACCTGTAGCTTTGCCGTTCTTCAGTTTCCTCACATATTTAGCAATCTAGTCCCTATTTATTTCCTTATCCATATCCTCATGTATCTTCCTCTCAATCTCCATATTTACCTCATTTCCATCTTCTACTTCCTTTACACCTCCGATACTTTCCCAAAACTCTTTTATAGCATTCGCTTTCTCTGCTATCTCCCTTACAATCCTATCATTCACAATGTTCTCTTCCACATTCACCCTTTCACTTGATTGCTCTCCCCTTAGGAAGTTATACCACTCTCTGCCACCCTCATCACCTCTGGTTCTCAGTTCATCCACCTTTTCAGCCCTTGCCTTTGATTTCCAGATTAAGCCTTTTACAAACTTGTGCTTCTTCTTGTATTCCTCTCATGCTTCCTCGTATTCCATCCTTTCATTCTTACTGTTATTCTTATTTGTGTTCAGTCTTCTACACCTTCTATTGCATAATTTCCTTTCTTTCCTAGCAGTTTCAATTTCCTCATTCCACCATCTCTTCCGCATTCGTTTGCCATTGCTCATTCGTCTTTGTTATGCCGGGTTGTAATCCAACTCGCTTCAGTATTATCTATTATCAATCCGGATTTCATATATTTAGACTTGGAATATGCTCAACAGGAACACATCGAGCTTAGTGAATATGATAAGTATTTACTCAATCAGGCAACGTTAACACAATAAATACACAGGTTAGATTACACTCTTATTTATTCAATGGCATAAAATACAATTTATGTGGTACTATACTCTACTATTATATACAATAGCAAGTAAGTAAATTAGTAACTGAGAGAGTTAGCTAGCTTTACTCTCTAATGAAGGTCAGTTTGTCACTTACATAAACTTAGAGCTATGTTTAAAGAAACTGACTGGAGCATTTTAATTAACAATAACGACATAAATACATCTTGGAAGTTATTCGAAACCACTTACCTAAAAGCAGTGCAAGACTGCATACCATCGAAAATACGGCGTCCAGGCCATAATAATAAGCCCAAATGATGGAATAAAGATATTTCAAACTGCCTGCTTGCTAAAAAAATTGCTAATGATAGATTAAAATCCTTGCAAAATGACGAAGAACGGCTGAAATTTGTAGAGCTACAACGCAAAGCCAAAAAGTTAATTAAGCAAAGTAAAAAGACCTTAGAGTTAAATATTGTGAATCAAAGTAAAACAAACCCGAAAGAATTCTATAGTTATATCAGAAAGAAAAAAGTAGTTACTTCAACTGGTGGACCGTTAGTCGATGAAAATGGAGAATACACCAAAGACGAAGTACAAATGAGTAATGCCCTCAATACCTTCTTTGCATCAGTTTTTACAACAGAAAACCTCAGTGATATCCCTACACCATCGCCGATTCAGATTGATAATTCAGATGTTCTAAGCAATATCACCGTTACAGAGAGAGAAGTATTGAATTGTTTAGATAAACTCAAGGTAAATAAAACGCCTGGACCTGATACAATCTCGCCTAGAGTTCTAAAGGAAGCTAAGGATGAGCTCTCCAAACCACTGACATTACTATTCAATAAATCCTTGCAGTCTGGAACTATGCCTGATCAGTGGAAGCTAGCCAACGTAACACCAATATTAAAAAAAGGCAGCAAATCCCTACCCAGTAACTATCGTCCAATTAGCTTAACCTCAGTTGTATGTAAAATGCTAGAAACGTTCATACGAGACAGACTCGTAAATCACTTAGAGGAAAATCACATACTTAAAGATACTCAACACGGCTTTCCTAAAAAACGTTCCTGTGTAACAAACCTCTTAGACTTCTTCCACGATATCATCAACCTCTACGATGAGAGTAAAGCTGTAGATATTATATACCTTGATTTTCAAAAGGCCTTTGACAAAGTTCCCCACAAACGTTTACTGCTAAAACTAAAAGCGCATGGAATACAAGACGGTGTGTTGAAATGGATAGAAAATTGGCTCAGCGACAGAAAGCAAAGAGTAGTCATAAACGGTAAGGCATCTAAATGGACCAATATAAGTAGCGAGGTACCCCAGGGATCGGTACTAGGTCCAATTCTCTTTCTAATTTACATCAACGACATAGATGAGGGTCTCACCTGTACAATCTCAAAATTTGCTGACGATACAAAAATTGCAAATAGCGTACTCTCAAAAGAACAAGTTGACGATATGCAACACAATCTAGATAAATTGTCATGTTGGGCCCAAATTTGGCAAATGAGTTTCAATGCGGATAAATGTAAAGTACTACATATCGGATACCTAAATGAGAAAGCAAACTATTCGATGAATGGCACTCAGCTTAAGAATGTAAACAGAGAAACCGATCTGGGAGTAACAATATCGAGTAACCTAAAACCGAGTCAACAATGTTCAGAAGTTGTTAAGAAGGCAAACAAAATAATTGGCTTTATAGGCAGGTCATTTTAGCATAAATCCAAAGAAGTTATCCTAACCCTATACAATTCCTTAGTCCGCCCTCTTCTGGAATACTGCGTTCAATCCTGGTGCCCTTATTACCAAAAAGATATAAACAAGCTAGAACGAGTTCAACGTAGAGTTACCAAAATGATACCTAGCCTAAAGAACAAACCATACAAAGAGCGTCTTAGAGAATTAAATCTATTTCCTTTAACCCAGTGCAGATTAAGAGGTGACTTAATTCAAGTGTTCAAAATCATCAAAGGCATCGACAATATGGACTGTAGTAAGTACTTCACTATCGACCAATCTAATTACAGGCGGGTAAGCGGTTGCAAAATTATTGGTAAATCTTTTAACTCACATGAATCTAAGAATTTCTTCTTCAATCGAGTTGTCAACTTGTGGAATGGGCTTCCCCGAAACGTTATAGACTGCATCACCGTTGATTCATTTAAACTCCGCCTAGACAAATATCTCGCATCAAACCCGTGACTGACTGCGTTTGTAAATGAATAACTTTATTTTATCCCCCCCTCAGTTACTAACCCATCTGTCCCCTACTAACTTCCTAATCCTGCCACGGACATTAGTTCCAGCGCAGTAATTCCCTTTCCAATGTTCCCTTACCACTGTTTGGACACTTGATCCTCAGTGTTTTGGAAGACAAGCAACCTAGAAGGGTCACTAGATCTGTTGTTGCTTGATTTCCTTTGTACTCCTTTGTACATAGTAGTTGAAGAATAAAAATACGCAATGATAGACAGATACATACAGTTTATACACAAACAAGAATCATTGACAATAATACATATGCGAGTAAAGTGTCTAACGCGAAGTATTCTGACAAAGACAAGGTACAATATGGAACTTATCGCTCAGCTGCGCGTGAGTCTGCGTGGTGGGCAAAGGGGACTTTGGCCGCGCTCAGGTGACCATCAAAGGTGCCGCCCTGAGGACTCTAGTTTGGATTAACTGGGGATTCCGGAAATAACAATTTCCTTTAGTGCATATAAAATCAGGGACTAAAGATATGAATTCTATTTGAGTCTAGGGGGAAAGATAGTTTAAATCTGAATTCATCTATCTAAGAGTTTATTGCGAATAATCTCTCACACGAGACACAAAAAATAATATTCGATCATAGATGAGGTCAAATCACACTGGTTGAGGAACTCAGATTCACAATAAATATAGTGACTGAATCGAAATAGATAAAATATAATTTAATATAGGGATAAATTAATCAACTAATTTAAGAAACACAAATGAAAGAGCGTGATGATATAGCTTAATAAATAGCTATCTTGAAAGGGGAGTACACGACGAAGTTGCACTTATGAAATACCAAATATGGCATGGAAGGAGTTCTGATAAATTAACAAATTCCTAAAAGAACGCAGACCTACTGTAGCGTTGTATTATAACGTAAATACCATTATAATCAATGGATTACTAGATAAAGTAATAGACATCGATATTACTAGATAACGTATATCATAGATTATTCACATAATAGAGATCAGATAAAGAATACAATCTGAATTTCTGGGAAATGATATTATAAGTAATACATGACCCGAGTAACGTATATCATCAGATTATTCACAAAAACTAATAGAGATGGTTACACAAAGAATAATAAACACATCCGAATAAAATCTGAGAGTATTTTGACTAAGTAACACGTGTAACAATGACTATGTAACGTACGTACAATTACTGTAAGGTTCTGAAGGATTAACACAGTTATCTTAGCAATATCTCGTACTTAATGAATCACTGTACGGATCAAAGTTAGAAATCTTACACGGGTATCAAAGGTTCAAGATAGATCTTAGGCACAGCTCTAGAGTTAATGAAAATAGAATACTCGCATATTTTATCTTACCTTCACAACAATAGCCACAACTTATAACACTCAGAGACACTTAGGGTACAGGATAGAGGTGGCCATGAACGAGAGTCTGGACGACGTAGGACTCGTGGTTCTGATGGGTTGGACGTGGAGGGGAACTGCCTTTCTCTCAGGTACAGGGCAGCACACTCTCTCGTTCAGGGTGAGACTCAATACCAATCCTTTCCCACATCCGGCGTAACCTGTGGAAGGAAGCAATAGTATTTGCTAACTTCCTTCAGTTTCAGTCAAACTATATTCGGGTTATTCTTAGGATTCAATTTGGTCTATCTCAATAACAGGGACATGTGGATATCGTTATTTTGGCTATGGTGAAGGCAATTCTTAATCTAAAAATACACTGAATTTATTTATTTACACACACGGAGATGACAGTGTGGTAATCCCGACACTAACTTACAGAAGCGAAGCATGGACGTTCGTGGAGAGACTCAGACCAAGAGTGAGAGCGGTGGAAATTAGTTACTTGAGAAGTGCGTGCGGAATTACATGGAGGGATAGACAGATGAATGAGGAAGTAAGAAGGAGGTGTGGTGTGGAGGTAGATGTGCTGGAAAGTGTGAAAAGGAACAACTTGAGATGGTTCGGCTGTATGGAACATATGAGAAGCGAGAGAATGACTAAGAGGGTGTACGAGAGCGAGGTGGAAGAACAGAGAGGGAGAGGTAGACCGAAGGAGAGGTGGAAGGATGGAGTGAGGAAGTATATGAATGAAGGCGGTGCTGGTTGGGAGGAGGGGCATCGACTGGCTGGGGACAGAGGTGCATGGGGCGGTTCGTTCGTGGCCACCCCTTCGGGGATCATGGCGTCAGGCAATAGATAGATAGATAGATAGATTCTTGATCTCTCGATATTGTCCCCCTATTTTTAGAGGGCAGTATGGTTGCGTAATGAATGATTTTCTGTTCATCGTGATATCTGTCTTTACTTATTCTGCAGGCCACAGGTTTCTCACTATTCACTTTGGTTGCACTATTCCCAGTCTTCCCGGGATGTACTGTAGAGGGGGTACTGGGATTCCCATTGATGGCGATATTGATATGGTTCTTGGTGTTGAACTTGCATAAAGAGTTCTTCACTGGATTGCAAGTCGGGCTGGAACTGGTTATATGCCTTGGGTATTTGTCTCGGTCCCTGCCATTGGAGGAGCCGGGGTCCCTGTGATTGGTCCGGACTCGAACTCCTTTCTCGGGCAGACTGACCTAGATTCCCGGAAATTAGACCATGGGTAGATCCGGGAAAAGGGGTAGGCTGACCTATTCCGGCAGGTATTAAAGCCTGCGAAACTGGTCGGGTCTTATTGTCTCTCTCTTTCTCCTGATGTTGTCTTTTCCTGTTCCTCTTTGTGTCTCTAATTACAGCTATTCTGGTGCTGTTAGGTTGCTCCTTTCCTGGCGTGATCAGGGTGTGGCTGCTCAACCCCATCATCTCACCACCTTCTTTCAAGACAAAATCTCGGCCTCGAGATCTTAGGTCATATGTTGTGAAGGTTTCGGTAGTGAGAGAGAGTTTCAGGTTCTGGAGTACTAGACACCAGATGGTTGTAGGGATGTTGACAGGGCTGGTGGTGTCGATTTCTAAGGTCAGCCGAAGAGGAGTCTTTGAGGACTTTGCCACATGGAGCAGATGGGCAGGAGAGTTGATGATAGTTTTGGTGTTGTTGGAGGACACAACCAAGCTGTTGATTTTCATCGTAGTGGTAGGGTCAGTTGAGTTAGGAGCTCTGGCTGTTAGAGGAGTTGATGGTGTACTGCCAATACTTGGGTTTGTAGAACTGCTTGGCCCAGGTGGGAGGGGCTCGTTGTTTTGGGGGTCTGTCCCTATGGTAGTGGCTGGTGGGGCAGGTTGAGGAGTTGACCTCGCACTATGTGTGGTGGTGACCCTTTGAGGTGGCGAGGTGGTGGCTTTGGTGGGAGCCCGCCTTTTGTAGGTCGGCTTGAAGGTGGGTGCCCATCTTTTAGGTTGAGTCACAAGTTGGCCAGATCTTCGACATGGTGGATTAGATAAAGGTTGCATTAAAGATGGTGACCTTAATTTCATTTTTGGCATTTTTGGAACAGGATGGGGGCGGTATAGCTAGACTTAGAATTGGTGGAAGGATTAGGTGACGGGGTAGGTGATTTATGAGAAGAGGTAGAGGGTTTAGCAGACTTAGTGAGAGGTATAGGTTTAGACTTGGTGGCAAGATTAGGTGAAGGGGTAGGTGATTAATGAGAAGAGGTAGAGGATTTAGGAGATTTAGTGAGAGGTATAGGTAGTTGAGAAGAAGTTTCAGGGTTGTTTTCAGATGACGTTGATATTTCAGACGATGAATGAGAAGTATGAGATTTAGTGAGAGGTATAGGTAGTTGAAAAGAAAGTTCAGGACTATATGTAGCCGGACTGGTGGTTTGATTAGATAGATTTATGGGTTGGTTATCTGTATTAGTGGATAACGTTGATGACGTCTTAGACAGTGAAGGAGAAGTGTGACACTCAAGAGAGGGAATGATATTGATGGCTGGAGTGGTAGGTAAAGGGCAGGGTGATTCAGAAAAAAATAGGTAAGCTGGTGGCAGGTAAGGAAATGGGAGGAGTTGACTTTAAGTTAGTGACAATTTTGTTAGATTGAGTAGGAAGTCGAGGAGGTGCAGAGACAACTCGCTTAGGAATTGGAGGGGCAGTTTCAGAGCCAAAGGTGTGTGATGGGAAAAATAGTGCGAGGGGATGTTGGTTAATAGCAGGTCTAGATACTGGTTGAATAGGTGGTGCAACAAGATTTGGTTTTACTAAGGGTGGAGGAGAGATGGGTGGAAGAGTGGGAGGTGTCAATGGTTCTGTGGATCCTAAATTCTGGTCATTAGTTGCAGGCAATGTGTCATTATCTTTGGGGTCAGCAAGCATAATCATATTCTCATCAATGGGTCAAAATCTACGTATATATCTATTTTGGTGTGTGTGTGACTCACCAAAATAATTAATGGTAACCTGGTAACAGTTTGGAACAGTTAGGATCTCGAAAGGACCTTGATATCTAGGCTTGAGTTTGGATGGCACTGGCAGCCGAGCAACCATGACAAGATCGCCGACATGGTGGGGACTACTTATGGCTATCTCGTCAGGTTGTAGGTCTTGGATATATTGCAGCTGTCGAAGGCGGTTCTTTAGATGCACTAAAAATTTGTCAAAATTAGAGAAGGGCTCGGAAGGGACAGACAGATGACGTAGACTCGTAGAGGTAGGAGTAAAGGTGGTACTCCAAACACACGTTCATGGGGTGAAATTCCGTCTTTTCTGGGGCAGGTACTTATCCCCCACTGGACTATTTTCACTTGGCTGGGCCAATCCTTGGTGTTCATTTGTTGCAGGCGTGTTCTTATTTGGCTTGCAATTGTTCGGTGGCTTTTTCGCAAATTGAGTTACCCTGAGGCCAATACCAATGAGGAGTGGCCAATGAAGAGTGGCTTATTTTGAATCCACATATCTGTGATAGTTGGGACTAAATATGACTGGTAAACTCAGGGGCGTTATCAGAATGTATAGCTTCAGGTAATCCAAAATAAGGAAACATGTGTTGTATCATTGCTTCAGCTACTGCTAAAGCTGAATGTTCTTTTGCTGGACAAGCAATTACATACTTCGAGTACGTGTCCACAAAAGTGATAATATACATATAGCCTTGGTTTCCTTCCATAGGTCCCATTACATCTACTGCAAGAAGTTGCCATGGTTTGGACGCTACTAATTTTCCTGTAGGTCCGGCTGTACGGGTCCTGTCTTTTCCCAATGCACAGGTTCTGCAGTCTTCCGTAATTCTTTTAGCTGTGATGTAAGGAGAGGGAGTCCAGTACACTTGCTGGAAAGTAGCAGTTAACTTCCTCTGGGTTAAATGGATGCCATTGTGCTCATGGATGGATTGCATGGTAGAGAGTGCTGCATTTGGTGTTATAACAATTGTTCTGTCTGGCGTGAACAAGTTATCTCCTCTTCTGGTGAGTTGTGAGAAAATACTTCTAGGCATCCAGTCTGGTTTCTCTTGTCGTTAAAATTGTTTCAGCAGTTCTTGTTGGTCTTGATCTAATGAGTCTTGATGATTGATTGCTAATATTGGCTGAATCTCGGTGTTCTGGCTGGAGGTGTCTTTGGCTGAGTTAGTTGGAAGTCTTGATAAAGCATCAGCGTTAGTGTGGAGTTTTCCTGATCGATAAGCAATTTCGAAGTTAAACTCCTCTAATGATTCTCGCCATCTAACGGTCAAGGCTCTTTTGGTGTCAGATTTTCAAAGTCATTGGAGGGCGTGGTGATCGGTGATGATGGTGACCTTGACACCTGCTAGGTATGCTTTGAAGTGTTGCAAGGCCCAAATGATACCTAGACAATCTCTTTTGGTTACTGGATAGTCGACTTCTGCTGGATTTAGTGTTCGGCTGGCACAGGCGTTTGCCCTAGAACGGCACCTATACCGAATTGTGAGACATCCGTGTATAAGCGGAATGGATGGGTGTAGTCTGGGAAGGATACTACTGGAGATGCTACTAGTAGTTTTTTTAGGGTGTTGAATGCTTTTAGACGTTGTTCTGTCCATAAAAATGGTTCGTCTTTTCTGGTTAGGTCATGAAGGGGCTTGGCAATGGTGGCAACATTTTGACAAATCTGCGGTAATAGGAAGCTAAACCGAGAAAAGCTTGGACTCCTTTGACATTTGTGGGAGGATTTATGGTGCTAATGGCATCTAGTTTGTCAGGATCTGGGGCAATTCCTTTTTCTGGAACGATGTGTCCTAGAAAATGGACTTCCTCCTTGGAAAGAGTACATTTTGATGGTTTGAGTTTTAAGTTGGCCTCTCTGATCCTCTGAAACACTTGTTTTAATCTCTGTAGGTATTCAGCCCAGGTTTTCCCGAACACGATTATGTCATCCAAGTATGCCAGGCATGTTTCCCAGGTTAATCCTTGTAGGACAGATGTCATTAACCTGGAAAACGTTGCAGGGCCGTTGCATAGACCAAAAGGCAATATTGTGAATCCATTTAATCTCCCTTGACTCGTGGCAAAAGCCGTCTTTTGTTGGTGTTCTGGGAGGACTGGTACTTGCCAGTACCCTGCTTGCAGATCCAAGGTAGTGAACCATTTAGCTCCTAATAGGGAATCTAAAGAGTCATCTATCCTGGGTAGGGGGTCAGCATCCTTTATGGTGACGTCGTTCAGCTGTCGGTAATCAATACAAAATCGGGTGGATCCGTCTTTCTTCCAGACGACTACCACCGGAGATGACCAAGGGCTTGTGGAATGTTTGACAACTCCAGTTGCCAGCATATCTTTGACTTGGGATTCTTCCTCCTGTCTTTGTATCGAATTTTTCCTCCGGATTGGTTGTTTGATCGGTTGTCCTACAGTATGGATAGGATGGTGAAGTACGTTGGTTTTCCCGACGTCTCGGTTGTGTTACGACTGGGGTTTAAATATATCAGGGCTCTTATTCATTGGACTAGTAATGGCATAAATGTTACAAAGGAAAGCGCTAGCTCCAACCTCTGATGTATATTCCCAGTGAACAAAGAACACAAATACTCTACAGAGTTCTATATGCAATAATAGGCTATCAAACTCTCAATAAATGTGCGTCTACTCTAGGCTTAATGTTATGTGAAAACAGCCTATTACTACCTATAACCGAAGGTGCTTCGTTATGGTATGCAAAGTAAGGTGGTAAGAGAAGTTACAGCTTACGTTACTTTAATCAATAAATGTCAGGCACTCCCGCATGAAAGAAAGTGCACTAAAGTTCTTCAACACTAACAAGGAATCTTCTTTAAATGTTAGATGCTATAAAGATGCTCGTATCGGAAATGGAACCCAAAAAGGCAGGCAGCGGAACAATGCTCGTGCAGGCTAGGCACACAAAAAGGCAGAATATATAATGCCGTCGGAGCCAAGAATATCCTAAACACTACAACAATAATAATCGCCACGACAATGCAGTATTCCTATCAACAAAAAGAGCCTAAGTCGTTTGTGTCTCCATACATCAAACTAGGCTGTGAAATGCTTGTGTAATCATAAATGGGTATGCATAAAAAGAGTAATTGGGTTAATATACTTAATGTCTACTATGATTGACAAAGTCTAGCTAGAGTCAATGATACGAGATACTGGTGCGCATGGCATGCCGCATAGCCTAGTGCAAATCTCAAGTCTGTGCGTCAAATATTACGTTATAGGGAAGGGTAGCTCTCTTGAGAAACCTTAATACCGAAGTATTAAGCGTTCTCCTGGCGTACCTCAAAGACAAACGAGCTTAGAACAGTGCAGAATGGTATAGGCAAAAAGCCCTCATTCGTGCATGCTCCACTCTCAATGGCACACAGACTAGAATTTACTCAATCAACTCCAGTTCTCAGGTATGTCGTGCAGCTTTTTCCTAAAGCCAGCACTCATAGGAAACAATACCTTATAATATCCGACCCCTAGTCTAGCATTATCTAATCCAGCAGAACACTAATAATTAAAGGAAGCGGTACTAAACAATATGAATACCAACCAATGCTTCGTGATCAACTTATCTTAACACTAACATACATGGGTTATATCAGACCTGAACGCACAATACAACTGGCCAGCATGAAGCTGATTTTGCAGAGTTAACCAGAGTGGGTATAATATTACTAAAAGGTGGTGAAAGATATGAAAAAAGAGAGAGGTAGGCAGAGGAAAAGATTCTCAGGTGCGGAGCGGGGGACAGGTAGCAAGGGATAAAGATGAATGCGTTCTAGAAACCAGATCTGAGGGAGAGAGTGGCGAGGAACTGTATATATACTCGCACTAGCTCGATGCGCGTGGGAAAAAAGCGGTTACAAGTCCTCTAGCCACTAGCAAGGGAGCTAGCAGCATGGTAAGGACCTCTCTCAACCAAACCCCCACGAGGCAGCCAGCCGTGACGTCATCGAGCGGGACAAAAACACTGCGCGCTCCCTCTCACTCTGTTCTACTCTCTCTCTCTCTCTCCCAGATCCCATCATTACTAGTTAATGATAAAACATATACTTTACAATTAAATATATAAAGCCTTGACATGGGTGAAAACAAAGAGCCTTTCTGGACTGCCCATGACACGAGCTTTCATATGAAATAAAGCACACTCTAATACATAAACTGTAGCCCCATCCACTGCCCTGGCGATCCTAGCGAGTCACTGTAGGACAAGCCATGCGGTTTTAACGGAGTGGTTAACGTCACACCCCCCCCAAGATTTTTCTCAGAGGCCCCAAGGCTCACAAAAATCTGATGGTTAGAACCCATGCTATATCTCCACTTCCCATCACCCAGCGGCAGTAAAATATCTGGCACAGTTCTTCAACAAAACATTTTTCAAAATTATAACCCTCCCCAACACCATAGGTTAAATTATATGTAGTTATGCTCCTCAAGAGCGAGCTTCTCTAGCCCAGCATTCTGAGAGGAGTGCAACTCAGAATTACTGCTATAACATACTGAACAAATTCAACTATCAAAGAAAGTATTTATTTGATGTTTATGCTTATAATTTGTTTATTTCGGCTGCACTATAGGGGCAAGCCTAGTTTGTTCTTCTGTACCAAACGCTCAACTCCTGCTTTACGACCCAATATGATGGGCTACAACCGCGAGCCAACAAGCACCAAGCGCAAAATACTATCCAAACTAAAGCAGGAGGCTACCCGTGTGTCAATCTACCCAGGATCATATACCCTTGAACGACCATCTGCAACCACGTTGTCACAACCGGCAATATGGCGTATGTCCAGGTTATATACCAGTAACCTTAGTGACCACCTGGTCAGCCTCATATTCCGATTGTGAAACTGGTCCAAGAACTTGAGAGGGTGATGATCTGGTTAAACTACAACGACCGGACCATAGGCTGGAACACAGACCTCGGAATGCCTCAGAGCAAGTACAACCGCCAGCAGCTCCTCCTCGACAACAGAGCAGCTCCCCTGGGCCGAATTGTACTTCTCCGAGCAGAAACTAACAGGATGCTCCAGCCCATCATCGTCCTTTTCCACAAGGACGGCACCAGCCCCCACACCACTAGCCTCCGTTGCTAGTTGGAAAGGTAGGCTAAAGTCAGGGGCCCTGAGGATCGGGTGAGTGCACAACAGGTGTTTTACTTCCCTAAACACCTTCTCACACTCAGGCGCCCATTTGAACTTCTTATCCTGCCAGTTATCCTCCACCTGAGCTTGACTGTCCCGTTCTCCTTCTCCACCTTGACTGCTAAACGTCATCACAGGCACAGTGAGAGGCTCAGGGGGGTGCCTCCCATACTCCTTCATGGGATTAACATGACATAACTGATTGCGCTTCCGTCTGTCTGGAGTGGCTACCAAGTAATCCAGGTCTCATAGCTCCTCCACCACCCTATAAGGACCAGCGTACTTCGCGGATAAGGGGTGACCTACAAGGGGCAGTAGAATCAACACCTCCTGACCCCCGTGCAACTCCCTGAGTTCAACCTTGAGGTCGTACCTGTCCTTCCTGAGGGCCTGAGAGCTAGTCAAATTACGGCCAGCCAACTCCAGACTGCGCAACATCCGTTCTCGACTGTTGAGGACACACTTGAGCATAGAACAAGGTTTTTCTGCGCCCTCCCATACTTCTTCAACCATATGGAGAGGCCCTCTGACACGGTGTCCAAAGACGAGCTCATTAGGGCTGAATCCCAAACTCTCCCCAGGTACCTCCCGCACAGCAAACAAAACGCATGGCAGGCCAAGATCCCAATCCCTCCCACTCTCAAAGCAACAACAACGAAGCACAGATTTCAAGGCTGAGTGCCATCGCTCTAACACACCCTGGCTCTTCGGATGATACGCAGATGACACAACCCCAACAATCCCATGCTGCGGCATTGCTTGAACAAAGAGGCTAGAAGTGAAGTTGGGTCCCTAGACTGAACGAATCCCCTGCGGGTAACCATACCGGGAAAAATACACTAGCAAGCTTCGGACCACCGTCTTCGCCGACCCATTTCTCATAGGGTACGCGTCAGGGTACCTTGTTGCTACATCTCCCGACTGTGCATCACTGTCCTCCTTCAACTCTTTCGTCTTTTTAAGCCCATCCTCTGCCTCTTCAGGAACAGTTACTGGGTCTTCTCCAGACTCGAAATGTGGTCCTAATAATGAGTCTCCGAGAAGGTCCGTTGACACTAAACTCTCAACCGCATCAACTTTCAACCCCTTCTCGGTACCCTTCCTCCGCTGATCTAAAGATTGCTGACAAGAATGTGACTCCCTGGATGCAGGATCTCCGGTGACAACACACGCCATAGGCTGCACCGGACACTTCTCAACCCACTCCTGCTCCTCCCTACTCACGTCGGCCGGCTTCTCGGCAACGACCAAGGGTGGAGCCTCAGAAGTAGGTCCCGCAAAGTCGTTGGCGAGAAGGAGGTCGACGCCCCCAACAGGTAACTTCTCCACAATTCCTACATCCAGGTCCCGAGTCACACCATCAACTTCCACCTTCATTCTTATAAGCGGGTATGACCTTGTCGCATTAACTCCCTGAACCACAACCACCCGCGCCGTATTGACAGGTTTACCAGTGAAATTTCTCAACAGTGTTTGCGATGCCCCAGTGTCACGCAAAATTCTCACCTCATGTCTTCTACCCCCCAACTCCACACAACCGAGTCCCCTGTGGTCACTAAAGGCATCACGGACAGGGAATAAGCCTTCCGGATCCTTCTGCACTGGCAGTGTATTTACCTCGGAAGAAATGCCTCTAACAAACTCCGATGTCCTCTTGAACACTCCAATGCCGTGAGCAAAAGACATGGCTGCCAGAGGAGGTCGACTAGGGCACTCATTTGCCTTATGACCCTCCTGGTGGCAACTAAAACACATAAATTTCGGTTTCGGCTTATACTGTGATGTAAAAGGCCCCTGACTTTTCACATACGGTGTGGTGTAAGGTTTGGATTCAGTTTTAGTTTCATGGCTCTTCTGTTTAAATGTGTCATTGTTACGGGGAGGGGGAGGATAACGGTCCTTAGCACTTACATCGTACTTCTGTGAGGACCCGCAACCCCGAATCAACGACAGCCGTCGATCATCCATTTCTGCTGCTTCGACTAGAGTTCTTGGGTTTTTCTCCTTTAAGTTCAAAGTTAGATCACCGCCCGTGCTCTTAAAGAACTGCTCCAACATCATCAACTGCTTAACTCCATCAAACGTTGTTACTTTCTCAGATCGGAGCCAGTTCCCCATAGCATCGGACAAGTCCCGGGCGTGTTCCAAAAAGGTGCTATCTCTTCCCTTAGTTACACCCCGGAACTTCAAACGGTACGTTTCTGGTTGCAGTTCGTAAGCCCTCAGGACAGCCTCCTTGAGATCCTCGTACACAATACATAACTCCAAAGGTAACGCATCGTAGGCTTGAAGACCCTTGCCTATTAATCTAGAGGATACAAGTGCTGCCCATTTATTCTCTGGCCACTGGTGTTCCTGGCACTTCTTCTCAAAGCGTGTGAAAAATTCTGTTACACCACTCTCATCAAACACCGGAACCAGTTTCAATAAGTGCGAGAGAGACTGCTCATGAACACGGTTACCAGCCCCAAGTCGCTGTCCCGTTGCCTCTACTCGCGACTTCTCTACATCCATGTCGGCACAGTACCTAGTCGACTCTAAATCAGCTTGGATTTTTGCTAGCTCTATGTGTTGGTGACTTTTTCTCTCTTCTATCTTGGCTCTCTCTTCTATCTTGGCTAATTCTAATTGCTGCTGAAGCTCACATGCCCTTTGTTGCTGCTGAAGCTCACATGCCCTTTGTTGCTGTTGAAGCTGACATTTTCTCTCTTCGATCTTCGCTAATTCGAGCTGAAACAATAATTCTGGAGATAACCCTTGAGGAGGTGAAGGTGCTACAATGTTTGAAATTACCGGTGGTCCCCCCAGGGGCAACCCACCCTGCCAGTCACCACCCAACTGCGGAAGCGTACCCGGGGTCGGCAAACTACTGGGATGGCTGGGAGTCGAGTGTAGGGGAAGCATGGCCGAAGGGCTCTGAGCACTCCACCCATCTCGCTCACCAGTCACCCTGCCCAGTACACACGTTATCAAGTTATCCCTGGTCATGCTGCTAGTAACCGCATGACCGATAGCTATGGCCAGGCATTGAAGACCGTACCGATCCATACCCTACAACCGCTCGGCAGTAACAGGCCATTGCAAAAATATCCTAGCATCCTCCTCACAGTTCACCCGATTAACCCTTTCATCATACTGCTGTTCCTCAGTCTCGACATTACGTACTGTGTCTCCATTCTCCTCTGATCCGGTATAAGACATGATGCTCACAAAAAATTCTCACCACAATATTCAGAAAAGAAGCACCCCAAACTCTTATACCTCGATATACACACACAAATTCTCGGAAATACTCAAGGGCTATACTATGTTGCAAAAAAAAATTATTCTTGCTGATCCCCGCAAAATATTCTCCAAAACAACAAATGTTCCCTGCTAATAAATGTAGGTTCACCAAATCCTAGGTAAGGTCGCCATTTGTTACGACTGGGGTTTAAATATATCAGGGCTCTTATTCATTGGACTAGTAATGGCATAAATGTTACAACGGAAAGCGCTAGCTCCAACCTCTGATGTATATTCCCAGTGAACAAAGAACACAAATACTCTACAGAGTTCTATATGCAATAATAGGCTATCAAACTCTCAATAAATGTGCGTCTACTCTAGGCTTAATGTTATGTGAAAACAGCCTATTACTACCTATAACCGAAGGTGCTTGGTTATGGTATGCAAAGTAAGGTGGTAAGAGAAGTTACAGCTTACGTTACTTTAATCAATAAATGTCAGGCACTCCCGCATGAAAGAAAGTGCACTAAAGTTCTTCAACACTAACAAGGAATCTTCTTTAAATGTTAGATGCTATAAAGATGCTCGTATCGGAAATGGAACCCAAAAAGGCAGGCAGCGGAACAATGCTCGTGCAGGCTAGGCACACAAAAAGGCAGAATATATAATGCCGTCGGAGCCAAGAATATCCTAAACACTACAACAATAATAATCGCCACGACAATGCAGTATTCCTATCAACAAAAAGAGCCTAAGTCGTTTGTGTCTCCATACATCAAACTAGGCTGCGAAATGCTTGTGTAATAATAAATGGGTATGCATAAAAAGAGTAATTGGGTTAATATACTTAATGTCTACTATGATTGACAAAGTCTAGCTAGAGTCAATGATACGAGATACTGGTGCGCATGGCATGCCGCATAGCCTAGTGCAAATCTCAAGTCTGTGCGTCAAATATTACGTTATAGGGAAGGGTAGCTCTCTTGAGAAACCTTAATACCGAAGTATTAAGCGTTCTCCTGGCGTACCTCAAAGACAAACAACGAGCTTAGAACAGTGCAGAATGGTATAGGCAAAAAGCCCTCATTCGTGCATGCTCCACTTTCAATGGCACACAGACTAGAATTTACTCAATCAACTCCAGTTCTCAGGTATGTCGTGCAGCTTTTTCCTAAAGCCAGCACTCATAGGAAACAATACCTTATAATATCCGACCCCTAGTCTAGCATTATCTAATCCAGCAGAACACTAATAATTAAAGGAAGCGGTACTAAACAATATGAATGCCAACCAATGCTTCGTGATCAACTTATCTTAACATTAACATACATGGGTTATATCAGACCTTAACGCACAATACAACTGGCCAGCATGAAGCTGATTTTGCAGAGTTAACCAGAGGGGGTATAATATTACTAAAAGGTGGTGAAAGATATGAAAAAAGAGAGAGGTAGGCAGAGGAAAAGATTCTCAGGTGCGGAGCGGGGGACAGGTAGCAAGGGATAAAGATGAATGCATTCTAGAAACCAGATCTGAGGGAGAGAGTGGCGAGGAACTGTATATATACTCGCACTAGCTCGATGCGCGTGGGAAAAAAGCGGTTACAAGTCCTCTAGCCACTAGCAAGGGAGCTAGCAGCATGGTAAGGACCTCTCTCAACCAACCCCCACGAGGCAGCCAGCCGTGACGTCATCGAGCGGGACAAAATCACTGCGCGCTCCCTCTCACTCTGTTCTACTCTCTCTCTCTCTCCCAGATCCCATCATTACTAGTTAATGATAAAACATATACTTTACAATTAAATATATAAAGCCTTGACATGGGTGAAAACAAAGAGCCTTTCTGGACTGCCCATGACACGAGCTTTCATATGAAATAAAGCACACTCTAATACATAAACTGTAGCCCCATCCACTGCCCTGGCGATCCTAGCGAGTCACTGTAGGACAAGCCATGCGGTTCTAACGGAGTGGTTAACGTCATAGTTGGAAGTAGCGAAGATGTCTTGGTAGGTAGTCATTAAAATCTGCAGATCGCTTTGTTGTTGAGAGGTTAAATGGGAAGGAATATCAGGTAAGGGAAGAGGAGTTTGGGAGGTATTTTCTGCAGGTACAGGTAGTTCTTCTGCGTATGGTTCAAGTTCCCCAATGGTTAACCCTTTTGGTAAAGTAATAGGTTGATCGGAGATGCTTGCTATTCTTATGCAATTAAGTTGATTTGAGATTAGGCTTGGAGCGGTCAGGCAGTCCCTATCAAAAGGGCTTTGGAGGTGGGGGTCATTATGGCATCCCCGGGTAAGGTGGGCAAAATGGGTACCCATCTTTCATGGAGGGGGGGGGGGGAAGTGTCACTAGTTTGGATGTGACAGCTTGGGTGGTTTGGAGGAGACAAGTGGTAGGTTTACTTGGGTTCTCCTGATTGATCATAAATTTGGGTTTAGGGTTTAACATTTTGGGTTCTTGGGAGGAGAGTAGGACTGTGGACATTTGTATTGGCTTGGTAGCCTGTTAGCTCGTATGAGACAATTTGTAGGGGGATTGGATTTTGTTGGGGGAAGTTTTGGCTGGTTGGTATTGGCTACGTTATTTGAAACTGTAGTGAGGGAGGTGATTCTTGACTTTATGACTTATTTAGGGTAATTTTTTTTGGTTTTTACTTTATCTAGGAGTGCGGTGTGAGAGGATCCTCCCCACACATGTGAACAATACTCAATACAAGGACGCACTGTGCCCCTGTACATAGCAAGAAGCTGCACAGCGGTGAAGAACCCTTTGAGGGGGCTGAGCACACCCAGATTCTGGGAGGATGCCTTAGCAAGACTGGTAGTATGGTCCTTCCAAGTGAGAGCAGGAGAAAAAGAGACACCAAGAACATTGAGAGAAGTTGAAGGGTTGATATTTGTATTGTTGAAGTATAAGGGATAGTCCTCTGGAGGTTCCTGATGGGTAGTAAGATGGATAAATTGAAGCTTGGAAGCATTAAATGCAACATGGTTTTCTGAGCGAAGAGTTCAGCTTTGTCAGAGGAAGAAGTGATGGTTGTGCCATCAGAGTGGAAAAGGGGAGGGAAAGACGATGAAGAAAATTTTATGGAGAGGTTTTTGGCTAGATGCCAGAAAGCTTGGGAAGAGCTAGAGTTGGATAGTTCAGTGCATTTGTTATTAATGAAAGAGTGCTTGGCAAGTCGAAGAACAGATTTGGCTTGATTCCGTGCAGAAACATAGGAATTATGAGATTCTTGAGTTTTAAGGCGTCGGTGCTGTTTGAATGCTTCCTCCTTGTTGTGGACAACAGTAGAACAAGCGTGAGCAAACCAATATTTGTTTGCATTAGACCGAGAGAAAGAAGATGGAATGTACGCTTCCATGCCCGAGAGGACTACCTCGGTAATGCATTCAGCACTCTCCGAGGGTCCTCGGCCACGGAAACAGAAGTCATTCCATGGGAAATCAAAGAAGTACTGCCGGAGAGCCTCCCAGTCGGCAGCGCCAAAGTGCCACAAGCGCCGCCGGCTGGGAGGATCTGGTGGCCGTCCTGGAGAGATAGGACAGGTGACGGAAATAAGTTTATGGTCGGAGGAGCCCAAAGGAGAGAAAAGATTGACAGTATAAGAAGAAGGGTTAGAGGTCAGGGATAATTCAAGAATGTTGGGCCGATCTCCGAAGCGATCCGGGATACTGGTGGGATGCTGGACCAACTGCTCTAGGTCATTTATGATAGAAAAGACGTAGGCTTGTTCACCAGTATCAAGTGATGATAATGGGAGATATGAATGGCCATATAGGAATCCTTGGTGAGGAGGTAAATGGGAATGGACAGCTTCTAATGGACTTCACTGAGGAGAATGACTTAGAGAACCTGAATGTAACTATTGCTTAGGGAAGAGTGACATGGACTGGATGATGGGTGAATCGGCTATTGACTACATTCTGGTAAATGAGAATGCTAGAAAACACGTTGAATATGCATGGATTGAAGAAGAAAGGAGAGTGGACCTGATGAGTGACCACAATATATTGATCATGGAATATGAATGTGAGAGAGAGGAGAAAAAGAAGGTAACCAAAAAATACGGACAGAAGTGGAAGCTACGGAGTGCAGAATGAACTATTTTCAGAGAGCATATGGGACAAGTAAGGTGGAGCGAGAATGGTGGAGTAGACAATATGAATGACATGTTTGTCGAAACTGTAAAGCGGGTGGCTGAAAAACAAATAGTAAGAAGACTGAGATGATGGGACTGAGCAGCCAAACCGTGATCACGCCCGGAAAGGAGCAACCTAACAGCACCAGAATAGCTGTAATTAGAGATACAAAGAGGAACAGGATAATACAACACCAGGAGAAAGCGAGAGACAATAAGACCCGACCAGTTTCGCAGGCTTTAATACTTGCCAGAATAGGTCAGCCTACCCCTTTTCCCAGATCTACCCATGCTCTAATTTCTGGGAATCTAGGTCAGTCTGCCCGAGAAAGGAGTTCGAGTCCGGACCAATCACAGGGACCCCGGCTCCTCCTATGGCAGATACCGAGACAAATACACAAGGCATATAACCAGTTCCAGCCCGACTTGCAATATAGTGAAGAGCTCTTTATGCAAGTTCAACACCAAGAACCATATCAATATCGCCATCAATGGGAATCCCAGTACCCCCTCTACAGTACCTCCCGGGAAGACTGGGAATAGTGCAACCAAAGTGAATATGAGAAACCTGTGGCCTGCAGAATAAGAAAAGCCAGATATCACGATGAACAGAAAATCATTCATTACGCAACCATACTGCCCTCTAAAAATAGGGGGACAATACCGAGAGATCAAGAATCTCTGTGTGTGTAAATAAATAACCTCAGTGTATTTTTAGATTAAGAATTGCCTTGAAGGAAGTTAGGAAATACTATTGCTTCCTTCCACTGGTTACGCCGGATGTGGGAAAAGATTGGTATTGAGTCTCACCCTGAACGTGAATGTGCTGTCCTGTACCTGAGAGAAAGGCAGTTCCCCTCCACGTCCAACCCATCAGAACCAAGAGTCCTACGTCGTCCAGACTCTCGTTCATGGATACCTCTACCCAGTACCTTAAGTGTCTCTGAGTGTTATAAGTTGTAGCTATTGTTGTGAAGGTAAGATAAAATATGCAAGTATTCAATTATAGTTAACTCTAGATCTGTGCCTAAGATCTATCTTGAACATTTGATACCTGTGTAAGATTTCTAACTTTGATCCGTACAGTGATTCATTAAGTACAAGATATTGCTAAAATAAACTCTGTTAATCCTTCAGAACCTTAATTGTACGTACGTTACATAGCCATTGTTACACATGTTACTTAGTCAGAATACTCTCAGATATTATTCGGATGTATTTATTATTCTGTGTGTATCCAAGTTGAAGTGAAAGTATATATCGTGAACTGATTCCCTTCTTTAATCTAATATATATATCGTATAAATACGATAGAATATGACTCTTTTGTGATCTCGTATGTCTCTGTGACGTCACGATCGCTCCTACAGCACGACGTAGGACGAGTAGATCGTATATTATAAGATTGTAAATAAGTTAAGTTTTAAAAGGCCTAATATGCTATTAAGCAATATTGCCATGGTCTTATGTAGTATATATGAATTTATCGTATATATTAATATAATTTATCGTATAGAGCAACCTAGATGCGGTACGATAATTTGGGCTCCTGGCGTTTTGCCAAGGCAGCAAGGTGTGCCTTTGAGGAACGGAAGAGCCTTCACGAACACCGACCAGTTAACATCTAATTTTCCGCCCTCAGTTGATCGTGCTTTTGTGCCTCTAATCACAATACACATACAGCAATACACACAGCTACACCATCACGACGCTCTCATCGACGCCATGACTGACTGACAGAAAAGCATAATATTCATGTCCATTCCCATGTTATAATATATTCTTTCTTTAACTTGACTCATGTCTCGGGACCGAAGTCTCGATCCCCATTGTCCACCGCCATATTGGGTAAAACGTTCTCCCTTGCCTCATTGCCACGTGGAACTATTGGTGAGTTAATTCCTGGCTAATATTAACCCTTATAACCTTACCCTATATATAAATTTATTATGTGAGACGTTTGGATATAAATTAGCTTGTTTCAGATTGAATTCAATTTAGATATGGAGTAGTTTTCATTTAGATTAATTTATTTGATTCATTATAGCTTAGTAATATTTAACTTCCATTGATAGTTTACCACATTGGTGCCCAGACCCGGGAATTAGCTACCAGTAAGGGATTTTTAAGGCAATGAGCAAGGGCACATATAACAGGATGCAGGAACAACTCTATGATAAACTGGCAAGGCTAGCCAAGCGATGGTTAGAGCCAGAATGCAGGGTCACATCGTTACACCTGCCTAAGTCCTGCATCCCACCCATCATCTTTCCCCAATAAATTTTCTTTTCCATTTCAGACATTCTGTGACATATGACCTGACCTAACATTTTTTTCTTGTTCAATGTGATCCATTAGTAGGTATTGCTATTTAGTGTACTATTTTTTCTCCATAACATAGAAGTCCGCCGGTCGGCGTCTCCTAATTAGACTATTATTTGGCCGTTGTCTTTGTAACGTAACATTTAGATACATAGCCTATAGGCTCACATGCAAAATGAATAAAGACAATAATGAGACACCGTTTAGTGGGGTGCTGATCAAAGCCCCTAAAAATCAAAGAGTGGGACTTCGGGGAGTATTAAAAGGGCTAATTGTGGATGTCAACACTTTCATCACTACTGCTGAACTAGAGGAATTGGAGGCTAGATTAGAAAACGTCCAGGCTACCCACGGTCGTATTACGGCTCTGAGTGAGGTGATTGTGGCTGACATGACAGAGGAGGAAGAGATAGTTACAGAGTGTGATAATTGCGCCCTCTATGACGATCATGTCTTTAGAGCGAAGTACCTATTACAGCGTGCTGTCGCGAGTAAGAAGGGAGGCGATAATGAGGCCCATAGAATGGCTGACCCAAAACATACTGTACACCTTCCAAAGCTCAATCTTCCGACATTTGGGGGCAAGTTGACTGAGTGGTTAGCTTTTTGGGATGCATTTCGGTCTACAGTTCATGAATCCTCTTTGGATAATGTCCGCAAGTTTCACTATCTGAAGGGACAAATGGAAGGAGAGGCCTTACATTTGATAGAGGGTTTTGCAGTAGTGGGTGGTAGTTATCTTGAAGCAGTACACTTATTATAGTCCACATACGGGGATAAAGAGCAGTTGAAGATGGCCCATGTCGTTCCCTTGTTAAGGCTCACAGAACCACAGTATTAGGTTGAGGAGTTGGCAAACTTCAGGGAAAATATGGAGTGCCATACTCGATCGCTAGACACCCTAGGGCTTACCACGCAGGAAATGATAAGTCATTATCTTGCGTCAGAAGCTTCCTATGGCAATACTTGATAAGGTAAGATCAATTGAGCTGGGGGAGTTCAAAACTCAGTTCAGTAAGGAAATCAATAACCTACAGTTGAACAAAGGGAGAATGTATGTGTCGGGAGGGAGTGAGAATGTGGACAAGAGGGGAACAGTAAGCATGACAGTGGGGACTAAAGAAAAGAAAGAAGGTACGTATAAGAAACCTGCTCAGATTCTATGTAAGCAATGTAACAACAAACATAAATGGAGTTTCTGTGTAAAGTACCCAACAAATGAGACAAAACTAGCACAGGCGAAAAGAATGAAGGTATGTGTAGGTTGTCTAAGTCAAGAACATGGTAAGCAGGGACAATGTACTGCTACATACTTAAGGCCCTGTCGCCACTGCAAAGGACATCACTTTGATAAGTTGTGTCCTACAGCAGATAAAGTCAAAGACGTCAAAACAGAGGGTACTACAACTGTGACACTAGGTAGCACGCAAGACACCACTATATTGCCCACAATACAGATTCCCATGGAAGGTAATGACAATAACAAAGTTTGTCGGGTACTTCTAGATCAAGGGTCTCAACGTTCCTTTATAAAGAGGTCCGTACTAGTGGGACTGAAGCACCGAATCGTAGGGGCTGAGACTCTTAGATTACAGGGCTTCACAGGGTTTACTGATAAGCAAGACTACGAGATAGCGGGGATTTCATATTTCTACCGTAAAAACCTGTACTTTATGACTTGTATCATAGTAGACACCCTACCAGAATATGTATCTGTAGGAGTGAAGAAGGTGGAACACGCATTACGTAGCAAAGGGGTTAACTTGTCAGATCCCATGGGAAATCAGAGTGAGGTGCATGTTCTACTTGGTGTGGATCATTATTATGATGTAGTATACACTGGATTTAAAAAGATGTGTGGTGTAATTTTAATCCCCACTAAATTTGGATATTGCATGAGCGGAAAGGTGCATACTACACAGTCAAAGGTCCTGGTCGACACGGTCTCGATATATACAGTCAATGTAACCACGGCAGAGGAGTTGGGAAGGGAGGATTCCCAACCTAGTGACCCTAAGATGGCTGCCGACTTCGACCTGGAACGACTGTGGAGATTGGATCACATAGGCATTAATCCTATGGAGACTGATTATGACTCGGAAGTTGCGCTACAAAAGTTTGACGAGTCTGTGTGCTACTGTGCCTCAGACAAGCAATATAAAGTTAGTTTACCCTGGAAGAACAGTGAGATAAGCCTGCCTACCAACTATGGTTTGGCATTAGGTCGCTTGCGCGCATTGCAGCGGAAATTGTCTAACGAACCGAGCACGCGCCAGGCGTATGACGATGTATTTCGGAGATATGAAGATAGGGGCTTTATTGAGAGAGTCAATGTCAAGGAACCGTTTAAGAAGGGTAGGGTTCACTATCTGGCCCATCATGGGATAAGGAAAGACAGCGTCACCACACCAATACGGGTGGTGTATGACTGCTCTGCCCACCAAGGTCAACAACCCAGTCTAAATGACTGCCTGTTGACAGGTTCGTCCATGGTGTCGGACCTGTCCCAACATCTATTGCGGTTTAGGCTGGGGAAGTACGCCTATACGAGTGACATCGAGAAAGCAGTCTTGATGGTCAAGCTAAAGGAGGAAGATAGAGATGTTACCTGCTTTCTTTGGTTCAGCGACATTAGCGACTCTGAAAGTCCAATCATAATATACCGTTTTCGGGTTGTACTCTTTGGGGCCACGTGCTCACAGTTTTTGTTAAATGCCACAATCAGAAAATATCTAGCTGACACTCATGAGGACACAAGTAAACTATCTCGCGGATTATATATTGACAATTTGCAGGGTTCTAGCGATAGTCAGGATGATTTGTTATATGCATACTGGCAAGCACGCAGATTGTTTGCGGATGCACATCTATTTCTCCGCGAGTGGGTTACTAATAGTGAAGATCTTCAGAGTTTAATACAGGTGGACGGTACGGCATCTCTTAACCAGAAAAAGTCCAGAAATTTGGGGATGATCTAGCAACCTAAACATGACATACTAACTTTTCAAACAAGGTCTTTTGCTCAGCAGACAGGAGCGCACACAAAAAGAAGTCTGTTGAGCAAAGTTGCGCAATTTTTTTATCCTTTGGGTCTAGCATTACCCGTTACCATTAGAGCTAGGATTCTAATGCAGGAAGTTTGGAGACGTAAAATAGGATGGGATGACAGTTTGCCCGAGGACCTGAATGACCAAGGGACTTTGTTGTTGAATGAATATGCCATCCTATGTACTAAACCTATACCTCATAAAGTAGCGGCGTTCGGTGACATTACGTTACACACGTTTTGCGATGCTAGCGCCACGGCATACGGGGTAGCCATATATGTCGTTATTTCATTTGGGGCACATTTAGTTACAGCCCGGGCCAAGGTAGCCCCGGTTAAAAAGGTAACTATCCCTAAAATGGAATTGACTGCCATGCTGCTATTAGCACGTCTGGTGCAACATGTACACGCAGCATACGAGAGCAAATTAAATATTGAAATCGTTCACGTTTGGTGCGATAGTCAGGTCACACTCAACTGGATACATAGCAAGAAGTCTCTGCCAGTTTATGTGCGGAATAGGGTAGATGAGATTAGAGCCCTTTTGCCAGACGTTGCTTATCATTATGTAAATACAAAAGAAAACCCTAGTGATCTCATAACTAGGGGTATAACGGCTAGCCAGTTAATGAAGTCCGAATTGTGGTGGCATGGTCCAAAGTGGCTGCTCCATGAAAGTGAATGGACGATATGGCATGCTGTTGGTGAGGGACTTCTGCCACTGGAAACAGTGGCAGTTACAGCCCAACCAAATGAGCCACCGGGTCCTATCATAGAGTAGGCAAGATTCGGTGACTATAATAAACTAGTCAGAGTTGTAGCTTGGGCATTGCGATATGTATCCAATCTCAAGCTTAAAGTAACGGGCCAACTCTGCAACAGGGGTCACAACATTGATGCTCGTGAATTTAAAGCAGCTGAAGTAACTTTGATCAAATGGGTTCAAGTAGAAACATTTTCCAATGAATTAGAATCCTTGAAAAGCTTGAATAAGACATTAATGCCTAATATAGTGCGTCAACTAAGGTTGCACCTAGACAATGGCCTCATCAGGTGTGAGGTTCGCCTGAAGTGGTCGGGTGTACCAGACGGCACAACCCGCCCTATACTTATGCCAACAAGACATCACGTTACTGATCTATTGATCATACGTACACATAGGGAAGTAAAACACTACGGGGTATGTCATATTATATCAAATTTACGTCTCGCATGGTGGATACCCAGAGGTCGACAAGTAGCTCGACGCGTAGTAAGAAAGTGTGTAATATGCCAGAGACTATAAGGTAAACCATATGCAACTGGACCAGCTCCACCCCTACCTGAATGCCGTGTAAAGCACGTAGAACCTTTCCAAGCGGTAGGATTAGATTACACAGGGGCATTGAAGACGAGGGAGAGTGAAAAGGTTTATATATTATTGTTTACCTGTGCAACATCTCGAGCGGTACACCGAGAACTATGTGATAATATGTCTAGCGAAGAATTTATGCTGGCGTTCAGATGGTTTTGTGCCCGTCGTTCATTCCCTCAACTCATTCTTAGCAACAATGCTCCCACGTATGTCCAAGCATCATAATATCTAAAGGATATGAGTAGTGATCCTACTATCATCACTTTTTTGGGAGAGAAGAAGTGCGAATGGAGGTTCATTCCAGTTAAGGCACCTTATTTTGGTGGAATGTGGGAACGATGTGTCGGCATAGTAAAGTCAGGACTCAGAGCGGTTGTAGGACGTGCTCTATTAAAGAAGAGTGAGTTGACGACAGTCCTCACAGAGATAGAGGCAGTCGTAAATGATCGCCCGCTTACATATTTGTACACCGACTTGCAAGAACCACTACCATTAACGCCAGCTCACTTGCTATATGGAAAACCATTGACTGCGTTTCCATCTGATTTTCAGTCCATAGTAGAGTTAGAGGATCCCTCGTTGTACTCTGATGTAGCGGTGTCTCAGAGATACCAGTATATATCCAATGAAATAATATCGATAGTAAAATAACTTATAATTGTTTTTATTCCCAGTTAATAAGATTTTGTAAAATCTGCACTAAAGTAGATGACTTTTGGGCTAGAGCTAGGTTACTATACAGACTCTTAGTGGACAGAGGTTTTGAGGCAAGTAAATTGTTCCATAAATTTAATCTTTTTAGGGTCAATTATTGTGACTGTATTCAAAAATTTGACATCAATAATTTTAATTAAGCATTTTTAACTTGAAGTTTCTTGTATAACCTCTGCTTACTTTTTGTCTGTATATATTGTTTTTTGTCTGTATTTATTGTTTATCTTTTTCTTTTTCTTTTTCTATTATTAATATTAATATTGATGATATTTTTTAAATGTATTGTTTTTGTTAAAAGAGTACTCTTTGTTTAAATCTGTTGTTACTTCATATTTTGCAATTATTTGTCTTTATATTATATGTATTCATTGTCGATAGTATCAATTGCTTACTTTTGCGATTTCCTTAGTTTATTTGTGCTATAAATGTAGGTTATTTGTAGGGTAGTTATTGATAGGGGTCACTTGAGGCATACTATGCTTACAGGTACCTACCCGATAGCACTATCGTTAGTGAGTGCTGTACTGTATTTTATATATTATTTTGTAATATTATAGATATCTTATCAATATTTGTATTTTGTACTATTGTTATTGTCTTGTCATGTTGCAAATTTGATTTTAAATAATATTTTGACATTTAACATGTAATTTCTTTATTCATGCAGAGTTTAGTAAAATTTGCCAGAACGTCCCGGACTTCCCAAACTTGACTACTTCCTTTAACGTGACGATAGTGCGTTGTTATATGTGCGATTGGTTTGCTTGGGAAACAGATTAACTTGCTCATGTAGTAATGTACACCCTATGTGGTGGATTGTGTTCTTTTATTTAATAATTTTCATTTTAGTAAGCGTTGTTTCCACATAGCGATTTTGATAATTTAATTTGACTTTATATTGTCCTTGTCCCAATTTTGGTTTGTATAGTTTGCAAGTTTTACATTTTAATAATAGAGGATTTTAGGAAACGGTGGATTAGTGAATATCTGCTAGCATTGAGGGAAAGGAGTGTTACTCCCTCTGGTAGACCAACGGCACCTACAGTTGGTGAAGTTGTTTTAATTAAAGAAGATAGTCCTCGTTTATACTGGAAATTGGGCCGCGTGTTGGAGGTATACAAGGGGGCAGACTCTGTAGAGCGGGTGGCGCTATTGAAGACAGCCACTGGAACTACTGTTCGTCCTATCGCTCGTTTGTACGCTTTGGAGCTCGATTCCGCATTGCAATCTGATGCTCCACCTGTTATTGCTGGGTCCGAGGATTCTCAAAGGAACGACTCACCTCTTACTGATGGTGATCATTCTCGGACCGGGACGCGTCCCAGACGCGCTGCTGCTGGCGCCGTCAATTTATGGCGTCAGAAGATAGCTTCTGGGCAACTTTAGGTTTAAGGTTGGGTTCATGTCTTTTTTTGTGGGGGGAGTGTTTCGTATAAATACGATAGAATATGACTCTTTTGTGATCTCGTATGTCTCTGTGACGTCACGATCGCTCCTACAGCACGACGTAGGACGAGTAGATCGTATATTATAAGATTGTAAATAAGTTAAGTTATAAAAGGCCTAATATGCTATTAAACAATATTGCCATGGTCTTATGTAGTATATATGAATTTATCGTATATATTAATATAATTTATCGTATAGAGCAACCTAGATGCGGTACGATAATTTGGGCTCCTGGCGTTTTGCCAAGGCAGCAAGGTGTGCCTTCGAGGAACGGCAGAGCCTTCACGAAAACCGACCAGTTAACATCTAATTTTCCGCCCTCAGTTGATCGTGCTTTTGTGCCTCTAATCACAATACACATACAGCAATACACACAGCTACACCATCACGACGCTCTCATCGACGCCATGACTGACTGACAGATAAGCATAATATTCATGTCCATTCCCATGTAATAATTTATTCTTTCTTTAACTTGACTCGTGTCTCGGGACCGAAGTCTCGATCCCCATTGTCAACCGCCATATTGGGTAAAACGTTCTCCCTTGCCTCATTGCCATGTGGAACTATTGGGGAGTTAATTCCTGGCTAATATTAACTCTTATAACCTTACCCTATATATAAATTTATTATGTGAGACCTTTGGATATAAATTAGCTTGTTTCAGATTGAATTCAATTTAGATATGGAGTAGTTTTCATTTAGATTAATTTATTTGGTTCATTATAGCTTAGTAATATTTAACTTCCATTGATAGTTTACCACAATATACCTAGAACCTACGCCCAATTCAGGATCCATATATCCGCCTAATTATCGCCAGAGAATACTTATAATATCATTTCCCTTATTTGAAAGTCAAGAACCCTTTCCGTTGAGTTAGAATAAATTCTTTATCAAGATATCTGATCTCTATTAGTTTTTGTGAATAATCTGATGATACACGTTACTCGGGTCATGTAATTCTTTCCACACCAATCTAGGAATTCAGATTGTATATTCCTTTATCGATGCCGCTTACTATTTGGCTATTGATTCTATATATTACTTTATCTAGTAATCCATTGATTATAATGGTATTTACGTTATAATACAACGCTACAGTAGGTCTGCGTTCTTTTACGAATTTGTTAATTTATTCAGAACTCCTTCCATGCCATATTTGGTATTTCATAAGTGCAACTTCGTCGTGTACTCCCCTTACAAGATAGCTATTTATTAAGCTATATCATCACGCTCTTTCATTTGTGTTTCTTAAATTAGTTGGTTAACCTCTGAAGTGCGCATGGGGGTAATTGGAAACGTCCCCCTGTGCTGACGTATTTGAGGTGTTTCCGTCACTAAAATATTCATTGTGCCATTAATAGCATTAATATTTATCCATATGCGCCTATTATGGGTTGATTATAAAGGTATTAACCTGAAACAACAATAAAACGAGTGAAAACAGCGTTTGGATGGTCAAAATCGGAGATATAGCCCGCGAGTTGTATAATGTATGGGTGAGGCAATCTGCTTTCCCGCCAATTTCCCCAAGGCCACTGAGACACAGTCGATCGATACTCTCTCTCTCTCTCTTGCACTCGCTTGCTATCAGTGATGACCACACCCTCCAATCGGATTTCTAATGTTAGCACGAAAATATACCTCAGAATAAGGGAATAACAGGGAAAATAGGTGATAACTGAAGGAGAGGAGGAAAGTGGGGAAGGAGGGGAGGTAGAGGACTGAGATTTTGCATGGCCCAGGGGCCAAAAAAAAAAAAAAATAAAAAAAAAAAAAAATAAAATTTTTTTTTTTTTTCGATGTCAAAAGTTGATTTTTATTTTCTCCGACTCTTAAGAGTCTTCCCGCAGTGCGCCGGGGGAACTCTTAAGAGTCTCCCCGCAGCTCCCGGGTTAAAGCCTTCCCGTCCACTCACCAACTCTCTGCAATCTCTTTCCCTTCGCCGCAATATTGCACCTCTCCCACTATTCTATCGCTACTACAATAATCAGTGTTCCTCAGAGCTTTCCCAGTGTATACCACTTCCCCTACGTAGGGTACGTGGTACCCACCTTGCAACACAATCCCACCCCTACTCTGTGCAACTCTCCAACCCAAGAGTGAAACGCTATTCTCAGACTTTCTTTTATTCAACTGCTGAGCTCTGGAACTCTCTCCCAGAATCAGACTTTCCCTTTTCCTATGACTTAAATTGCTTCAAACTCTGAGTGTCCAGGCATTTTAGCCGAACGTCTCTTGATTTTGGCCCTGTCACTCTTTCAACGCTGGGAGAAGCACTCGCTGCAGGCAATTATGCATTTTGTCTCCAGCATTCACATAGAAAAAAAAACACACTCATTCACCAATCTCCTCAGTATTTCACATTTTGTTTTGTTGTCTTGCCTCCCACCCCTACTTTCCACTGGACATATAGCATATAACTAATAAGAGTTTTTCAAATTTCCCTTTCGCTCTGTAGGGTAACCTCAGTGCCATAATGTCTTCACTCATATCACAATCCCCCACTTTCCCTTCCTCCATGCCTAAATCAAGTTTTCGTTTTATTAGTACTCCCACACCTCCACCCTTTTTCTTCCACTTACTCCTTCCTTTTCCAACCATCCTGTAAAATGTGTTACTCATTTCGCTTCTTTCTCGTGGTTGGGTCTCGGTTAGTCCTATTATATCCATTCCCCATTCATTTAGTTCCTTACTTATATCATCACATTCTCCCACTCCCCATTCATTTAGTTCCTTACTTATATCATCACATTCTCCCACTCCCCATTCATTTAGTTCCTTACTTATATCATCACATTCTCCCACTCCCCATTCATTTAGTTCCTTACTTATATCATCACATTCTCTCACTCCCCATTCATTTAGTTCCTTACTTATATCATCACATTCACCCACTCCCCATTCATTTAGTTCCTTACTTATATCATCACATTCTCCCACTCCCCATTCATTTACATTCACACAACCAAATTTAATCTTCCTCCCAGAAATGGTAGCGAGTCAGTTGCTACTGGCCTTGCTTCTATTCCCAGTACTGCACTCATCCTTATTCTACCTTTGCTGCCTTCTTTTTCTCAATATGTTTTCAGTGGCGAAGATCCATTCATTGAGACGGCTTCCAAGACAACGTTGACCATCCTCGTTTAAGTGCACGAGGTCCCTTCCAAACTTGTCCCCGTCAGCTCGTCGTCTAGGTCGAGGAAACTCACGCCAATATCCTTCTCCTTGGCTAGGTCGATTTTCATTTTATTTAGCTCTTTCCCTATGTTCCTGTTTACCTCGACTCTCCTTCTCCTTTCGTACCAATTTTTCGTCACTCCTCTCAAAGGGAGACAGTAGCGAGGCGCCCTGGGCTAAAGCTGGAGATTGGACTCCATTATGGTCAGGGAATAGATCACGCTACAGTATACAGTATGCACGTGAATTAAATTATCAAAGAAAAGACCCCAAAAGACATCCGATAAAATTGTCCATCTACTCCTGTAGAAGGGGCCCTAAAGTTAACCGCCAAGGGCGAAGTATTTTGAAAGTGCCCTCTTAAAGCCTGATCAATAAGCAAGAGTCTATGCATACAAAGTTCTATGATATATACTTCGGCATTTTCCAAACTGCCAGCAGCCCCTATTTTGTATCCTCCTACTGTCTCTATCCTAGTTTCAAAGCCAAAGGAGGATGTTGTGCATATGGGTACACCAAACTCACTTGCTCTCTTGTTCCCAATTTCGATTCCTCTGAATTCTCAGCTTTATGGCTCAAACTATCTTCTTATTCTCATACTAAATATTTCTGTGCTGTTTATCTCTCCCCTAACTCTACCGTCTTTCTCAAATCTTTGACTATCTAAACTCTAAAGTGGAACACATCCTATCCATCTTTCCTTTCTCGGAAATCTCCATCTTAGGAGATTTCAAAGTTTACCACCGCCAATGACTCTCCTCTCATACTACTGACCAACCTGGTGAACAAGCCTATGTCTTTTCTATCCTAAATTACCTAAAGCAGCTGGTCCAACTACCCACCCGTATCCCGGATCGCTTCGGAGAACGCCCCAACATTCTTGACTTATTTCTGACTTCTAACCCTTCTTCTTATACCGTCAATCTTTTCTCTCCTTTGGGCTCCTCCGACCATAAACTTATCTCCAACACCTGTCCTATCTCTTCAGTACGGCCACCCGATCCTCCCAGCCGGCGTCGCTTGTGGCACTTTGGCGCTGCCGACTGGGAGGCTCTTCGGCAGTACTTCTTTGATTTCCCATGGAATGACTTCTGCTTCAATGGCCGAGGACCCTCGGAGAGTGCTGAACGCATTACCGAGGTAATCCTCTCTGGCATGGAAGCGTACATTCCATTTTCTTTCTCTCAATCTAATGCAAAAAAATCTTAGTTTACTCACGCTTGTTCTACTGCTGTCCGCAACAAGGAGGAAGCATTCAAACGGTACCGACACCTTAAAACTCAAGACTATGTTTCTGCCCAGAATCAAGCCAAATCTGTTCTTCGACTTGTCAAGCACTCATTCATCAATAATAAATGCACTGAACTATCCAACTCTAGCTCTTCCAAAGTTTTCTGGCATCTAGCCAAAAACAACTCCAACAATGTTTCTTCCTCGTCTTTCCCTCCTCTTTTCCACTCTGATGGCTCAACCATCACTTCTTCCTCTTTCAAAGCTGAACTCTTTGCTCAAGCTTTTGCTAGAAACTCCACCTTGGATGATTCCGGTGCTATTCCTCCCTCTACACCCCCTCTCTCCTACCTATGCCTAATATCCTAATCTCTTCTAAACGTGTACTTTCTTCCCTCTCTGGGCTTAATACAAAGAAGGCGTATGGTCCGCACGGTGGTCCCCCTGTTTTACTAAAATACTGTGCTTCCGTGCTGACCCCCTGCCTAGGCAAACTCTTTCGTCTCTGTCTCTCCTCTAACGCCTTCCCTTCTTGGTGGAAGTTTGCTCCCATTTAACCTGTCCCAAAGAAGGGTGACCGCTCCCAAGCAATCCAACTATCGTACAATTGCTCTCTTCTCTTGTATCTTTAATGTTTTTTAAACTATTCTTTCTTCCAAATGTCTTAAGCATTTCTCTTATCATAATCTTCTCTCAGATCGCCAGTATGGCTTCCTTAAAGGTCACTCCACTGGCGATCTTCTTTCGTATCTTACTAACTCTCCTTTGATAGAGTCTGGCACAAATTTGTTATATCTAAACTACCCTCCTTCGTTTTCTATCCCTCGATCTGTGCATTTGTCTCTAATTTCCTTTCCGGCCGTTCCATAGCTGCGGTTGTGGACGGCCGTCGCTGACTTCCTCATCCTAACAACTCCTGTGTTCCTCAGGGCTCTGTCCTATCTCCTATTCTCTTTCTAATTTTCATAAATTATCTTCTCAACTGCACCTCCAGTCCCATCTATTCATACGCAGACCAGACTACTCTACCTTACACTACTCAATTAGTTTTTCAGAACACCCCAGCCAGCAATCCCTCAAAAACAAACGTAATGAAGCCATACAACACTAAAGTCTTATCTTCTGATCTAACTACTATTTCCAATTGGGGCAGAGAAAACCTTGTTTCCTTTAATACTTCCAAAACTCAATTTCTCCATCTTACTACACGTCCAGAACTCCCAGAGAACTATCCCTTACACTTCAACAATCTATCTATCTATCTATCTATATGCTCAGGCCCAATCCCCATTTTGGGGGTAGCCGACTCAAGACAGAGCAAGAACAGGGAAAACACAAAAACAACATAAAACAAAAAATAAACACAGATAAAAAACACAAACTCTCACACATCCAGGTCACCAAGGAGAAGACCCAGAAACCAGGGTTACCAAGGTCGCTCCAGCACTCCCCCGGCCCCTGACCACCCGGAGAGGTTCCGATCTCGGCAGGCAGACATGCAGCGGAGCCAAAGTCATAAGCCCTCCCACCACACTTCCAGGCACACCCTAAATATTAATCGTCTCCCCGGGCCAGGCGCCTGATGGACTATTATCTAGTCCAACTTGCGCCCGACCCCTTACTCCAAATGACCACGTGTTCACTCAACTATTCACAAGCATTCTCCATTCACTCCTGTCCACAACCACTTCCCCTGCCTGATCTATAGTCATTCCTCTATCATCCAAAGCCTTTCTTACACAGTCTCTCCATCTCATTATCGTATAGAGCAACCTAAATACGGTACGATAATTTGGGCTTCTGGCGGTTTGCCAAGGCAGCAAGGTGTGCTTTTGAGGTATGCCAGAGCCTTCACGAACACCAACCAGTTAACATCTAAATTTTCCGCCCTCAGTTGATCGAGCTTTTGTGCCTCTAATCACAGCACACATACAGCAATACACTCAGCTACACCATCACGACGCTCTCATCGACATCATGACTGACTGATAAATAAGCATAAATTATAATAATCATGTCCATTCCCATGTAATCATTTATTCTTTCTTTAACTTGACTCGAGTCTTGGGACCGAAGTCTCGTTCCCCATTGTCCACCGCCATATTGGGTAAAACGTTCTCCCTTGGCTCATTGCCACGTGGAACTATTGGTGAGTTAATTCCTGGCTAATATTAACCCTTATAACCTTACCCTATATATAAATTTATAATGTGAGACGTTTGGATATAAATTAGCTTGTTTCAGATTGAATTTAATTTAGATATAGTGTAGTTTTCATTTAGATTGATTTTATTTGATTCATTATAGCTTAGTAATATTTAAATTCCATTGATAGTTTACCACATTGGTGCCCAGACCCGGGATTTAGCTACCAGTAGGGTATTTTTCTTAGGCAATGAGCAAGGGATTAGCCCAGGGATGCAGGAGCAAGGACTCCGGAGGGGTGGGGCTTGGCTATCTCCCTGTACCTCAGGCGCCGGTACCTCAGCGAATAGCCATAGTAGGGCATTTATATGCAACTAGGCTAAGGGCAGCTGACGGAGGAACTGAGTCATATCGGGCGTCGGAGGGGGAAAGAACTTTCAGGCTGACCTACTTCGGGGTACCGGGAGCAACCGTTGACACCCTGAAAGCCTCCCCCCAGTGGGGGCAAGTGGTTCGGTTTAGGCCGCATATGATCTTTTTGTTTATAGGCGGCAATGATATACGCCCCGGTACAGTACCCCGCGAGTTAGCTGACGCTATCAAAGAGGTGGCGCTGGATCTGGAGCGTGAGTCCGGAGGGAGCTGCAAGATCGTGGCAATTGAGAGCCGGACGAGAGTCCGAGGGTTCTCAGCGGCGGATTATCAAGCTATAAAAAATTCTGTTAACCGCGCCCTGAGGTGTCGGTTAATACAAACGAAGCACCGCTTTGTTTCTCTCACACTCAGCATCCGAGACCTCGACCAGGATGGTGTCCACCTCGACTTAGACACCAATCAAGTCCTGTATGACAAGATTGTAGGGCTAACGAAGCGTTGGCTAGAGAGGGACGCCGGGGTTATATCATTGCGCCTGCCTAAGTCCTGCATCCCACCAATCATCTTTCCCCAATAATTTTCTTTTCCGTTTCAGACTTCCTGTGACATATTATGACCTGACCTAACATTTTTTCTTATTCAATATGATCCATTAGTAGGTATTGCTATTTAGTGTACTATTTTTTCTCCATAACATAGAAGTCCGCCGGTTGGCGTCTCTTAATTAGACTATTATTTGGCCGTTGTCTTTGTAACGTCATATTTAGATACATAGCCTATAGGCTCGCATGCAAAATGGATAAAGACCATAAAGAGATACCGTCTAGTGGGGTGCTAAGCAAAGCCCCTAAAAATCAAAGGGCGGGACTTCGGGGAGTATTAAATAGGCTAATTGTGGACTTAAACACTTTCATCACTACTGCTGAACTAGAGGAATTGGAGGCTAGATTAGATAACGTCCAGGCTACCCACGGTCGTATTACGGCTCTGAGTGAGGTGATTGTGGCTGACATGATAGAGGAGGAAGAGATAGTTACAGAGTGTGATAATCGCGCCCTCTATGACGAACCTGTCTTTAGAGCGAAGCGCCTATTACAGCGTGCTGTCGCAAGTAAGAAGGGAGGCGATAATGAGGCCCATAGAAGGGCTGACCCAAAACATACTGTACACCTCCCAAAGCTCAATCTTCCTACATTTGGGGGCAAGTTAACCGAGTGGTTAGCTTTCTGGGACGTATTTCGATCTACGGTTCATGAATCCTCTTTGGATAGTGTCCGCAAGTTTCACTATCTGAAGGGACAAATGGAAGGAGAGGCCTTACATTTAATAGAGGGTTTTGCAGTAGTGGGTGGTAGTTATCTTGAAGCGGTACACTTATTAGAGTCCACATACGGGGATAGAGAGCAGTTGAAGATGGCCCATGTCGTTGCCTTGTTGGGGCTCGCAGAACCACAGTATAAGGTTGATGAGTTGACAAACTTCAGGGAAAATATGGAGTGCCATACTCGATCGCTAGACACCCTAGGGCTTACCACGCAGGAAATGATAGTCATTATCTTGCGTCAGAAGCTTCCTATGGCAATACTTGATAAGGTAAGATCATTTGAGCTGGGGGAGTTCAAAACTCAGTTCAGCAAGGAGATCAATAATCTACAGTTGAACAAAGGGAGAATGTATGTGTCGGGAGGGAGTGAGAATGTGGAGAAGAGGGGAACAATAAGCATGACAGTGGGGACTAAAGAAAAGAAAGAGGGTGCGTATAAGAAACCTGCTCAGATTCTATTATTATGTTCCTTCCAACAACCAACCATACTCCTAAAATCGATTAATGAAATTTACAAACACATGTGGCAGTCCGTGGATTCGAACCCAGGATGCTCACACCGAAAAGCAACACCTTATACATCGCACCACGAAGACAGTTAAAGGTTGGTGGACACTGCCTACGATTTATTATGCAACTTCGAATCCTGCATATCAATCTAAGCATGTACACACATCCCAACTGCAACTCACGTAGGCTATGCATATGTGAATGGAAAGAGCAATTAATGGGGCCTTAACCACTTAGGGAAGTCCTCTCGATAAATTACTTCTGAACCAATATAAATTATTATGTTCTTTCCAACAACCAACCATACTCCTAAAATCGATTAATGAAATTTACAAACACATGTGGCAGTCCGTGGATTCGAACCCAGGATGCTCACACCGAAAATCAACACCTTATACATCGCACCACGAAGACAGTTAAAGGTTGGTGGACACTGCCTACGATTTATTATGCAACTTCGAATCCTGCATATCAATCTAAGCATGTACACACATCCCAACTGCAACTCACGTAGGCTATGCATATGTGAATGGAAAGAGCAATTAATGGGGCCTTAACCACTTAGGGAAGTCCTCTCGATAAATTACTCCTGAAGCAATATCAATTATTATGTTCCTTCCAACAACCAACCATACTCCTAAAATCGATTAATGAAATTTACAAACACATGTGGCAGTCCGTGGATTCGAACCCAGGATGCTCACACGAAAATCAACACCTTATACATCGCACCACGAAGACAGTTAAAGGTTGGTGGACACTGCCTACGATTTATTATGCAACTTCGAATCCTGCATATCAATCTAAGCATGTACACACATCCCAACTGCAACTCACGTAGGCTATGCATATGTGAATGGAAAGAGCAACTAATGGGGCCTTAACCACTTAGGGAAGTCCTCTCGATAAATTACTCCTGAACCATTATCAATTAATATGTTCCTTCCAACAACCAACCATACTCCTAAAATCGATTAATGAAATTTACAAACACATGTGGCAGTCCGTGGATTCGAACCCAGGATGCTCACACCGAAAATCAACACCTTATACATATACCTATGTAAGCTATGTAACAACAAACATAAATGGAGTTTCTGCGTAAAATTCCCGACAAATGAGACAAAACTAGCACAGGCGAAAAGATTGAAGCTATGTGTAGGTTGTCTAAGTAAAGAACATGGTAAGCAGGGACAATGTACTGCTACATACTTAAGGCCCTGTCGCCACTGCAAAGGACATCACTTTGATAAGTTGTGTCCTACAGCAGATAAAGTCAAAGACGTCAAAACAGAGGGTACTACAACTGTGACACTAGGTAGCACGCAAGACACCACTATATTGCCCACAATACAGATTCCCATGGAAGGTAATGACAGTAACAAAGTTTGTCGGATACTTCTAGATCAAGGGTCTCAACATTCCTTTATAAAGAGGTCCGTACTAGTGGGACTGAAGCACCGAATCGTAGGGGCTGAGACTCTTCGATTACAGGGCTTCACAGGGGTTACTGATAAGCAAGACTACGAGATTGCGGGGATTTCATATTTCTACCGTAAAAACCGGTACTTTATGACTTGTATCTTAGTAGACACCCTACCAGAATATGTATCTGTGGGTGTGAAGAAGGTGGAACACGCATTACGTAGCAAAGGGGTTAACTTGTCAGATCCCATGGGAAATCAGAGTGAGGTGCATGTTCTTGGTGCGGATCATTATTATGAAGTAGTATACCCTAGATTTAAAAAGATGTGTGGTGTAATTTTAATCCCCACTAAATTTGGATACTGCATGAGCGGAAAGGTGCATAGTACACAGTCAAAGGTCCTGGTCGACACGGTCTCGATATATAGAGTCAATGTAACCGCGGAAGAGGAGTTGGGAAGGGAGGATTCCCAACCTAGTGACCCTAAGATGGCTGCCGACTTCGACCTGGAACGACTGTGGAGATTGGATCACATAGGCATTAATCCTATGGAGACTGATTATGACTCGGAAGTTGTGCTACAAAGGTTTGAAGAGTCTGTGTGCTACTGTGCCTCAGACAAGCAATATAAAGTTAGTTTACCCTGGAAGAACAGTGAGATAAGCCTGCCTACCAACTATGGTTTGGCATTAGGTCGCTTGCGCGCATTGCAGCGGAAATTGTCTAACGAATCGAGCACGCGCCAGGCGTATGACGATGTATTTCGGAGTTATGAAGATAGGGGCTTTATTGAGAGAGTCGATGTCGAGGAACCGTTTAAGAAGGGTAGGGTTCACTATCTGGCCCATCATGGGGTAAGGAAAGACAGCATCACCACACCAATACGGGTGGTGTATGACTGTTCTGCCCACCAAGGACAACAACCCAGTCTAAAAGACTGCCTGTTGACAGGTCCGTCCATGGTGTCGGACCTGTCCCAACATCTATTGCGGTTTAGGCTGGGGAAGTACGCCTATACCAGTGACATCGAGAGAGCAGTCTTGATGGTCAAGCTAAAGGAGGAAGATAGAGATGTTACCCGCTTTCTTTGGTTCGGCGACATTAGCGACTCTGAAAGTCCCATCATAATATACCGTTTTCGGGTTGTACTCTTTGGGGCCACTTGCTCGCAGTTTTTGTTAAATGCCACAATCAGAAAACATCTAGCTGACACTCATGAGGACACAAGTAAACTATCTCGCAGATTATACATTGACAATTTGCAGGGTACTAGCGATAGTCAAGATGATTTGTTATATGCATACTGGCAAGCACGCAGATTGTTTGCGGATGCACATCTATTTCTCCGCGAGTGGGTTACTAATAGTGAAGATCTTCAGAGTTTAATACAGGTGGATGGTATGGCATCTCTTAACCAGAAAAAGTCCAGAAATTTGGAGAATGATCTGGCAACCTAAACATGACATACTAACTTTTCAAACAAGGTCTTTTGCTCAGCAGACAGGAGCGCACACCAAAAGAAGTCTGTTGAGCAAAGTTGCACAATTTTTTTATCCTTTGGGTCTAGCATTACCCGTTACCATAAGAGCTAGGACTCTAATGCAGGAAGTTTGGAGACGTAAGATAGGATGGGATGACAGTTTGCCCGAGGACCTGAATGACCAAGGGACATTGTTGTTGAATGAATATGCCATCCTATGTACTAAACCTATACCTCGTAAAGTGGCGGCGTTCGGTGACGTTACGTTACACACGTTTTGCGATGCTAGCGCCACGGCATACGGGGTAGCCATATATGTCGTTACTTCATTTGGGGCACATTTAGTTACAGCCCGGGCCAAGGTAGCCCCGGTTAAAAAGGCAACTATCCCTAAAATGGAATTGACTGCCATGCTGCTATTAGCACGTCTGGTGCAACATGTACGCGCAGCATACGAGAGCGAATTAAATGTTGAAATCGTTCATGTATGGTGCGATAGTCAGGTCGCACTCAACTGGATACATAGCAAAGAGTCAGTTTATGTGTGGAATAGGGTAGATGAGATTAGAGCCCTTTTGCCAGACGTTGCTTATCATTATGTAAATACAAAAGAAAACCCTAGTGATCTCATAACTAGGGATATAACGGCTAGCCAGTTAATGAAGTCCGAATTGTGGTGGCATGGTCCAAAGTGGCTGCTCCATGAAAGTGAATGGACGTAATGGCATGCTGTTGGTATGCATGCAGGTCGGTATACACATATGTAAGCGGGCGATCATTCACGACTGCCTCTATCTCTGTGAGGACTGTCGTCAACTCACTCTTCTTTAATAGAGCACGTCCTACGTCCTACGTCCGCTCTTAGCCCTGACTTTACTATGCCGACACACCGTTCCCACATTCCACCAAACCAAGGTGCCTTAACTGGAATGAACCTCCATTCGCACTTCTTCTCTCCCAAAAAAGTGATGACAGTAGGATCACTACTCATATCCTTTAGATATTTTGATGCTTGAACATAAGTGGGAGCATTGTCGCTAAGAATGAGTTGAGGGAATGAACGACGGGCACAAAACCGTCTAAACGCCAGCATAAATTCTTCGCTAGACATATTATCACATAGTTCTAGGTGTACCGCCCGAGATGTTGCACAGGTAAACAATAATATATAAACTTTCTCATGCTCCCTCCTCTTTAATACCCCTGTGTAATCTAATCCTACCGCTTGGAAAGGTTCTACGTGCTTTACACGGCATTCAGGTAGAGGTGGAGCTGGTCCAGTTGCATAAGGTTTACCCTTCAGTCTCTGGCATATTACACACTTTCTTACTACGTGTCGAGCTACTTGTCGAACTCTGGGTATCCACCATGTGAGACGTAAATTTGATATAATATGACATACCCCGTAGTGTTTTACTTCCCTATGTGCATTGTGCACGTATGATCAATAGATCAGTAACGTGATGTCTTGTTGGCATAAGTATAGGTCGGTTTGTGCCGTCTGGTACACCCGACCACTTCAGGCGACCCTCACACCTGATGAGGCCATTGTCTAGGTGCAACCTTAGTTGACGCACTATATTAGGCATTAATGTCTAATTCGAGCTTTTCAAGGATTCTAATTCATTGGAAAAGGTTTCTACTTGAACCCATTTGATCAAAGTTACTTCAACTGCTTTAAATTCATGAGCATCAATGTTGTGACCCCTGTTGCAGAGTTGGCCCGTTACTTTAAGCTTGAGATTGGATACATATCGCAACACCCAAGCTACAACTCTGACTAGTTTATTATAGTCACCGAATCTTGCCCACTTTATGATAGGACCCGGTGGCTCTTTTGGTTGGGCTGTAACTACCACTGTTTCCAGTGGCAGAAGTCCCTCACCAACAGCATGCCATTTCGTCCATTCACTTTCATGGAGCAGCCACTTTGGACCATGCCACCACAATTCGGACTTCATTAACTGGCTAGCCGTTATACCCCTAGTTATGAGATCACTAGGGTTATCTTTTGTATTTACATAATGATAAGCAACGTCTGGCAAAAGGGCTCTAATCTCATCTACCCTATTCCGCACATAAACTGGCAGAGACTTCTTGCTATGTATCCAGTTGAGTGCGACCTGACTATCGCACCATACATGAACTATTTCAAATATTTAATTCGCTCTCGTATGCTGCGCGTACATGTTGCACCAGACGTGCTAATAGCAGCATGGCAGTCAATTCCATTTTAGGGGTAGTTACCTTTTTAACCGGGGCTACCTTGGCCCGGGCTGTAACTAAATGTGCCCCAAATGAAGTAACAACATATATGGCTACCCCGTATGCCGTGGCAATAGCATCGCAAAACGTGTGTAACGTAACGTCACCGAACGCCGCCACTTTACGAGGTATAGGTTTAGTACATAGGATGGCATATTCATTCAACAACAATGTCCCTTGGTCATTCAAGTCCTCGGGCAAACTGTCATCCCATCCTATTTTACGTCTCCAAACTTCCTGCATTAGAATCCTAGCTCTTATGGTAACAGGTAATGCTAGACCCAAAGGATCAAAAAATTGCGCAACTTTGCTCAACAGACTTCTTTTTGTGTGCGCTCCTGTCTGCTGAGCAAAATTGCGCAATATTTTTATCCTTTGGGACTAGCATTACCTGTTACCATAAGAGCTAGGATTCTAATGCAGGAAGTTTGGAGACGTAAAATAGGATGGGATGACAGTTGAATTCAATCTGAAACAAGCTAATTTATATCCAAAGGTCTCACATAATAAATGTATATATAGGGTAAGGTTATAAGGGTTAATATTAGCCAGGAATTAACTCGCCAATAGTTCCACGTGGCAATGAGACAAGGGAGAAGGTTTTACCCAATATGGCGGTGGACAATGGGGATCGAGACTTCGGTCCCAAGACTCGAGTCAAGTTAAAGAAAGAATAAATGATTACATGGGAGTGGACATGATTATTATAATTTATGCTTATCTATTAGTCAGTCATGATGTCGATGAGAGCGTCGTAATGGTGTAGCTGAGTGTATTGCTGTATGTGTATTGTGATTAGAGGCACAAAAGCTCGATCAACTGAGGGCGGAAAATTTAGATGTTAACTGGTTGGTGTTCGTGAAGGCTCTGGCGTACCTCAAAAGCACACCTTGCTGCCTTGGCAAACCGCCAGGAGCCCAAATTATCGTACCGCATTTAGGTTGCTCTATACGATAAATTATATTAATATATACGATAAATTCATATATACTACATAAGACCATGGCAATATTGCTTAATAGCATATTAGGCCTTTTATAACTTAACTTATTTACAATCTTATAATATACGATCTACTCGTCCTACGTCGTGCTGTAGGAGAGATCGTGACGTCACAGAGACATACGAGATCACAAGAGTCATATTCTATCGTATTTATACGATACACTCCCCCCACAAAAAAGACCTGAACCCCACCTTAAACCTAAAGTTGCCCAGAGGCTATCTTCTGACGCCACAAGTCGATGTGGTAAATGTGGTAAACTATCAATGGAAGTTAAATATTACTAAGCTATAGTGAATCAAATAAAATCAATCTATATGAAAACTACTCTATATCTAAATTGAATTCAATCTGAAACAAGCTAATTTATATCCAAAGATCTCACATAATAAATGTATATATAGGGCAAGGTTATAAGGGTTAATATTAGCCAGGAATTAACTCACCAATAGTTCCACGTGGCAATGAGGCAAGGGAGAACGTTTTACCCAATATGGCGGTGGACGATGGGGAACGAGACTTCGGTCCCAAGACTCGAGTCAAGTTAAAGAAAGAATAAATGATTACATGGGAATGGACATGATTATTATAATTTATGCTTATCTATCAGTCAGTCATGATGTCGATGAGCGTCGTGATGGTGTAGCTGAGTGTATTGCTGTATGTGTATTGTGATTAGAGGCACAAAAGCTCGATCAACTGAGGGCGGAAATTTAAATGTTAACTGGTTGGTGTTCGTGAAGGCTCTGGCGTACCTCAAAAGCACACCTTGCTGCCTTGGCAAACCGCCAGGAGCCCAAATTATCGTACCGCATTTAGGTTGCTCTATACGATAAATTATATTAATATATATGATAAATTCATATATACTACATAACACCATGGCAATATTGCTTAATAGCATATTAGGCCTTTTATAACTTAACTTATTTACAATCTTATAATATACGATCTACCCGTCCTACGTCGTGCTGTAGGAGAGATCGTGACGTCAGAGAGACATACGAGATCACAAAAGAGTCATATTCTATCGTATTTATACGATACACTCCCCCCACAAAAAAGACCTGAACCCCACCTTAAACCTAAAGTTGCCCAGAGGCTATCTTCTGACGCCACAAGTCAACGGCGCCAGCAGCAGCGCGTCTGGGACGCGTCCTGGTCCGAGAATGATCACCATCAGTAAGAGGTGAGTCGTTCCTTTGAGAATCCTCGGACCCAGCAATAACAGGTGGAGCATCAGATTGCAATGCGGAATCGAGCTCCAAAGCGTACAAACGTGCGATAGGACGAACAGTAGTTCCAGTGGCTGTCTTCAATAGTGCCACCCGCTCTACAGAGTCTGCCCCCTTGTATACCTCCAACACGCGGCCTTATTTCCACAATAAATTTCAACAATACCAAAATCAATCCTTCATCGCCTCTCAATATTCTTGGTGTCTCTTTTTCTTCTGCTCTCACTTGGAAGGACCATAATACCAATGTTGCTAAGGCAGCCTCCCAGAAGCTGGGTGTGCTCAACCACCTCAAGGGGTTCTTTACCCCTGCACAGCTTCTTGGTCTGTAGTGGGGCACAGTGCGTCCTTGTATTGAGTATTGTTCACATGTGTGGGGAGTATCCTCTTACACCACACTCCTAGACAAAGTATAAAGGAAGGCCTTTCGTATCAGTAATTCCCCTCCACTCATCAACTCTCTGCAATCTCTCTCTCTTCGCTGCAATGTTGCATCTCTCGCTATTCTATCGCTACTACAAAAATCAATGCTCCTCCGAGCTCTCCCAATGTATACCACCTCCTCTACGTAGGGTACGTGGTACCCGTCTTGCAATACAATCCCACCTCTACTCTGTGCAACTCTCCAACCCAAGAGTGAAACAATACTCTCAGTCTTTCTTCTATTCAACAGCTGAGCTCTGGAACTCTCTCCCAGAATCAGTTTATCCCTCCTCCTATGACTTAATCCTCTCACGTTCTTGACGCAATTTTGAGCCTATTAGGGATACTTTAAAGCCTGTGTTACCATCAGGGGTATTTAGAAACCTTTAGTTTAGTTACTTCAACCTCTGCAGTTGTCTTTGAGTTAGCTGTGGGCAGAAAACTAATTTTGGATAGGTAATTATAGGAGTGAGAGAACTCTATTTATTATTGCTAATCTGGCAACCTCTGCGTCATAAAAACATGAAAGGGTTGCATTGCTTAAAACTCTGTGTGTCCAGGCATTTTGGCTCGCACGTCCCTTGATTTTGGCCCTGTCACTCTTTCAACTATGGAGGAGGCACTCGCTACGGGTAGATCTGCCTTTTGTCTCCCTCGCTCAATTAGAAAAAATAAAAATAAGATAAGTGGCCATTTAATTTTTTACCACTACTGCAGAAGGCACCGATTAGCGGGGCGCCCTAAACGAAATTTAAGAAAAGGGCTCTGGTACTGCCTAGAGAATATATTCAAGTATATGCGTGTGTGGTTCAGTAATAACCAAGAAATAGCAAATTTTGATAAGCGTCGCACTACTGTAGAAGGAGGTTATTTGGGTGGCCCCTGGGCAGGAATTGAAACAATGGGCTCAGTTACAGCCTAGATGATAGATCATTTATATGCATGTGTAAGTTCATTAAATTTGGGTTAGTAATAACTGAGAAATATCAATTATTTATAAACGTTGCCCTACTGGACAAGGTGGCGATTTGAGGGGCGCCTAGGTCGAAATTTGAAAATGGGCACCGTTACGGCCTAGAGGATAGATCAGCGTATATGTATGTGAACAATAATTAAATTTGGTTCAGTAACAACCGAGAAAGAACCCTTTTTGATAAGCGTCGCCCTAACAAGAAGAAGAAGAACAACAACAACAACAACAACGACATGAGTAAGCCCTAGAGGTCCTGGCTTCGCACAGACTTAAAATCATATGTAGGTCAGGTGTCTAACCTCAATGAGTACTCTATACTGTATATCGTAGTAGAGTGCATTATCAGTAATCAGGTTTATATAGTTTATTTACAACACATGTCTTAAGAACTTGGATAATATTTAAGAACAAACATAGACAACTAAGGAATACACAGCGTACAGAGAAATATACAAAGACGATATGTTGAATAATCGTAATAGTGCTTATGAGTGTGGCAGGAATGTTTGGGGGAAAACTAGCTTGATTCTAATAATATGTGTGTGTAAAGCAGAGCCATTCATATATAGGCAGGCAGAGGTTAGGCAGCTGAGTGGCCGGGCTAACGTGTAACAGTCTACTTATAGATGAGGATATACGTTATTGGTAGCGTGTTGAGGGTATAATATAAAGGCAACTGGTCGGATATAAAATTACGTTAGAGGGACTGTCAGACAGATCACGGATAATATTATATCTAAGAGTATCTTCTACAGTGAGGCTGACACAGATACTAGGAGATATTAACCCCTTCAGACAGATTAAGTTCCAGATAGTTAAGGTGGACAGCCTGCATGGTCTCTGGGTGGCGAATTTATCTATTAATTAAATGTTTTTCCTCCTTTGGTCTCCTCCGACCATAAACTTATCTATGTCACCTCTCCTATATCTACGGTATGGCCACCCAATCCTTCCAAACGGCGGAACTTGTGGCACTTTGGCGCTGCCGACTGGAGCCTCTCCAGCAGTACTTCTTTGATTACCCATGAAATGACTTCTGCTTCTGTGGCCGGGGACCCTTGGAGAGTGCTGAACGCATTACCGAGGTAACCCTATCGGGCATGGAAGCATACATTCCTTCTCTCATTCTAATGCAAACAAATCTTGGTTTACTCACGCTTGCTCTACTGCTGTCTGCAATATGGAGGAAACGTTCAAACGGTACCATCGCCTTCAAACTCAAGAATCTCATACTTCCTATGTTTCTGCCCGGAATCAAGCCAAATATGTTCTTCGGCTTGCCAAACACTCTTTCATCAATAATAAATACACTGAACTATCCAACTGTAGCTCTTCCCAAGCCTTCTGGAATCCTGTCAAAAACCTCTCCAACAATTTTTCATCTTCGTCTTTCCCTCCTCTTTTCCACTCTGACGTGGCACTTCTTCCCTTGACAAAGCTAAACTCTTCGCTAACACTTTCGCTAAAAACTTCACTTTGGATGATTCTGGTGCTATCCCTTCCTCTCCACCCCCCTCTCTCCTACTAATACCTAACATCATAATATCTTCCAAGGATGTACTTTCCATACGCTCTGGGCTTAATACTAAGAAGGCGTAGAGAAAACTGTGCTTCAGTGCTGACTCCCTGCCTAGGCAAACTCTTCTGTCTCTGTCTCTCCTCTAATTTCTTCCCTTCTTGCTTGAAGTTTTGTATCATTCAACCTGCCCCAAAGAAAGGTGACCACTCTCAACCCTCCTACTATCGCCCAACTGCTCTCATTTCTTGCATCTCTAAAGTTTTTGAAACTATGCTTACATAAAAATTTCTTAAGTATTTAACTTCCCATAACATACTTTCAGACAGCCAGTATGCCATCCTTAACGCGGGAATGGCGAGAACACTCTTAAGAGGTTTTGGTGGGCAAGGGCGAGGAACCTCTTAAGAAGTAAGGCTTAAAAAAAAAACTTTTAAAAGACCCCAGTAGCAATTAAAACAAGTGAAATGGTGATTAAGTGAGATAATTCCCCTCCATACCTCCTAGCACTCCTCCACATCTGTCAAAATCCCCTCCTTCCCCCCCCCCCTTCAATTATCATCTATTTACCCTGTCATATTGGTATATTATCATTGGTATATTTTTGTGTCAACATCTTCAAGCCTTCATCTATGGTGTGGTCATGTGACTAGCGAGTGTGTTGCGTAAGGTAGAGTGTGGGTGAGTGAGTCAGTCAGGCTTCAGGCCTCGCGAGGGGAGGGTCTGCCTCGCCCTGCTCCACAATTCATGAATGGACCGGCCGACAATAATTCGCGATTTTGACCATCCATACACTATTCCCACATGTTTTATTGTTGTTACATTTTACTATCTTCATATTAAACATAAAATAGGCGCATATGAATAAGTAATAACGATATTTATCTAAAATTATGATTTTAGGTTGGAATGGGGCCTAATATTGTCACCTGGCGATAGGGTGTCCATTACACACAGCTCGCCTTTAAGGGGTTAAGGGCTACTCTCTACTGGTGATCTTCTTTCTTATCTTACTAACTCTTGGTCATCCTCCATTCTGGACTTCGGTGAGACTTTTTCTGTTGTGCTAGACATATCGAAGGCCTTCGATAGTCTGGCACAAATCCCTTATTTCCAAACTACCCTTCTTCAGTTTTTATCTCTCCATCTGTGCTTTGTCTCTAATTTCCTTTCCGGCCGTTCCATAGCTGCGAATGTGGACAGCCACCGTTCTTCCTCAACCTATCAACTCCAGTGTTCCTCAGGATTTTGTCCTATCTCAAATCATCTTATTATTCATTATCCTCAACTGCACCTCCAGCCCCATTTATACATAATTATGCTGACCACTCTACATTACACGATTCAATTAGCCTTCCACAAAATGATTCACAGTGTCAGAGGAGTGTGTAATTACTCCTGTGAGGTTATGAAAACAAAATAGTTTTCCAGACGTACAGGTAGCCTACATCCCCATACATTGTGTCTATAACCAACCTATGTATATACAGTATACCTTATGTATCTATTATGGATATCTTATGGATCTATTTGTGTTGTCATTATTTCTCCTGACTTATATTCAGATTAGGAGGGGCATATTGTCTTACGCCCTATATTATTAATTGGATCTCCTTGATATTTTAACACTAATCTAATCAATTAATTTGTGGCACTTATTGTTCTCTTCCCTTTTGTTCTTGCATAACTAGAATTACGAGTAGAAGGTATCATAGAGACTCCCCAATACCCTTGCTTCAGTCGAAGGCAGAGGGGAGCGAATGCCGACATATGGTCAACTAAGTGGTTCGGTAGTTTGCTGGGTTATAAGGCATATTCTTATGATTTATCGATATTACGGAGTAATATCTTGCTTTCTGATGTCATGGGAGACAGATTAAAGGCCGTATATGGGTATAGTTTATGTGGGTAGTGAATAAGGTGGTGTATTATGTGGTTCCACTTGGTGTAGAGGACCTCCACTGCCTCTTAATGACCTCGTCTATGGTTCTCGAGTGAGGCCGGAATTGAACAGATAGACACTGTACTCTAGGCTGTGCTTGTGCTTACACCAGCTCCCGTCGTGTGCCTCTGGATTTAACACCATACCATCTTACCAGGATATTTTACTGCAACGGATATATTGGAGAGCTGTCACCGGCCTGAGAGTATAGTCCCCAGCCATAGCTGAGCGTTTTTACGTAATCCTTTATTAATTAACCCCTTCAGGTGCTACCATATGTTTTCTTCATTGAGTAACTGTTCTAATTCATTGTTTTAACTACTTAAAAACAGTTTTGCTTATTCAGTCAGTTTTTAAGTAATTAGCACCTGGTCACCCAGTTAGTATTTGTGCCGTATTTTTGTGTGCCGCGTACCCCGCTATTTCCAGTATCTGTTTATGTACCCCCGGGTACGTGCCGGCACCGTTATTATTCACCACTTTCAGTGCCGGATTTAGGGGGGGGGGGGGGGGGGGAGCCGAGTAGGCCATGGCCTAGGGCCCCGCGCCCTCAAGGGGCCCACACCTTGGCAATAAAAAAATAAAAAAAGGAAAAGTTGATTCACAGTTTGCATTTTCGGTTATTAATTTTTGTTAGCGATTACCCCATTCCCAATACTATTGGGATTAATGGCATTATGACTTTTAGAGCATAAATTAATGGGTATTATATGTATAATGATTGCGTTATATTTATTTTAAAACCGTAAAACACGTAATCCGTTTACCTGGTAGAAGAAAACATTTAGTTATCCCTGTACGCTGCCATATCCGTTTTCTTCAATGACGGAAAATTTTGCTCAAATATTTTAATTTCCCCTTACAGTTTCTGATATTGTATATTAATGTCAGTTTATTTGATTATGATAATCAATAAGCTTTTAAACATTATTATTAATATAACATCACATATTCATGTTATAAAATATAAGTTATTAAATTCAAAAGTTCACGTAGCCTTGAATGTTACTGGCGTGGGTGACCGAGCAGCTGGGCTGAGAAGGTAGGAATGGATGTTTTGTTATTATTATATTATTGATTATTGGGAATCTAGGGCTCTTTCCTCAATTTCTCTCATCGATCCTCACTTATAAATACCCGTGATTAAGTGGTTGTGTTACTGGCACTGCCTATGCCTTGTATATTTGCTTAACCAATTATTATTAATGGGTAGTCTATGAATAGTAGGCGCCGCTATAGCACAGAGCTCGACACGCTCGTTTCCTAGCCCAGACGAGATTCAAGAGGAGCAGATAGTTCCCGTAGGTGGAGGTGCAATTTTGTATGCCTAGGTCTATGGAATCTAAACCCATGCTAATCAATCTCCTTAGTCCTTGGGCTGTTCGCCTACATTAACTTAACCCATTCAGTACCAGTGCCATCCTTTTAAATAACATTATGGCTTCTTTTAGACGATTTTATTATATTACAAATGTATATTAGCCTATATGTCAATATATATTTCATCTATATATTCTATTATACTATTTTTTATGAAAAATAATTTTGTCTAGCCCATTTTCCAGTCACTTACAATACCATCTTGCATTAGGCTGAGTAGAAAGGTAATACGTTAAAATCATAGTTTGTAGTCTTGGACAGTAGTTTACAATTTAAAGGTGGTTTTATCATGTTAGTCTAAAGATAGATATAATTGGCAATGCGATCATGCCTTCATTTTCAGCAACTCATTCTAATTTTCTATGACATAATGTCAATGACAATTTTCACATTGAAAACTATCAAAGTAAAATATTAATTATTTTCTACATTTCACAGAAGTTCAAAGCCTCATTCGGCAAAATCAACAACTGATCCATTCCCATAACCTAACTACAAACAGCAAAAGCTGCAAAATAGGCATTTTATTTTATTTTTTCTTAACAAAGCAGACTGACTCAATTAATATTTTCAGTGTTATCGTTGTTGTACATAGATATATGGTTAATTTTGTATACCTGTATCCACCTGTTATTTCAATTTACTAGTTACAAAGCTAAACAAAATAACGTGATCACTAGGCTATTGCCAAAATAATCAAACTGTATATTGAATTAGCACAAATAGGCTCAGTCACTCATGTTGTGTCAAATAATACTTTGAGTGAGAAGCACTATGGTCATATTAAAACCACTATAAATTACAGGATTTCACTCCCTCCATAGGCCTCAAATTGCCCCTAAAAGTACTAAATTTTTCAAAATTGTCTTGGGGGGGCTTACACCGCCCCCCCAAACCCCCCACCTGTAGGGGCTCGCTTCGCTTGCCCCCCACCCACCCATTTACAGGGGCCCCGCATAACCCCAGTGCCTAGGGCCCCATAACAGGTAAATCCGCCCCTGACCACTTTCATTGATGCCATAGCCCAACTAGACTACTGAGGGTTATAGAGAGGATATTGGGTTACCGTTAGGCATGCCAGGGTACTTCTCTTACAGTACCCTCGATTTGGGACAACAGTAAAAACTCCAAAACTCACATAAGGAGGCCAACTATCTTCTGATCTCTCTACAATCTCTAATTGGGCAGAGAAAACCTTGTTACTTTCAATGCTTCCAAAACTCAATTTCTCAATCTGTCTACTCGTCGCCCCCTTCCAGAAAACTATAACCTACTCTTCAACAACATACAAATTAACCCTTCATCTTCCCTTAATATTCTTGGCGGCTCTTTCTCTTCTGATCTCTCTTGGAAAGATCATATTACCACTCTTGCTAAAACAGATTCCCAGAAGCTGGTTGTGCTCAACCGCATCCGGTGGTTCTTTACCCAGGTGCAGCTTCTTGCTCTGTACAGGGGCACAGTGCATCCATATATTGAGTATTGTTCACATGTGTGGGGAGGATCCTCTCTCACAGCACTTCTAGACAAAGTCGAAAAGAATGCCTTCCATCTCATTAACTCACGTCCACTCACCAATTATTTGCAGTCTCTCTCTCTCTTCGCCGCAATATTGCATCTCTATCACTATTCTACCGCTATTACATTAATCAGTGTTCGTCAAAGCTCTCTCAGTGTATATCACCCCCTCTTCGTAGAGCACGTAGCACCCGTCTTGCAACACAATCGCACCCCTACTCTGTGCAAATCTCTAACCCAAGAGTAAAACGTTATTCTCAATCTTTCTTCTATTAAACAGCTGAGCTCTGGAACTTTCTCCCAGAATCCATCTTTCCCTCTTCCTATGACTTAAATTGCTTCAAACTCTGTGTGTCCAGGTATTTTGGCTCGAACGTCCCTTGATTTTGGCTCTGTCACTCTTTCAACTCTGGGGGAGGCACTTGCCACAGGCAATTCTGCCTTTGTCTTTCTCACTCACATTGGACGAAAACAAAAATACATATATAGCTAAAATAGCATAGATAACAGTACCTTTGTAACAAATGGATATGTGGGCAACTGTGCGTGATACAACAGAGTCAGTAAATGCTGACAAAAAATAGGTTTATCCTGTTGCAGAGGTTTTTTGGTGTGTGTGAGCAATTAAGTTGATTGAAAAAGGATGCCGTGTGGTTCACTATCTTCTTCCTACAGATACTATGGCATCATTAAATTCGTCCTATAGATTCGGTGGTGTACATAGAATGACAGTGCAGGTGGGTGGTGAAAGAAGTATGGTTATTTTGTCTTCCTATAGGCAGCATGGTGAGTGGTTGATTGTAAATGGTCCACTATATTTCTCAAACAGGCTACTTGCTATTCATTAAGTCTGTATGCTTCACCTTGTTCTTCCTATAGGTTCGGTGGTGTATGTAAAACAACCCAGCTGGTGGGTGGTTGAGGCCTTGTGGTTCCAAGTGTACAAGTGGGTGCTGGAGGTGACCTTCAAGCTGGTGCCAGCTCTCATCCTGGTTTATCTCAACATCCGCATCATCAGAACCTACAGGGCCGTCTGTGAGAAGAGGAGGAGGATGACCAATAAGGTAAAAGAGAGCGAGTGGGCTTGTGCGTGTGCTTCATTATTCGCATAGTAGTCCACACAGGTAGAGACTTGTAGACACTTTTATGCAATTAAGGACAAAAGCTGCATTCCTTTATGTCCAGTGATAAACCCAAACCAATTAATGAAATATCGGAGAAACACTCAATCTGGTTCATACGGTTCAGAATAGATGGAGGCATATTACCCGTTACAGACAGATTTTCCACATGTGCATATTTTCATTGATGTGGGTTCAGTGTGGGGCCAATATATGCATGCCGTATATATCCTCTCTGTGTCTGACTGTTATGTATGGATATATTTTGATAACTAATATGATGCTTTTCACAAGGTTTGGTTGGTAACTTCATTATATGCCTAAATTGGCAGCATTAACTTTTAGTTAATACCCACCCAGCTAGGTCTCCAGTTGTAGAACCCTATGAAACGTATCATAACAAACAAAAAGCAGTGCGCAGGCCATGCAACCTTTAAATATGTGGATTTCCACTCAAACTGTAATCCCAGAGAGCTAAGAGCCTAACATCACATTTACCACCTCACAGTTACACTATATTACTAGTTATCAAATGCATTATCTTTAAAAAACGAATACCCAACACTGTATTACTTTTTTTTAATTGTAAAGGTATTACATATCAAACCATAAAGACACAATTAAACAATTGAACACATTTGCTCCTCTTTAATATAATAATTTCGTGGACATATTCTGTTTGACTTTTGTTCTATTCCCTCTTGTTCTTCTTTCTTATTTGCTTTCTTTCTTCTGTTTTACCTTTGCACTATTCCCTTCACTCAGTCAAAACTTTTGGCATAATTTCTTTGCATTAAACTTTTCGCCACTCGAGCCAGACTTGCCCTCTCGTTAATCTGAGGCAGTGTAACAATTTGTCTTCGCACAGTAAAACTGCCTTTAGGTTTTGCCACTGACATTTCCTCCTTCTTTTTCACTTCCATTAATATTATTCACATCGTATGTAACCTCGTTCTTCATTCATTTCCCCATGTTTTACAGTTATATATCCCTTATTCATATCAGTATCCTTAATAATATCAATATATGCCTAATGTATTCATACAATCGTCAAACACCTAAATATTTAATAGGAGCTTACCTAAATGATATACTATGGACAGTATTTTTCAAACCTCATTTGATGCCTAATACATGCTTTTCATTTAATGATAAATATGGTATAGTATCCTACTGTATATACAACAGTCAACCTTTAATTTAATGATAAATATGGTATAGTATCCTACTGTATATACAACAGTCAACCTTTAATTTAATGATAAATATGGTATAGTATCCTACTGTATATACAACAGTCAACCTTTTAAAGCCAAAGGTATCCACATTTATTAATTAGCTATTTCATGAAAAGACCAGTGGAATGGATGTGGAGTGGTTGCATTGAGGCAGTTGGAAAACATTCAAAATAAAGCAATTATATTAATCAATAACCCTGCAATCATTCAGGATCTTCCTCCATTAGTAATATGAAGATATGGTGCCTCCTTTGCATTACTCTAAAGATATGTTCATGGTAAATGTCCTGAGGAACTTGCTTCGATTGTACTACCTCTCCGCATCTTTCCCTGCAGAACTATGGTGGCTGGTAATGCACATGCATTCAGTCTCTCTCATCCACAAAGTAGAACTTCCGCTTAAAAAAAATCATTTATGCCCAGAACGTTTACTCTCTGAAATGTTCTTCCTTGGAGTTGCTTTTCACAAATTTACAACCCACAACAGTCTGCATTCAATTGTTACAAATATACTCCAAGAGATAGAGGGCTTTAATCAGAATGTTAGGTAAATATATTTTGAAAACCATTTTCTATGTAAAAAAGGGTGCTGATTCCAAAAAATAATAAAAAAATTATTAACCCTGAGTAAGACAGAATTGTAATTTTGGCCGTTTTTTTCCCAAGTTTGACCCACGTTGGCCCACATTTGTTTTTCCTTTCAAAAATGTTTGTTTACCCAAATACATTGTCAAATATATCAAATGAAGGAGTTTTGCATCTAGAATACAGAAATTAAGTAAAAATGGAGATAACCGATGTCGTTTTGGGGATATCTTTAATTTAGTGTTGGAAATCCTGATGTTGTCATATTTTCCTGAAAATGAATTATGGTTATGACCGGTAGGAAAAATATATATTTTTATCAATTCTGTATATTATATTTCTATGGAAACCTTACATTATAGAGCTTGTAAAAGTTAAATCAGATGTGACAATGATTTACTTTTAGGGAAGATACAGACACGTGTTTGGGTGGAGGTCCACCTCCACTGCCGTAATGCTTTAAACCAGAGATGAGCATATCTCAAGAACGGCTAAAGCTATAGCAATAAAACTTTATGGTAGTACTTATGGGACACCAACATACGGTGTTAACATGATGGAGTTTCGAAAGTGAATATAAAGAGAGAAAAACATTATACAACTTTCGTTATTTTTCCTTATCTCTAACCTGCTAGGTAAAAATGTCCTTGTATGGTGCATTTCATATATATTTCTGGGATTATTTTCCTAAACTAAAAACAATATCAGCCCTTTGCTAGGAATCCCTCTGGGACTCCCTCTGGCAGTGTTAGCAATATGGTCTACTTAGTTGAGTGGTTTATTATATTGTCAAGGAGTCTTCCCTCCATTAAGCAATAGAGAGTACATTAAATGCAGACGCAGCTTCACGACAAACTGGAATAATTTATTTCCATCAGACCCAAGGAGCAACCAGGCGCTGGACAGTTACTTAATCAGCAAGACGCACCATAGTTAGATATCTGTTTGAAAAGGCAGCAATAAAGAAAGATGCAAACCCAGGCCATGAAACCCGAAAATTGAAAGTGAGTAAATTCCACACAAACTTAAAATACATTTCCCAGATAATTGATAATACTATGAATCATTTTGCTTAGTCCCTGCTTCATGACACCAATCTCTACTGTATAACCTATGTCAAGAAAATTGCAGATAATGTACAAGATGACATGCTAAATCTCTTTATTTGAGAGATGAGTTTGTTCAGGAATGCTTAGATGATCCTACCAGGTTTGACAGGCCACTGAAAAGAAGACAAGTAAGCAGCTTTGCCAGTTCTGCAATCAAGAGCAAAATCCGAGGTAAAAATGAAAAGGTAATTGAGCTGAAGACAACACAAGAATTGATGGGTAGATTGGTCTATCTTGCTTGTACCAGACATCTTGATTTTGAAAAGGAGTTTTCTTTTCCACTTACGCCAGTCCCCCTCTCTTTGGCCAGCATTTCTGGCACGGTGAAAAAGACACCTAAGTACAAACTCTCCAAGTACCTTGAAGATTTTATCACACACACACACACAGAGCCGACAGTGGTTCATACAGTTCTTTATGATGCCATGTTTATAATCCAGTCTTTGCCCACCAGCGTGCCTCACAAATTTGGGAAAGTAACAGAAGTGGTTCTGAAGATTATATGCAGTACACAGGCAGATGAAATACACTTTGTCTGTGACAGTGAAAAGCATAAAGAATGCTGAGCAATAGGCAAGAGGTGCAAATCATGGATCATTTCACATCACTGGTGCAGATCAGTTGTGTCCTAAAGATTTGAGATATGCCTTGCGATCACCAGCTTTCAAAACTGCACTTATCAAGTTTTTCATGGAGGAGTGGAAACTTAACAGTTATGCAAGTACCATAAAACAAAAGACAGTGATTGTTGCATATGATAATCAGTGTCTTCAATTTACAGCTATGCTAACAGGAAATATGGAACACACTGAGGTACCAAGACTACATAATATGTTCACATGTGGAGGCAGATACTAGCCTGGTGTACCATCTTAGCATATTATTGCCAGAAGCATCACCAGGACAGAATGTTGTTGTCCGTGCAACAGACACTGATATCATGGTTACCCTCCTCTATCATGCCAGAAAACTTAGTCAATATGTGAATGAAAAATACCATCTGAGGAAGAGCACTTTATTGGCAACGTTTCGCAGATAGCTTCATCAGGTCACTTCATCAGTGACCTGATGAAGCTATCTGCGAAACCTTGTCAATAAAGTGCTCTTCCTCAGATGGTGTTTTTTATCCATTCTGTCTACTGTTCAAGTACCACTCCACGTGTGAATGAACCTTGGACATTCGAGTGAAGGTATGTGCATATCACTGTGCTAGCAAACTACATTGGTCTAGTACTTTGCAAAGCACTGCCAGGGTATCATGCCCTAATAGAATGTGATTATACATCACCGTTCTTTGGAAAGGGGAAGGTGAAACCACTGAAGAAAGCTGAAAAGACTCCTCTCTATCTTGAAAGTTTAGGCGGTCTCGGAGAAAAGATTACCTTTGCTGATGATGACAGGCTTATAGAAAAATATGTCTGTTCACCACTCTATGGTCAGAGAACATTATCATCTTGTTGTGTATTTAATAATGAGGGACTACAGTATGTCTATGGACATTGTTACAGAGTTGTAGTCTGGTGTACATAATTTTGTTGAGGACTTGACTTCCTCGTCTGTAAATATTCCTTTATTCTTGTTGCAAGTTTATTAATTCTCTGAACAGTTTCCAGAAATGTCTATTATTAAATTTTTCTCGGGGAGTCTAATATATATAGTTATTAAATGAAAAGGTAGACAGCTGAATGTTAGTTATGCAGACCAACACGTTTTAGAAGAATCTTCATATATTGTCTTGGGCAATATGGTTGTTGACAGAGACCCTGGCAATAAATTAAACCCCTCAACTAAATAGACCATATTGCTAACACTGCCAGAGGGAGTCCCAGAGAGATTTCCGACAAAGGGCTGATATTGTTTTTAGTTTAGGAAAATAATCCCAGACTTATATATGAAATGCACCATACAAGGGCATTTTTACCTAGCAGGTTAGAGATAAGGAAAAATAACGAAAGTTGTATAATGTTTTTCTCTCTTTATATTCACTTTCGAAACTCCATCATGTTAACACCGTATGTTGGTGTCCCATAAGTACTACCATAAAGTTTTGTTGCTATAGCTTTAGCCGTTCTTGAGATAATGCTCATCTCTGGTTTAAAGCATTACGGCAGTCGGCAGTCGAGGTGGACCTCCACCCAAACGGGTGTCTGTATCTTCCCTAAAAGTAAATCATTGTCACATCTGATTTAACTTTTACAAGCTCTATAATGTAAGGTTTCCATAGAAATATATTATAAAGAATTGCTAAAAATATATATTTTTCCTACCGGGCATAACCATAATTAATGTTCTGGAAAACATGACAAAATCAGGATTTTCTACTCTAAATTAAAGATATCCCCAAAACGACATCGGTTATCTCCATTTTTACTTATTTTCTGTATTCTATATACAAAACTCCTTCATTTGATTTATTTGACAATATATTTGGGTAAAAATACTGTGGGCCAAAGCGGGTTAAATTTGAGAAAAAACGGCCAAAATTACAATGTTGTCTTACGAAGGGTTAATTAGACTGTTTTTTTTTTTTTTTTTTTTTAATCAGTACCCATTTTTACATATAAAATGGTTTTCAAAATAGATTTACCTAAAATTATGATTAAAGCCCTCTATCTCTTAGGGTATATTCTATGAATGGAGGATGTCTTTTGGCACATGGACCTGTTTAAAAAAAAAAAAAAATCCTTCTTCTATTTATTATCTTTCTAATAACAAATAACAAGTAAATACTAGATACATGATTTGCATGGTTCATGAGCGCCAAGTTTGACTATAGAGGCATGTGGTTCTTCCAGTTAACTGCCCCAGTGTATACGGTACTTTTGGTGAGCGTGGAGGAGAATACGTGACTAAAGGTTATTATATCATTAATATTATTGATGGGACTAGTCAAATTATCATAAAGTTGACTTGAAAGCTCCTTTCGAATAGCGAGCACACATGTTTAAACATTAAAGGAATATTTTTATAATCAAGAAGGTCAAGCCATAGATCATAAACAAATGCATATGTATCAAACATATATAACATTTCTGACATCATGTATTAAAATAAGGAAGTTAGTAGCTCAGCAGAAAGTAATGCTGAATTCAAATTCTTCTGGAATTTATCACTGTCCGCAGTAAATTCATGGCAAGCTATTCCACAATACAGATGTGTAAAAAACAAATTAGCTGTGGTACAGCGATGTACTACACTTAAAAAAATCAACAGAGATTTGACGCTGTTGCCCAGAATACCGAATGTGACGTGCAGGAACATATGGTTCAGAGAACAAATGTGAAGTAGGTAATGATTGAATGCATTTGTGGAATATAGACAAACTGAAGATGGTCTGATGATGCTGAAGATCGTAATTATTTCCGGGAAATGAGGAGCTAGCAGAGAGTATAGCCTTGTCAAGTAGATGAAGATTTCGATCAGTGGCTGAACTCCAAGACTGGGGAATATCACCAAATGAAACCCCGTGCAGACTCTGCTAGCAACCTGTCACTTAAAAAAATTGTTAAGATGTTGAGCATGTGTCAACCAGTGCTCATAAGAGAGGCAAGTTGATCAATCATGTCAAGCGCTACTTGCGATAGGAAGCGTTGCAACCTGGATCCTTGCCTACAGAAACAGCTATTATTGAAGTCGAAAGGGGAATGCAGGAATGCGCGGTAACAGCATAGGCCCCGATTGACTAATTGATTGATAACCTGCTATGGTGGCCAAATACAGTCAGCCATATTCCTACTAAATACATCAGATGATATCCTTTATACACTCAGAACTTAAAACTCACAATACCTGGGGATTTTACAAGCAAACATCTTCTAAACCAGACCATGACATTTCAAACTAAATATCTTAATTATTGTTTATTGAACATATCTCAATCATAGAGATTATAGTGTTTGTGAATCTAGTGCCACTTATTAAAATGAACAAACTGCTTTTCTACTAACAAAATTAAACATTATTTACTCCAGTATGAAAAATAATTATTGCACAGTAAACTGTATTAATTGTTTGCGCCACGGTATAACAAAACACAGGTTCTTTATCAAATGTGTTTGAATTGTAATTGTTGATTAAAGTAATTTTCCAACTACCCACTTGCCAGTCTTAGATTGTGAGTGTAAACAACAATATTTAGAATATATAAACAATTTATATAAAACATGCGAGTTTGTAAGAGATTGAGATTACGTTGAATTTAATTGATGTACTTAAGTGTATACTACACTTTTAATTTAGCATGTATTTTGGCGAAATTTCGATGCCTACAACTTAAACGTCTTTCTAGTTCGAAAATTGCGTAATATCAATTATCAGAGCAATGAGCATAATTATTGTGTAGTTTGACTATGTGGCATTTTCGACCAAAACATTTTTTGTGTCATATATATTAATAATGTTAATGCATTATTTAATTAACGTAATTTTTTTTCTTAACAATTATAACAATTCAAACTGAATATGACTATGATAATTAATTATTTTGTATTGTTTTTCTGTAATTACTAAAGCATGTTTTATATCGTATGAGTAAGATTATATTCATTTAAGTGATGATTAAATAAGATTCAAATTAAGAAAGCTATTGCCATCTAAGTGTAACGTATGTGACTGTACTGGACCAGGTGAGCCGTGAGCAGCGTCGGCAGTACGCTGAGGAGTCCCGCCTGATGTTCCTGTTGGGGGGCACCTCCACCTTGTTCTTCCTCTGTATGACACCCATGATCGTCCTCTCCCTCACCATACATCGAACCTTCACACACTCCCTCACTTTCCAGGTAAGTACTATATTATTCCCATACTATCACCATACCTGGATAGTAATAGTGAAACGTGAAAGGTTGATAGAGATAGAGAGCTCCCATATTGTGATTTGTCTCACCGTATACCGTCCGTTCACACACTCCTTCACTTTCCAGGTCAATATATCATTCCCATACTGTAACTGTAGCTGGGTACTAATATTGACATTTGAGAGGTTGGTTGAGATAGAAGGCCCCCATAATCATTCTCTCTCTCATACCATACACCGATCATTACACACTCCCTCACTGTACAGGGCAGTACATAGTTCCCCTACCATCACCATCACCGTAGCTGGAGGGTAATAATAAAACGTGAGCAAGTTGTTATTATAGACTGAGGGCTCCCATGATCGGCCTCTCACTCACCACACACCACAATCATGTTTAAGGCTACTGTAGATTTTCACTTAAGTTTTTTTTTACCCCCTTCTCCCTCATTTTTAGCCCCATTAGTGTTGATACTTTAAGACGTTCACCACATTAGTTTGACGATCTAAAGCCCTTTTGCCCCATTCCTGTCAATTTTAAGACCTTTCGTGCCATTTAGGTGTCGATGTTTTCCTGGCGAGCGATAGATTGAACCAATTTTTGGCCGGAACATTTACCTACCGAAAAATTTACACATTTATCTCTAGGGGGCATATTTGTAAAGCTTGATAGAGGTCTAGGGAACAAACTAAAAACCTCCCCTTAAACTCTTGCTCACTTTCCTGCTCAGTCTACCATGTTCATACCATCACCTTCGCTGAATAATGATAGTGAAATATGCTAAGTATGAGCGAGAGAGAGAGAGAGAGAGTGAGAGTGAGTGAGAATGAGACAACCCGCTTTGAACGTTCTCTTTCCCCATACAAGGCACCTTCACAAACTCCCTCCTTTTCCTGACCAGACCATCCCATACCATCACCATAGCTAAACTTTGTTCATCTTAACCCCGTGAGGAATATGATCATTTTGCCAGTTTATTCTGGTTATCACTTGGACGATTATATACAACTTGGGAAGGGTCAGTGGGCTTCAATAGGGTAAACACTATCACAATTAACTCTCTGACTTCCATATAACCTTCCAAATCTGAATAAAATCGTCTAATGATAGCCAGAATAGACTGTCAAAATACGTCATAACGCTCAAGAGGTTAACCTGCCGGAGAACGTTACCTTCTAACAGCTGATTACTTGGCACTTCATCACTGAATAAGAATCTACTACAGTTTGTTAATATTCCAAGCTTGTGTTCATAACTGATGAAGTATTCATTATTCAAAACATGTCATAACTCAGTAATCATAATATGGACATAGCATTTATCGCCCAATTAAGGGGACGGTATTTTATTTGTTCAATTATTGTTTTATTATTACTGGTATTTATAGTTGTTCTAGTTTGTTCCCTAAACCTCTATCAAGCTAACAGAAAGAACATCCCAAAGACCCCTCTTCGAGATAAATTTGTACATTTTTCGGTAGAAAAATGCCCCGGCCTTAAAATACAGTCTCGCTATCACTCGGCAGGAAAAAATCGACATCTAAATGGCACGAAAAGTCTAAATATTGACAAATAAATGGACGAAAGTGTTAACATTTAAAACACTAATGGGGCTAAACATGAAGGAGACAGGGGTTCAGAATAAAAGGAATACTTCCCCTCAAGATAAACTGTGCTTGAATGATTGTAGTGAAGCATGCACTGTACGGAACACACACGCACACACACACAGAGAGAGAGAGAGAGAGAGAGAGAGAGAGAGAGAGAGAGAGAGAGAGAGAGAGAGAGAGAGAGAGAGAGAGAGAGAGAGAGAGAGAGAGAGAGAGAGAGAGAGAGAGAGAGAGAGGAGAGAGAGAGAGGAGAGAGAGGAGAGAGAGAGAGAGAGAGAGAGAGAGAGAGAGAGAGAGAATAAATGAGGGGTAGACTGCATCAATCTCCTAAGAACAATATATATGCAAATTATATAAGAACATAGTATTTGTGTATTCACAAGAAGGTCCAATTTTAAACCTGGCAAAGTGTTCACATATACCAGCATAAAGGGAAAGTATTTGTATTTTCCTGAATCCCCTGCTCTTTCATATTTAGCCCCATTATTGTTTTCAAATGTTAAGACTTTCGCCCATTTGTTTGTCTGTATTTAGATCTTTTGTGCCATTTATGTGTCGATTTTTTCTTGGCGAGCGATTGCAAGCCTGTAATTTAGGAGGAACCCTATCGAAAAATGTATACATCTACTGTATCTCGAAGGGGGGTCTTTGTATACATCTACTGTATCTCGAAGGGGGGTCTTTGGGATATTTTTAATTAAGCTTGAGTGATGTCTAAGGAGCAAACTAAAACAAATATATACAGTATAAGATACCAACCCCTATTATCAATAAAGCGGGTTGCATAAACTACACCGTGTGTTGCGGGGTCCCGATGTACCGAGGGGGATGTGTTGAGTGATACAATAGTGGGTGTAAATTTGTAAACGTTTATAATTTTATATTTATATTAAGCATAATACTAGCATGGATATTTATATTGACAACAGTAAGACATAAAGCATAAATACAAGCACCAGATAAATAGCACATTTGAAATGTAATACATAGACTTAGAGACGATACGGATGATTTATATGACTCCATGATATTCTTAAAGGTGTGTGGGGGATAGCTAACTGGAGTCTAATGTAATGTGAATGTAAGGCAGATTTTTGTTCACGTATAGGTACGCAGCGCTCTGGTAACTTAGTGGTCAGACAGACGTGTGACAATATACCTATAGGTGAATGACAAGTAATTGATAGTGTGTGAGGGTTTTTATAGGAAACTGAAAGACAGGTCGTAACTTATCAACAGTGTCTCTTATGCAATGATATCTATCCAGAAATGAACTAGTATACATAACAAGAGGCCGGGCAGCACTCAGGGTCTCTACCTGATGAAGATGAATTGTTACAGGTATTCTAGGGCCGGGCAGCACTTAGGGTTTTACCTGGGCAGGATTAGCCGTTGCAGGTATGCAGGTCGGTCAACACTGCCAGAGGTCAGTTAACACTCTATCAGGCCAGTTAGCACCTTGAGGCCAGGGAGCACTCAGATCTCAGGAGGGGAGGGGAGATACCTTTCCTAGCCTTGTCTGAGTACTTAGCTATGTTCTAGGTAAAACCGGCCCTAGGGAGAATACAAGGAAAAAGGCACGTTAATATGTAAGTTCTATGGGAGCTATAGGTCCTTCTGGTCTCGGTGAGGGGGGTAGGGGAGAGTAGTGGAAGGGCCCCTCCTAATACGTCGTCAGATGCCCTCAAAGGACCAATCAAAAGGGCGGCTGGCAGGTAACACCACGGCGGCGTGATTGGTGGGGGCGGCGGTCCTTCTGGCCAATCCTGTGTCGAGCTGGGCTGGTGACGTCACATCCGGCTCTCCTGCTGCCAAATGCCGCTTTTTGGATGTGGGGGAGGCCTATGGGGGAGCTGTTGTTGTTGTGGAGGGATTTGCTCCTTTCGGCGGGGGCACTGAACTATATTGGGCCCGTTCTGTTACAGAGGTGACTGGCCCATGTTGTGGTATAACAATATAATTATATACCAGTAATAATACAAAAATACATACATAAATATAATAACGTCCCCTTAGAAGACTAACTTCAACTACAAAACATGATTACCAGGTTCTCATTAGTTTATTGATTATTGAAGGAAAATTTTGAGTTTGGCCTATTGTAATGTTGTTGTTTGAAGTATGTAGCATTACTTAGTCACATTAACACCTAACTGGCGGTACCCGTCATATGACGGGCTAGAGATAAATGGACAATGAAGCGGTACCCGTCCGGTATCCCGGATCGCATCGGAGATCGGCCCAACATTCTTGACCTGTTTCTAACTTCTAACCCTTCTTCTTATACTGTCGATCTTTTCTCTCCTTTGGGCTCCTCCGACCATAAACTTATCTCTGTCACCTGTCCTATCTCTCCAGTACAGCCACCCGATCCTCCTAGCCGGCGCCGTTTGTGGCACTTTGGCGCTGCCGACTGGGAGGCTCTTCGGCAGTACTTCTTTGATTTCCCATGGAATGATTTCTGCTTCCATGGCCGGGGACCCTCGGAGAGTGCTGAACGCATTACCGAGGTAATCCTATCGGGCATGGAAGTATACATTCCATTCTCTTTCTCTCAGACTAATGCTAAAAAATCTTGGTTTACTCACGCCTGTTCTACTGCTGTCCGCAATAAGGAGGAAGCATTCAAACGGTACCGACGCCTTAAAACTCAAGACTCTCATTCTTCATATGTTTCTGCCCGGAATCAAGCCAAATCTGTTCTTCGACTTGCCAAACACTCTTTCATCAATAATAAATGCACTGAACTATCCAACTCTAGCTCTTCCCAAGCTTTCTGGCATCTAGCCAAAAACCTCTCCAACAATTTCTCTTCCTCGTCTTTCCCTCCCCTTTCCCACTCTGATGGCACAACCATCACTTCTTCCTCTGACAAAGCTAAACTCTTCGCTCAAACTTTTGCTAGAAACTCCACCTTGGATGATTCCGGTGCTATTCCTTCCTCTCCGCCCTCCTCTCTCTTACTTATGCCTAATATCCTAATCTCTTCTAAAGATGTACTTTCTACCCTCTCTGGGCTTAACACTAATAAGGCGTACGGTCCGGACGGTGTTCCTCCTGTTGTTCTCAAAAACTGTGCTTCCGTGCTGACTCCCTGCCTAGGCAAACTCTTTCGTCTCTGTCTATCCTCTAACGTCTTCCCTTCATGCTGGAAGTTTGCTCACATTCAACCTGTCCCAAAGAAGGGTGACCGCTCTCAACCCTCCAACTATCGTCCAATTGCTCTTATCTCTTGTCTTTCTAAAGTTTTTGAAACTATTCTTGCTTCCAAATTTCTTAAGCATTTCTCTTCTCATAATCTGCTCTCAGATCGCCAGTATGGCTTTCTTAAGGGTCGCTCTACTGGTGATCTTCTTTCATATCTTACTAACTCTTGGTCATCCTCCTTTCGGGACTTCGGTGAGACTTTTTCTATTGCACTAGACATATCGAAAGCCTTCGATAGAGTCTGGCATAAATCTTTAATTTCTAAACTACCCTCCTTCGGTTTCTATCCCTCCATCTGTGCCTTTGTCTCTAATTTCCTTTCCGGCCGTTCCATAGCTGCGGTTGTGGACGGCCATTGTTCACTTCCTCACCCTATAAACTCTGGTGTTCCTCAGGGCTCTGTCCTATCTCCTATTCTCTTTCTAATTTTTATAAATGATCTCCTTAACTGTACCTTAATTCCCATCCATTCATACGCAGACGACTCAACCTTACACTACTCCATTAGTTTTTCAGAACGCCCCAGCCAGCAATCCCTCAACGACAAACGTAATGAAGCCATAGAACTCTTTAAATTCTGATCTAAATACTATTTCCAATTGGGGCAGAGAAAACCTTGTTAACTTTAATGCTTCCAAAACCCAATTTCTCCATCTATCTACCCGTCAGGATCTCCCAGTGGACTATCCCTTATTCTTCAACAATACAAAAATCAACCCTTTATCTTCTCTCAATATTCTTGGTGTCTCTTTTTCTTCTGCTCTCATTTGGAAGGACCATATTACCAGTCTTGCTAAGGCAGCCTCCCAGAAGCTGGGTGTGCTCAACCGCCTTAGGGGGTTCTTTTCCCCTGCACAGCTTCTTGTTCACATGTGTGGGGAGGTTCCTCTCACACCGCTCTCCTAGACAAAGTTGAAAGGAAGGCCTTTCGTATCATTAACTCCCGTCCACTCACCAACTCTCTGCAATCTCTCTCTCTCCGCCGCAATGTTGCATCTCTCTCGCTATTCTATCGCTACTATAATAATCAGTGTTCCTCAGAGCTATCCCAGTGCATACCACCTCCTTTACGTAGGGCACGTGGTACCCGTCTTGCAACTCAATCCCACCCCTACTCTGTGCAACTCTCCAACCCAAGAGTGAAACGTTACTCTCAAACTTTCTTCTACTCAACATCTGAGCTCTGGAACTCTCTCCCAGAATCAGTCTTTCCCTCTTCCTATGACTTAAATTGCTTCAAACTCAGTGTGTCCAGGCATTTTGGCTCGAACGTCCCTTGATTTTGGCACTGTCACTCTTTCAACTATGGGGGAGGTACTCGCTATAGGCAGTTATGCCTCTTGCCTCCCTCAATCACATAGAAAAAAAAAAAAAAAAAAAAAATGACGGGCTAGAGATAAATGGACAATGAAGCGATACCCGTCATATGACGGGCGGCATTCTGAGCACATTAGGGGCTCTGAGAGAGAGTCTGAGCGTTGGGAGGATGATAGGCGTGCTCGGACCGTTTGGCACGACCATGGTACCTCTACTGAGACCGCCGCTGCAACATCCCACACACTCGGCCTCGCGAGACCAGGATAAAACTGGGGATATTACCTCATTTTAGGGTTTTTCACCTTCGGTTGCTCGATCGCTACAGGATAACCCGTGGTCGTACAAGGATGATTCAGGTGTCATTGGAAAGCTCTATTATCGTTCTTTCACGGATACATAATTGTATTACGCTCTGGCTTTTGTTTATACATGAAAAAGAGCATGGAATGAAGCTCGTTTAGGGTAAATATGCCCGCTTGGTAGGTAGTAGATGTTACAAACGGCCCCGCTCTTTGAGAGTTAACACTATGCATTAGCCCGAATATAATGGGTAAACATTATCAAGCCTCCTACCTACTCAATATGATGTGGACAAATTCCTGCTAGTTTGCATATAGACCTTATTAGCGGTTAGCCATAAAGGCTGCCTGCGATTGCATAATTAGAATGTACTTTAGCATATGTTAAACAATCTGAGGCATGATAAACCTTATTAACAGGCTCAGAATTACATCAGAATTCATCAATTTCATGTACAGCATAAGTATGTCTCTTCATTAAAATAAAAACTAGTTAGGCCTACACTTGGTCGCTGCGAACATTTATATCCCACTGCAACATTACATTGTATATTTACTTCACCACAATGTTAGCATGAGACAACATTTATATCCCACTGCAACATTACATTGTATATTTACTTCACCACAATGTTAGCATGAGACAACATTTATATCCCACTGCAACATTACATTGTATATTTACTTCACCACAATGTTAGCATGAGACAACATTTATATCCCACTGCAACATTACATTGTATATTTACTTCACCACAATGTTAGCATGAGACAACATTTATATCCCACTGCAACATTACATTGTATATTTACTTCACCACAATGTTAGCATGAGACAACATTTATATCCCACTGCAACATTACATTGTATATTTACTTCACCACAATGTTAGCATGAGACAACATTTTCAAAGAGTCCGATCAAATATTTGGATAGCAGTTGATTCCTAGCAACTTGATTGACAAAGCATAAGATAAATTATCAATATTACTAAAAACTAAAATTATTATATACTGTATAGACTCAATTTTGCTACCACTTTGACATTTCAAAAATAGCTTTTCGATTCAAAGAATGTGATCGGCAGATAGAAAAGTGGCCGAGGGACTTAATATGACCAAGATTTATCAAGGCCATCCAAAATGTTTACCAATTCAACCTGTCAATTTTTGTTGGTCTTGGATGGCCAAAGTATAGTTTAAGAAGGTCTCTATGGGCTCCTGTGCCTTGGTCATAATTATCGATCCCGTTATTTGGTCATAATGTACGTGACTATGATAGACCCTATAAAATAACTTTGTAGGACACAGACAGACATGTTTCATGTTCGAATTCCAGATTGACTCCTGCATAATTTTCAGACACGATTTCGAGAAGACACTTATTCAGCCTGTAGCTTCAGCTATAAATCCTTTGTTGCGTGTATTACAGTGTAGTGTATTACGTGTATGTTGAATGCTGCTGTACTGTAGGAATGGTTGTAAGTGTATTCTGTAATCAATGTACAGTCACGGCGGTAAATGTTGGACCAGGGAATGAACCATTTTTTACACCACACACGTGTTTTTAATGACTATATATTTTGTTGAAGTATTCCTTAAATTAAAATTAATAAAACTAGATTATAGGAGTAGCTCAAAGTAATGTTTATATGTTCAGTACGCCAGTGTTTTTGACACACCCACTGGTCCAGCATTTACCACCTTGACTGTAATCCGCTCGGTCATGCTATCCTGGTGCTTGCTACCATTCCCATTGAATATGCGACATTGGGCTACTGTACCTCTGATGTCTGTCATTGGAGAAAGGGTTTGGAATGCCATGGAGATAAGTGTCAAAGACATTTAACTAGCGGGGATCGAATTTGCGGCGTTCCGCATGAGAGGTACACATGCTACGCATGTTCCACACAGGCTCCAGTATGTTGATTTCGGCTGCGCAGAATTATGACTGTATTGGAATAGCATTAATTTGAATTTCACCTAAACTGATTATTAGATTATTTTTTTCAGTGTCAAAAACAGACTCCAATAAATCATGACTTCGTTGATTTTCTTTCTTTTCTATATGTAATATATCTGAATACATAAAGGGGAGGGAAATTAATATAGGTTAGTTTAGGTTTGCTAGAATTATTGTATTTAATAATTAAAACAGTAAATCAACATACAAAACCGAGGTATCAGTGGATAATATAAACTTAAATAACTTAAAACATGTTAGTTATAATTTGGATATTATATTATAGTTTATATTATGAATCAGTTAGCTTATCAAAGTATATTGTTGACAGTGAAAGAGGGAAGATGAGGTGTGATATATACAGATCTTTGAGGATATTATTGATAACATAGATTGAAAAATGTACACGTATTCGCTCCCATAGTTCCTTGTGCGAACATATTATATTCTGGATGTGATATTGCTTTATGTCTATCACATAATTTACAAATTACATGTCTACCATGCGCCAAATAGTAATAGTAATATACACGTTACTGACATTGTTAAACTTGTATTCCTAAACAAATTGTTGATATATAAAATATTTAATGGGAACCTTCCACCAGTAGGCTACACTTACTGTCGAAAGAAAGGCATGAGGCACAGGGGCGCAATGAATCCATGTATTATCCTTACCAGAACACATCTAAGCCATACAAATATTAACTATGTCTATCTCGATTTTGTATGTATTGCGCAGTAATGTTATAAATGGCCATGATGATCACTTGCTAATAACTTCAGTACACCTAAATTTAAGAAATATACCACAGATGATTGTGAACTTGCATTTATCACAAAACTAGAAGTGGAAAACTCCTTCGGGTTGTCTTTAGATTCCCTAGCGATTTTTATTTCGTATTAACGCTTAGCTTTCCTATTATCAGCTTAGACCTTTCTATTAAGATTTGCATAATAATGTCTTAATGTTCGTAGCCTCTCATTATTTCACTATATACGCCTTTCTTTCAAGCTAGCATATGTTTTAAACAAAGCGATATATAGCTTGAAGTTATAAGAAGTTATCTGATCTTGAACAGTGACAGCTATGTAATTTATGTATCAACTCCTCTAATTTCTGGAGAGTTCACTTCATTTTTTACACACGTTTCGATCTTTATCTTTTAAAACGATTGAAGCACAGTATTCGTTAGTATCATTATATGGAGTAGATCTGTATAATGGCAAAAATATACTTGTTTATAGTTTTGCCTAGATAAAGTTAGACCGATATAGTTAATATCGTGTGTTGCAGTCAAACGAATTATGAAGCCTATAATGTAGTGCACATGAGACCCACCCTGCCATTTCAATCTAATCGCTATTCTATAGTTAGTACAGCGGGTAAGCTAACCTATTGTGCATTTTTTTGATAAAGGCACCAATTTTGGCACAGAGGTAGACTAATATAATTATTATGAACAAATTTGGATGTGGAGCCATCGCCCAACTGCCCCATGGCGGCCGTGGCGGCCATTTTCCAAAATGGCCACCAGCAGACACCCAAAAGACACACAGAAGTTAGATCAAGTTTGCTGCTGAAGGTTTTAGTGAATGTTTATTGAATGTTTTGAATCAAGACATGCCAGATAGCTTTTAGTCACATTTTGGGAGATGCTGCTGATATTAATTAACATATTTAGGGTAATTGCAGATGAAATGGCGACAAGGAAACCCATGATCAGGCATCAAATGCTGACATTCCTTGTGAATAGGCTAGTTTCATTTAATTTGTGGAAATGTTATCTGACCTTCTTCCTCTGTCTGTCAATAGCTATTCATGGACACTGCCCACGCCAATTAAGATGCCAATTAACAAAATTATTAACACAATTATGCTAATTACATCGATAATACAACAACAATAACAGAACCAGATAGTGATAATTATGGTGGCTTGCTCTCATCAGATCAATCCTGGGCAAGTCAAATGTTATACTTCTGTGGTCAATGGCCACTACTACATTTAATTATCATGTTAATTAACACATAATCTGCTAAATGCAATATGCAGATAAGTTCACTGTTTTACAGTACCTGTGTACTGTCTGGAACAGTTCAGAATCTTCATCTTAAGTTTGCGAGTTCAGTTCTGAGAGCACTCCCCGTCGCAAGCACACAGTGGTGTGCATTCCAGACTGGCCTTCTTGCACTTGCACTTCTTGATGCAGCCCTTCTAGCATTTGCAGGAGACAAGCTCCCGGCAGACCTTGGATGCCTCGGGGAGCGTTGTCCAGAGAGGTTCGTACATGTCGCTGGTCTTGATCCAACCCCAGTCGGTTGGTGATGGCAATGTTGGTGCAGGAACCAGGGCCTGACCCCAGACATGTCCGCCCTGGTATATTGCTCGTCGGACGTGCTGCTTCAGGGCTGCACTTGTCGGTGGGATCAGCTGGACATTGCTCTTCTTTGCAAACAGTTTGCGGCGTGCCTTGTCGATATCGGTTGCGGTGCTTGTTTTGTCGTAAAGCAGGATGATGAACCTCTCGATGGTGTGCATGGCATCTTCATCAATATGATCCGGTGCAGTGGAGAGGTCAGTGAGTGTCTGGGTCTGCTGTGGTAGAGCTGTCCACACTGCCCATGCTGTCCTCTTGCCATGCCCGGCGAAGCAGAAGACCGTGTCGCAGCCCGTCAAAGCATGAAACATCGGTAGTGCCTGTGCTTTCTCAGGGCCCAGAGCCCGGCCATCTCATGGGCTGCCAAGAACCGGAAAGCCTTGCCCGTGCCGAAGGACACCCACACTTCGGCTTCCTCCTCCCGGGTGCGTGCCAGAGCCACTGCCAGGACAACATCATCAGTGTCAACTGTGCGGATGAGGATCTTCTTGTGGCCATTGTGAGCAGCGTGGGCGGCATGCAACATCATGCGGCTGTCGGCTTCTTCGTGGTTGCAAGGAGCCAGGGCTGCAGTATCTAGGAGCGGTGGCTTGCTCAAGACATCATCTCTTTCAGTGATGACCAGCTCCTTGTCTGCAAGCTGGAATGAGTCGTGGAGGATGCCAGAGAGGAAGCTGAACAGCTCTGTCTTGTTCTCGTCGACTCTGAGGAAGCTGGCCCAGTTCCCGGGGATCGTTGCACCACCCACCACCCGTCTTCTCACCCCTTTTCCGCGCTTGGCTCTTGCTGTACCCTTCAACGAGTCTGTATTGTAGCGGTCCCACACCAGGTCCAGTTTTGTGGCTTGATGGAGTTTTGAGAGTATGTAGGGCACAAGGACCTGCTGTGCATACTCGTTGAAGCTTTTTGCTGTAGCTGGCTTCAGCATCTGGATGATGACCGCTCCATCTAGCACAATGCAGCTGGTTGGAGGAACCTCAGACTTGGGCTGACTGAGGTCTTCTAGACAAGCGAGAAGATCACTCTTGACACCCAGCCGGATGCCACCGCCATCTGATAGTGCAGGGGGGCAGGCTTGGTTTTCATGTTGGAAGAATTCCTATAGATTCCCATCCCGGTTCTGGCACCCGATATACAGACAAGAGAACAGGTCCACGTCATTCTTCAGGGATTTCATCTGCTGCTTGCCCTTTCCCGGAGGTTTTGAAGCAGGCTGACCGAAGATTTTCAGCTTGTTTCTGTGGATGGCATCTCCTATGGGTTTCGTTCTCTCCACCAGGCATTCTCTGACGAAGTTGTCAAACTGCAGCTGGCCCACTTCGTGTGCATGACGGAGGGCGTCTACAGCTCCAGGTGGCACGATCTCCTTGGTGTCGAGTACCAGCAGATCTTGACTCTCCTCTTCAAATGGATTCCCGAAGTCTTCCATCACGTTGACCATCGACTGTACATCTTTCAGGAAAGCAGTCTGCACACTTGCTGACTGGTCATGGTGCCTTGTGTGTTGTGGTCTGTTCCCCAGGTCAGTTTCATCGTGGAACTGTTCGATGAGCGTGGCAATCTCTGGTCCTGCCACCATCCACCGTCGTAGAGCGCTGGGGTTGTCAGTCAGGCCCACTGCACCTCCGTCTCCTTTGATGGCAGCATTGTTCTGCTCGTGAGCCTGATCGACGGGTATGGCGGAGAACGACCTGTTCGTCTTCTGGACGGTGAAGTTCCCAGCTCGGAATTCCTGGGCTATTTCAGGGTGTGTCGTCGGCAGTTCCACCATGTCTCGCAGATGCACAGGAATCCAGCGCGCGTAGTTGGTGTGATCCAGGGCATGGAACCACACTGCTAGTTCTCTCAGGGCGTCTACGTACATCGCAAACGACGCTTGGCACAGAGAGCGCATGAGAGTTGTATGAAAGGAGCACTCAGAATCAAAGTGAATTAAGACATGTTCAATTGAGAGATGTTTGTCATGGTTGTTATGCTAATCTATGAATAATTCAATAAATCGATAATAAGATAAGATTCTAAAATCACATGGGCACCTTTCTTTGTTAAGTGCTACCCTACATTAGCAACAACACTCAACATAATGTTTGCACAACATTGCAGATTCAAAACAATCATTGTTTCCTGCACATTTACTCAGTACATCTCATTCACCTAGGGATAAGTCTTCCTCGGCAGCCACATGGCGGCCATTTTGGAAAATGGCCGCCACGGCCGCCAGGGGGCAGTTGGGCGATGGCTCCACATCCAAATTTGTTCATAATATATTGGTCTACCTCTGTGCCAAAATTGGTGCTTTTATCAAAAAATACACAATAGGTTTGAATATCCTAGGTAAACCGCCCCACTAATTCTAAATCCAGGAAGTTTCAATTTCCCAACTGAATTGCACACCATGAATCTAAGCAATAACATTGAAGTGCTCATAAACCAGGAGCGACCAAAGTTTGAAGAACTTGTATTCCTAATAGATAAAGTTTGAGAGAGAGAGAGAGAGAGAGAGAGAGAGAGAGAGAGATAGAGAGAGAGAGTGAAGGAGAAGTGGGGGGAGGGTACAAGTAAAAAGTAAGTATATGACTGATAACAAAAACTATAATAAGGTCTTGTTTACGCCATAAATCCATATCATCTAAATAAGTTCTATTGTTACAGTGCCTCGTTATTCTGCCATGGAATATCGTAAATACTGAAAGCGAATCTTTAATTAAGTCAATTAACTTGGCAGCTGCTCGGCCCCTGCCCCCACTCGTCGCTCATTGGCTATATTTTTATTGTCTCTGTCTTTTATTGGATAAAATGTCGTCATTGGTTTGGTGTTTTTCTTTAGTTTATGATGTATTACTTTTATTTTTAATATTAAAACTTGTTACTCATTAATTATTATCATTGAAGTAAAAATGGTGAGGATCAATCAACGATCAGCATTTGCCAAGGAAAATGCTAGAAAATGTTGTCAAGAACGTCACCAAAACCTCCCTGGAGCAGCAGCCAATCAGCAACCTCGCTATGATCCGGCATACATTCAAATTAAACAGTAAGGAGATCGGCTAACTTCTTAACTCCTTCTCATTTACCTCCCTCAACATACATCCCAGCAAAAAGCATCCTATTACCACTGTGCCAGCCCCATACTCCCGGGAGGTCAGCGATGTACAAATGTGGAAATGCTGTGCCGCGGTACTATTTGAGTGATATATTCAAGAGGGGAAGCGAGAAAATCAAAGCTGCCGCGCGGTTACCTATTCACTCACCCAGCTGTCTCGACCAATCAGCGAGACTGCCTGGCGTGAGGCGCGGGTATATAAGGAGGAGGTCATGGCCTGGTAACCCCTGGCCTATGTGGTTTGCAACGCTGGTTTCGATCAGCCGGGTTAAGCTACGTAGGGCCTAGTCAGTAGCTGGATGGGTGACCGCTTGGTACCAGCACAGCAGTAGCTGGATGGGTGAACGCCCGGTATCAGCACAGATCGGATGTTGCCACACATACATGGGGTGGGTGAAATTTCCTTGGCTTGCCACCAGGGTCCAAGTAGCCCAGGAGTGTTGAACAAACTCCAATCCCTGTGTAGTTCCGTCTCACTCAGACAAAAATGAGTACCTGGATTCGTTGTGGCTCAAATGAATCCAGGGACCTGATTGGTGGCTTCCTGCAACCAAACACGAGAACGAGAACTTGGTTAGCCACCAGGATTACTCATAAGTCATTGGGCTGGTTTTCTCTCGAGTCTCGAGTTCGCCTTGTCCCACCCAGACGTAAAAGTGGGTACCTGGAGTGTAAAATCGGCTTTGGCATGGTCGTATCCTGGGGTAAATTTGATTAATTGTCTCACCTTTACTATATTCCCTGTCTATTTATGTTCGTCCTTCCTGTCTGTCCTTCCCTCCTCGTACAGAACCACAACTCACTCAGGTTGGGTCAAGCCCCGACGCCTTCATCTCCTACTACAATTAATTTCCTCACCCCTTATTACTTCCTCTGTCCCAACTCTAGTATTCGAGGCATTGGGGTGATCAAAATGTTATTACTTGTCTCACTTTGACTATGTTCCCTGGCTGTGTCCAGGGAGTTAATTCTATGACACGGAACAATCAGGAGAGCATCTCCACAGCGGCGCTCCCACCCAGCCTTCTATCCTCCCCAACCACCATGGGGGGATAGTATCAGGGATGTCGCCTAGCCACCCAAGCACTGTTGAGGAGGCATATACAGCACCGAAGGAGAATATTAGCACCTCAAGTATCCTTGAGCTTTTACTCATATAGCTCTCCTTCACACCTCATCACAAACAATCCAGAGACGGAACCAGTTGGAAGAAGATAAGGACGAGTATAACAAAGTGAAATGGCCAGCTTTGAGGTGGTGAAAGACAGAGAAGTTGAAGAGAGAGATAAGACAAGGAGAAATATTTTGTATAAGGGACACCTCCAAAAATAGATGAGCCTTCTTGGGCAAAACAATAAAAAATAAATATAATATATACTGAGTTGAATGCTAGCTTTCAATTGGTTAGTAAAGCGAAAGGTATTAGTCAGTATTAGCGTCAGGTATTGTTAGCCGGGTAATTAGTATTTAAATGTACATAGTGATTTTCTAAGACTGTTTCAAAGTATATCTTAGCTTATATAATTGGGAGCGAATGGTACAACCCTCAGCTACCGAAATATGTAAAGAATATCAAGAAGCAGCTAAGCAAAGACTCCAAACAAAGTGCTTGATTATCACAGTAAGAATACCAACAATCTATGAAGGTTTGTAATTAGGGTTGTGTTTAGTCTAATTTAACTTAAGCAATAGTTCCGGGTGGATGGATGGGACTTCTGGGTGGATGGGACTCGTCAGCCTTGGTCAGCAACACATCTTGGAACGTTTTGTGTATGGCTACCCTCAACGGGAGTTAGGCGTCGGGCATATACTCATTTGGAAACTATTCTGTTTATAAATAAAATTAAATTATTACAATAATTTGTAGATAATTATAAACTCGTTGAAGCATGCTATTGATTGCGCGTGATATCTATTAATGAAGGAATAATAATGTACATTATTCAATGTAACGTTTCCTTTTAAGTTCATAGTTATTGTGACTTGAAACCGAAGTCGAGTTAGGTCAATCTTTAAATAGCGACTACACAGATAGATTGTAATTGAAAATGACAGTTCTAATGGACAAATATATATTGTGTAATCGTAGGATATTCAGCTTCTTCTAGTTGGAACTTATTTCGACCCGGACCGAAAATCATTAACTATACGGAATATTAATTTTCTTTTGAGTTTATTAAATCAATTATAAGTTACTTATCAGATGTCAGATTATTTCTCCCCTATTACAATAAACATTTGTAAAATATATACAACAAATACTATTATTATCATTCTGCTTATTATTATAATTATTATTATTATTATTATTATTATTATTATTATCATTATTATCATTATTATTATCGAAAGATGGAGGGAGTACTTCAACGAATTGCTAAATGTAATGAAAGAAATATATATATATATATATATAAATATATATATATATATATATATAATATATATATATATATACTGTATATATATATATATATATATATATATATATTTATATATATATATATATATATATATATATATATATATATATATATATATATATATATATATATATATATATATATAGATATATACACTGTATATATATATATATATATATATATATATATATATATATATAATATATATATATATATATACTACATTCCTTACATTTAGCAATTTGCTTAAGTACTCCCGCCATCTTTCGACTCTCTCTTACTTATCGGCTATCACTCGCCCATTTTTATCTTTCACACCCATACTATGTTTATGGATGATACAGTTCTGATGAGTGATAATGGATGGGAGTTGTAGGGTCTGGTAAATGAGTTTGGAACAGTGTGCGAAAAATTGGAATTTAAAGGTAAATGCGGGGAAGAGTAAGGTTATGGTCTTCGAAAGGGGTGAAGTCACAGAGTGTGAGGTGAAGTTGAACGGTCAGGCTATGGAGATCGTCAACTCTTTAAAGTATCTGGGCAGTGTGTTGAGTAAAGATGGGACTATAGATGAAGAAGTGTGGGAAAGGGTACAACTTGGGAAGAGGGTTGTAGGAACGCTGAAAGCAGTAACAAGAAATAGGGTGGTCAGTATGGAAGTGAAGAAGTCCTTGCATGACAGTGTGGTAATCCCGACACTGACTTACGGCAGCGAAGCATGGACGTTGGTTGAGAGACTCAGACCAAGAGTGAGAGCAGTGGAAATGAATTACTTCAGAAGTGCGTGTGGAGTTACATGGAAGGATAGACAGACTAATGAGGAAGTAAGAAGGAGGTGTGGTGTGGAGGTAGATGTGCTGGAAAGTGTGAAAAGGAACAACTTGAGATGGTTCGGCCATATGGAACGTATGGAAAGCGAGAGAATGACTAAGAGGGTGTACGAGAGCGAAGTGGAGGGACAGAGAGGGAGAGGTAGACTGAATGAGAGGTGGAAGGATGGAGTGAAGAAGTACATGAACGAAGGCGGTGCTGGTTAGGGGGAGGGGCGTCGACTGACTGGGGAGAGAGGTGCATGGGGGCGGTTCGTTCGTGGCCACCCCTTCGGGGATCACGGCGTCAGGCAATAGATAGATAGACAGACCCATACTATTTCCTTTACTACCCTCCCAAACTTTCTTGACCTCTTTCCAGAACAGTTTGTTACACTCACTCCGTTTTACCGTTAGCTTCCTTCCAAATTCATCATCTGCTTATCTCTTAATTTCCTACACTACTCCCTTCACCACTCTCTTTTTCTCCAAGTACCTCGCTCTTTTCTGTCTCTCCAAATCTTCATATTTATAAATATATACTTGTTTTTTCTTTGTAAGTGAGGTAGACAAAAGGTAGAACTGCCTGTAGCGAGTGCCTCCCACATAGTTGAAAGAGTGACAGGGCCAAAATCAAGGGACGTTCGAGCCAAAATGCCTGGACACACAATTTAAGTCATAGGAAGAGGAAAAGACTGATTCTGGGAGAGAGTTCCAGAGTTCAGCTGTTGAATAGAAGAAAGACTGAAAGTAATGTTTCACTCTTGGGTTGGAGAGTTGCACAGAGTAGGGGTGGGATTGTGTTGCAAGACGGATACCACGTACCCTATGTAGAGGAGGTGGTTTACACTGGGAAAACTCTGTTGTAGTGATAGAATAGCGAGAGAGATGCAACATTGCGGCGAAGAGAGAGAGAATGCAGAAAGTTGGTGAGTGGACGAGAATTAACAATAAGAAAGGCCTACCTTTCTACTTTGTCTAGGAGTGCAGTGTGAGATGATCCTCCCCACATATGTGAACAATACTCAATACAAGGACGCACTGTACCCCCGTACATAGCAAGAAGCTGTGCAGGGGTAAAGAACCCTTGAGGCGCCTGAGCACACCCAGCTTCTGGGAGGTTGCCTTAGCAAAACTGGTAATATGGTCCTCCCAAGTGAGAGCAGAAGAAAAAGAGACACCAAGATTGTTGAGAGAAGATGAAGGATTGATTTTTGTATTGTTGAAGTACAAGAAATAGTCCTCTGGGAGTTCCGGACAGGTAGTAAAATGGAGAAATTGAGTTTTGGAAGCATTAAAGACAGCAAGGATTTCTTTGCCCCAATTGGAAATAGTAGTTAGATCAGAATATAAATGTTGTATGGCTTCATTACGTTGATTTTTTAGGGATTGTTGGCTGGGGCGTTCTAGAAAACTAATTGAGTAGTGTAAGGTAGAGTCGTCTGCGTATGAATGGATGGGACTAGAGGTACAGTTGAGAAGATAATTTATGAACATTAGAAAGAGAATAAGAGATAGGACAGAGCCCTGAGGAACACCGGAGTTTATAGGATGAGGAAGTGAGCGATGGCCATCCACAACTTCAGCTATGGAACGGCCGGAAAGGAAACTGGAGATAAAGGCACAGATGGAGGGATAGACACCGAAAGAAGGTAGTTTAGAAATTAAAGATTTGTGCCAGTCTCTATCAAAGGCCTTCAATATGTCTAGTGGAATAGAAAATGTCTTACCGAAGTTCCGAAAGGAGGATGACCAAGAGTTATAAAACTGAAAGTGAAACTGAATATTAGCTGCGCCTTTTGACAGCAATCTCTCCTAAAGGAATCTTGAATGCAACTCGATGGTTATTTGACATACAGTTAAATTATTTGGACATGTGTTATATTATATAATTATATCTAATGAGGCACAGCCCCACCCCCGCAGCCACAGCAAGAAGGGACTCGGAACAGTGGTCAGGTATAATTACCTAGCCACCACCGCGAACCACCTGGGGCCCCACCGAGACCGCAGTGGGTAGGGCAAACCCCAGCCTTACATGCAGTACGGTACTTATACTAATAATAATAATAATAATAATATTTATTCAGTTTGCAATTTACAGAGTTGGTACCACATAGTATGTTACAAATATGACATGTACCAGCCTTGCATAATTCCAACTAAGGATAGCCCAATAAGGCCGTTAGGCGTATTTCCATTGGGGTCCTTATGGGATTAGGTTAGCTGGGGAAATGGGGAGGATAAAGAAATAGATACTTTAGAGAAAGTATTTCTAGGGGGTTATTTTAAGATACCTTACATCCTATAGTAAATATCAGTAATCCGTAATCAGTAATCATTTCAGTTTGGTTTGTCTATCTCTTATGTCGTATTTAGTAGTAGACATAAGCTTGGTGCTCCCTTCTCGCAGCTGTCTGGTTCAGGTGTTCCTTCAGGCTACGTCTGAAGGAATACAGTGTTCTCTTTTCACGGACTGACTGGGGTAGGTCGTTCCAGTCTTTGATGGCAGTAAAGAAGAATGTTTGCTTACCCTGTCCTTGGATTCTCGGGACCTTAAAATTAAACATCCTGTTTCTTTTATTATGTCCACTCCTCTCATTTGCTTTAACAAAATCATTCTTTAGATACTCTGGAGCTCTGTCATAGAAAATTTTGAAGGCATTAGTGAGCCTGATTTGTTTGGCCCTGTCAGAGACATTGAGCATACCTAGTGACTGAAGTTGTTCCTGGCCAACATGTGATCTGGGTCCTAGGTTCAGCATGAACCTAACCATTTTATTTTGAGTGACCTGAAGTTTGTGCTGTGCTGATTCAGATGATGCAGAGTACCAGGATGACACAGAATAGTCAAAATGACATTGAACAAGCGCTTTGCAGAGGGTCTTTTTGGTCGCCGCGGGCAAGCATCCCACCTGTCTATACAGGTATTTTATATGTGCTCTACACTTACTCAGGATAGATTCCAAAATTGTTTCACCTGACAAACTCGCGTCCAGTTTTAGTCAGAGATATTTAACTTGTGACACTGTTGTTATAGGAATATCATTACAGTTGACCGATGTCCCACGATGGCCCACAATGTCTTTCAGTTTGCGTTTTGTTCCACATAAGATGGCTTCCGTCTTGCCCAGGTGAAGAGATAGTCTATTGTCCACTAGCCATTCACTATATAATTCTAGTTCTTTGGAAATTGAAGCGGCAATACTTATTAGAGTCTTTTCCTGAAACCAGAAGCACGCTGTCGTCTGCATACAGTAATAATTTACATGAGACGCTCAGTTCCATGTCGTTCACATAACAGAAAGAGTAAGGGACCAAGGATGCTTCCCTGCGGGACCCCACAGTTAAATGGCATAGGATCAGATATATTATCATCAATTTTGACTCTTTGGGTTCTACCACTAAGATTTAAACCAGTTCACAGACCCTATGCCCATTGCTTGTAGTTTATTACATAGGATATCATGGTCTACTGTGTCAAACGCTTTTTGTAGATCAAGAAGAACCATACTGGTGTAGTTACCTTTAGACATTTCTTTACGAATGTGATCCGTTAAGTGGATGAGACAGGAGTATGTCGAGTACATGCATCTGAAACCTGATTGAAACTTATAGAATAGATCATTTTGTTTGAGGTAGTGTTCAATTTGGGTGTATACCGCTCTTTCAAGGATTTTAGATACAATACATAATATACTAACTGGTCTGTAGTTGCCAACTTCTAGTTTATTTTCTTTCTTGAATAGAGGGGTTACAATAGCTTCCTTCAGTTCAGCAGGTAGAGTGTTGGTGTTAATTGACAAATTGATGATGTGGGTTAGGGGGCCTGCTATACCAATGGCTCCATCTCGTAGAAATGTGGCAGGAATTTTGTCTGGTCCTGTGCTTTTATGTACATTTAGGTTAGACAGCTCGTCAAAAGTGTATTTTGGTGTAACATTTTGCAATCCAAATGTGTTCGGGTGTATGTCTTTATCTCTGTAGAAATTACGAAAGGTGGCCGTTGTTGTCGTGTATTTATTGAGAGGTTGAGGTAGGTTCTGTGCAAGTGTGTTTGCTATGGAAGTGAAGAAGGAGTTGAAGTAGGTTGAAATTTGTCGTTTATCGTGGCAAACCTGATCATTAATGGTGAGAGCAATATTAGTGTTAGACGAATCCCTTGTCTTGTTGCTGTAGCCTGTTGTTTTTAGGTGCCTCCATAGTTTCTTTGGGTTATTCTGATATTCCTCTGCCTTATTGTGAAAATAATTAGTTTTCGCTGATTTCATTTTCCTACTTAGTTTATTCCTGGCCCTGTTGAACTCATGTTTCAGACCTTGATCCTGTCTATGTTTCGCTAGCCTTTTTAACAGATTGTCTCTGTGTTCCAGATGGTGTAGTATGTCATTGTTGATCCATGGGTCTGACCTTGCTTTAATTCGTATGTCTTTCAGAGGAGCTATTTCGTCTAGGATGTTTGTAATGATGGTTCTGAAGCCAACCCATGCGTCATTAACGTTTGTACTTCCAAACACTGGAGACCAGTCTGTATTCCATAAAATGGCCAGAAATGTTTCTTTATTGTAGTTTCTGAGTGACCTTGTTTTGATAACCTTGTGATTCTCTAGGGTAATTTTTGTGGTTTTCCGTGTGTAATATGTGACGAAGTGATCACTTATCCCAGTCTGTATAACCCCTGATTGGGATATTTTGTCCTCTCTGTTACAGTTTATGTGGTCTAATATTGTGGCAGTGTTCTCAGAGATACGTGTGGGGGTTGTGATGAGTTGTTTGTGATTGTGCATTGTCAGTATATGCCTATATTCTCGTACAAGCCTATTATTTCGTTGTTTGTAATACAGGTTAAAATCCCCTAGTATGATGGATTCATTCCGAGGGTCTAGCGATGACAAAGTTCGTTCAAATTTGGTCAAGAATTGTGTGTCGTCTGGTGGCCTATAGCATACCCCAATTGTGATGGGTCTTGTCCTCGGCAGGTGTAGGTCGATCCACAGAGCTTCGTGATTTTCTACATGGAGGTCGGTCCTAGTTGTGTGTGTGAGGTTGTTGTTTACATACAGAGATACTCCTCCCCCATGCCTATTGCGATCATTCCTAACCATATTGAAACCTTGAATGTTTATTTCACCATCGTTTATACTTGAATCCAGCCAGGTTTCTGTGATTGCAATTATTGAAGCTTTGGCCTTATTAGCTAACAAGTTTATTTCTGACAATTTATGGTACATTGATCTGGCGTTAATGTGGATAAGATGGAGCCCTTTGTTGGTGAACACTCTCTATTCATCTTTGATTTTGAATGTGTCCTGGCTGGATTCTGAGTTGTTAATACTTGGATCATTTACATTAATATTCGGTAATGAATGCAAGGCACACTTATTGCAAAGGAATTCCCGTTCTTCACTGTTGGTCTTCTTAGAGATGCACTTCATGTGAGCTACATGTTTACAATTTACACAGTTTTGGATCTTCTGACGTCGTGTTATGAGTGATTCACAAATAAAACAAATGGTTTCGCGATGTTGTACAGCTGAGTTCCTACATTTAACACATTCAACTTCGTTTCTACTGTTAACGTAAGTACATCGGTTATGAACAATTTCATTACAACTGTTGCATTGTAAAAGTGAACTCCTATTGTTGAAACCAATATTACAGACTATACATAGTTTTTTCTTACTGTTTATCATACGACTGGAGGTGTGGTTTGGTCCGCGTCGATCAGCTGTTTGTGCGGGAGAGGGCTGGGGATACTCGCGGGCGGGCTGTGGTTGTTTGCTGTTGTTCTATTTGTTTTTATTGTCCGTTGATGCTGCTTCCCTGTTGATGTATTTGCGAGTGCTACCTGTTTTTATTGTTGTTCTTGTTGCATGTTGTGCTACTTGGGTCGCCGATATCTGTGGTATTAATGTTAATGCTGCGGGTAATGTAGTGTTGGTGGAGTGGGTTATAGCTAATTCCCTGCATTTATCGCATTCCACTTCTTTTCTGCTGGTAACATAAGTACATCGATCGTGTACTGTTTCATTACAAATACTACATTGTGATGTTGGACTCCTTTTGTTGAATCTAATATCGCACACTGTACATAGCTTCTTTTTATTGTTTGTCGTACGTCTGGCGGTGTGGTGATCAACTGTGCTGCTAGGATGTGAGCGCGGGGGTTGGGGACTGTCTGTGGCTATGTCTCCCCCTATGACCCCTCCCAGCCCCACCTGTATTTGCTGTTTGATGATGTTGTCCATATTCCTGGCTGCTAATGCTGCTCCATTGTTGATGTTGTTGCAACTGATACCTTTCTTCCTAGCTGCTTCCTTGTTGAGCCACCGATAGTGTTGGGTTGTGTTGTGGGTTGAATTGGAGCGTGACGGGAGACTGGGTCGCCGACCGTGTTGGGTTGTGTTGTGGGTTGAATCGGAGCGTGATGGGGGAGCTGGGGTACCTGTAGGCCAGGTTTGTAATAACGAATTGTTCTGCTAGGGACTGTTGAAATGACGGTGTCTGTCTTACTTGGTTGGTGGTGAGGTTTCTTCAGTGTTGACCTCGGGCCGGGGTTGGTCTCTATATCTCCGCAGCTAATTAGAGTGTAGCACAATAGGTGTTGTAGCGAGGTTGTGCCAGAGTACTTGCCAAGCCGCTGTGTCTTCCCGATATATAAACTTGACCAGGCAGGAATGGTGACAGAAGGTTCACTTATGTGTGATTTCTGTATTGACCTAAACCAGAACAGTATCATCATTTGTTTCCGCCATCGAGGTGATTATAGTTTAGGATTGTGGCAGTTTTATTTTCGAGTGTTAAATATATAATGAAGATAAATATTTAGATATTAGTGAAGATTTAAGTAATACTTTGAAATAATACAGAGTGGGTTTATTTTGTAAGTCAGGAGACACTGATTCTAAACTTTTACACCATGGTATTTTATTGATGTCTAGGAATGTCTAGAGGTCATTACGGGAATATTAAAGTTAGTAAGATATGAAAGAAGATCACCAGTAAAGCGACCCTTAAGGAAGCCATACTGGGGATCTGAGAGAGTAGATTATGAGAAGAGAAATGCTTAAGAAATTTGGAAGCAGGAATAGTTTACAAAGCTTTAGAGATACAAGATATGAGAGCAATTGAACGATAGTTGGAGGGTTGAGAGCGGTCACGCTTCTTTGGGACAGGTTGACTAAGAGCAAACTACCAGCAAGAAGGGAAGACGTTAGAGGAGAGACAGAGACTAAAGAGTTTGCCTAGGCACGGAGCCAGCACAGAAGCTCAGTTTTTTGTGTAACAGGAGGAACACTGTCCGGACCGTACGCCTTCTTAGTATATACAGTATATGTATATATATATATATATATATATATATATATATATATATATATATATATATACATATATATATACATATATATACTGTATATATCTATATATATACTATATTATAAATATATATATACATATATATATACAGTATATATATATATATATATATACTATATTATAAATATATATATATATATATATATATATATATATATATATATATAGAGAGAGAGAGAGAGAGAGAGAGATTTGAATAATACTGATTTTTGTAATATCGGTAGAAGAGTACAAAGGAGTACAAAGGAAATCAAGCAACAACATATCTAGTGACCCCTCTAGGCTGCTTGTCCTCCAAAACACTGAGGATCAAGTGTCCTAAGAGTGGTTTAGAGTTGGTAAGGGAAAATTGGAAAGGGAACTACTGCCCTGGAACTAATGTCTGTGGCAGGATTAGGAAGTTAGTAGGGGACAGCTAGATGGGTTAGTAACATAAGACAGTTATAAGTGATCTTTCGTATATCTGGGAAAAAGAGAGTAACGTCTTAGTAATATATAAACGCAATAATCCTTGATGAATCTGTGGGAGGAATACAATATAGTTATTCATTTACAAACGCAGTGAGTCGCGGGTTTGATGCAAGATATTTGTCTAGGCGAAGTTTAAATCAATCAACGGTGCTGCAATCTATAATGTCTCGGGGAAGCCCATTCCACAAGAAGAATTTCTTAGATTCGTGAGAGTTAAAAGACGTACCAATAATTTTGCAACCGTTTCCCATCGTGTAATTAGATTGGTCGATAGTGAAGTTTTTACTACAGTTCATATTGTCGATGCCTTTGATTATTTTGAACACTTGAATTAAGTCGCCTCTTAATCTGCGTTGGGTTAAAGGAAATATATTTAATTCTCTAAGACGCTCCTCGTATGGTTTGTTCTTTAGGCTAGGTATCATTTTGGTAACTCTACGTTGAACTCGTTCTAGCTTTTCTATATCTTTTAGGTAATAAGGGCACCAAGATTGAACGCAGTATTCCAGAAGAGGGCGGACTAAGGAATTGTAAAGAGTTGGGATAACTTCTTTGGATATATGCTCAAATGACCTGCCTATACAGAGAGATGCAACATTGCAGCGTGTAGTGAGATATTGTGGGGAAATAATAACAGAAGTTGAGTTGTATTTATGTATGTATGTATATTATACTCAGCCACATACCCTATTGCTGGAGGTGGCCGACTCGAGACAGAGCCCGAACAGAAACCTTTTAAGTTCAAATTCTTATGGTCCGGGACCACTTTCGCGTTCCCTCACCCCTTTTTCTGTCTCGTTGAGTTGTATAATTTTACAAGGGGAAGAGGATTCCTAGCCTCCTGCCCCTCCTCACCTCCTGAGGTGAGTTGATGAGACAATGCTTTTGACTGTACCCTTTTTAGAATTGCAGTATGGATGGAACCTTCTGTTACGAACTGGCACTCGGGTACACAAGGGCTCTCAATCAGGACTCGAATACGGCTCGCTGCCACAACGGAAACACACGATCCCAACCCCTGAGTACTGCCAGCCGAACAAAAAACACCAATACCCTCCAGAGTTCAATCTGCTATAACGGGGTATACAAGAACTCGGTACTAGTGTTCAACAACAGACTAATAAAGAGACAGGAATTCTCTAGTCTGGTCAACAATCAAACAAAGAAGTAAGAAACAACAACACCAAAGAATAGTGTTGGCCGAAGCCGAAGTAATCCACCCTTGACTAAGAACTTAAGAAGTCCTCCACCCTCTACTTGGGATCGGCACTATTACGTTACGTTAATTAATAGTCCTTAAGCATCGAGCAAGGAATCTTCTGAAAAAAGTTAGATGCTTCTCGGATGCTCGTAAGAAGTACGTATCGGATTTTGAACAGTAATTCAATAAGCAAAACACTGGCAATTAAATACTATTAACCCGTACAGCCCCAGCGACGCGCCTGACGCGTCGGCGATGTATGTAACGCACAGCCCCAGAGACGCGCCTGGCGCGTCACCCTAATTGCGCCGACCGTAACCTCAGGTGTAGCCACTCAAGAGGGCTCAGATTTGTATGGGAACTGTGTACGTATCCCACGCAACCGTGCCGATGGTTGAAAACTCTCAAAGTCCACGTGCGTGCGCGCGAGCGCGCAATAACCTGTTTTTTTGGGATAATTGCCTTCAATTTTTTACTCTTATAAAATCCATTTTCGGGGCTCTGTAGGACCATTTTTTAAGCTTTTTGAGCGGTTTTTCGTGGTTTTTCCTTCATTCCTAACCCATTCGCTATTGTTTCTGGAATAAAACCATTTTTTGAAAACCGGCCGGGTTCTGGTGCGCAAACATTACAAAACTAGCCGGGGCTCCACGGGTTAAAGGTTTAAATTGGCATAAGAATAATTAAAAGAATATGCAATAGTAAATGGCAAACATTAAAAAGAAGTACTCCGCAAATGCAACGGCAATAGCCTACTCGGATTGTGCTCGTGGGCCACTAATCACTAAAGTAGCCAAGCGTGCAACACATGAAATCAATAGTGCATAAACAATATCATACATAAGGAAAGCTTCAATACTATTCTGTATCTACTAATCGAGTAAAGTCTAGCTGGGGTACTGTGGGCAAAAGGTAGCAGTGACTGAGCAAAAACGGCTCGTAGCCTAGCGAAGTCCTCACAACTGTTTAAAGTATTACGTTAAAACTAACAAGTGCACTTTGAGAAATCCAGATCCCTTGTATCTGGTTTTCTCCCGGCTCCTTGACAAAGTAAAAACAAACTGTTAATAAAATACAGGGTGGTTAGGCTCTTGCCCTCACGCACTGTAAATTATTAACTCAACACAGTCAGCCGCGAAGACAACCTAGGCTTCACTGAACCGAAACGAGTATGCAGGTTTATCGCTTAACCACCTGCATCAAACAACAACTCGTAACACAGAAAAGCCTTACCCCAGTCTAGCATTACCTAGACTAGCAGAAAACAGGAATAATAATAATAACACACAGGGAAATGCATATACAAGTGCAACAAACATAAATCAATCCTATTCTAAGTTAACCCTTCCAAAATAGGCTATCTAATAGGCATTATCTCGTGAGAACTCAAGCGATAATACGTTGGCTGACTAGCTCTGCACCAACGGGACCATGGAAGTTAAAAAGGGTAGGGAAAAGAGGAGATAAGAATGTAAGGTAGTAGAGAAAGTTCACATCAGTCAGAAGAATATATATAGTTAGCAAGGGAAATGAGAAGTCGCTCTGCCTAATGAGTTCTGATCAAAAAATGGCTAGACTTCCCTTTTTATACTCGGCCCTCTAGTAAGCCCAACGTGAACTACTAAGGACCGCCCACTGACAATCATTACGTAATTTCTCTCTCTCCTCTGGGATAGACAAAGGCTTTCCTAGCACTGAGGGGAGGGGGGAGGGGGGGAGTGCTAGTGAGTTAGGCCCACCTCCCGCATGGTGCACCCACTGACCCCCAACTGTGGCTGCCGCTTCTCCCATCATTACAAATAAGTTTTACACGCAATACTTAAAACTAATGATATAAAATAGAATTCGTTGACTCAGATGAAAACAAAATACATATTCATATTACTTATAGTACAACGGCTCACATGAACTAAGTTAGGAAACTCTACATAGACTACAGCCAAAGTTCCTGCCCTGACGATCCTAGCGAGAGTGGGGCATGACTAGGCGTTCTGTACAGAATGCTCACACTGGACATGAGTCACACCTCCCCCAAGATTTTACTTGCTCAACCCTGAGCTAAAATCTGACAAACACAGAACCCCATCAAGCCCCTCACACCCAGCGACCGCATGGCACTAAAACAAAGCTGAGTTTATCACCAAAACACATCTTATTATTAAAAAAAAAAAAAAATCACATTTTATAACTCCTCCCAACAATAGCAAAAAGACACAATATCATGCTCCCAGAGCGAGCTTACAGCAGCTCAGCCGTTTGATAGTTCGTGGACTACTCAAACTCTATAGGCTATGACAAACTTATACGATTACCTATATCAAAAGAAAGAGTTTTTTTTATATGATTTTTATATTTTAATATGTTTTTCCCGGCTGCACTATAAGGGCAGCCTATTTTCCTCCTCTCAAACCCACACACCTGTGATAGCCTACGACTGATCATCCACCCTTGATAAACAATCCGCGATCACATTGTCACATCCAGCAATATGACGGATGTCCAGGTTATACTCCTGCAACATCAAAGACCACCTGGTCAGTCTCATATTGCGATTGTGAAATTGATTCAGGAATCTCAAAGGGTGATGATCAGTGTAGATAACCACGACTGGGCCATAGGCTGGAACATACACCTCGAAGTGCCTGAGCGACAGCACAATCGCCAGTAATTCCTTTTCTATTGTAGAATAGTTCTTTTGTGCAGCATTGAACTTCTTAGAAAAGAAACTTACTGGGTGTTCCACACCTTCATTGTCTGTCTGTAGCAAGACGGCACCAGCCCCTACACCACTAGCATCTGTTGCCAGCTGAAAAGGCCTGTTAAAGTCTGGGGCCCTGAGTATCGGGTGAGTACATAGCAAATGTTTCACCAAAGTGAAAGCCTTTTCACACTCAGGTGCCCACAAAAACTTTTTGTCTTTAGATAACAAATCTGTGAGAGGTGCCAACACCGTTGAGTAACCTTTTATGAAGCGTCTGTAGTAGCCTATCATACCCAAGAATCTCATAATCTGCTTCTTGGTTGTTGGGTGCGGAAATTTATTGATAGCCTGTACCTTGTTCTGAGGAGGGCACACCTGTCCCCTTCTCACTACAAACCCCAGGTACTGCACAGTGGCTTTTACGAAGTCACACTTTGCCAAATTTACTACCAGACCTGCTTCACTAAGTTTCCGGAACAAGGTCTCAAGGTGCTCACAATGGCTCTCAAAGTCGTCATCATAAATGATTACATCGTCCAAATATACGGTGCAATTTGGAATGTCCTTTACAATTTCATTCATCAGGTTCTGAAACGTTGCTGGTGCATTCTTAAGTCCGTAAGGCATAACATTACACCGGTAGGTACTCCCGTCCACAACAAAACCACATACCTCTTTAGCACGCTCGGACAAAGGTACTTGCCAGTAACCTTTTACTAAATCTACTTTAGACAAAAAACGAGCATTACCAATTTTGTCAACACTATCATCAACCCGAGGAAGAGGATATGGGTTAGTTGGAGTCAAACCGTTTAACCTACGGAAATCAATACAAAAGCGTACCTTGCCATCTGGCTTAGGCTGCAGTGTTACGGGGGAAGTCCACTTAACTGTGCCTTTCTCTATCAACCCTCTACCGAGCATATACTCCAACTCATCCCTCAGAGCTGGTAGTTTTATGGGGGGCACACGGTACGGGATTGACTTAAAGGGTAGATGGTCCCCCACGTCAACATCATGCATAGCCTTAGTAGTGAGGCCTGGGTGTTCAGCAAATACAGTGGGGTATGAACCGAACAACTGACGGATAGCATCAAACTGCGGCTCAGGCAAATGAGCTATAGCCTCGTCAGCCCTTAGGCTCGAGTTCCCCGCCCACTGATCCGCTGAAACATGTTGATCCCAGCTATCCTCCTCTGAAGCTTGACTGTCCCCCTCTCCTTCTCCACCACGGCCGCAACAAGCCAACACAGGGACAGTGAGAGGCTCAGAGGGGCGCCTCACATACTCTTTAATAAGGTTCACGTGACATAACTGGTTCTTTTTCCTCCTGTCTGGAGTGGCAACAAGGTAATCTAAGTCTGAAATTTGTTCTACAATTTTATAAGGTCCAGTGTACTTCGCAGAGAGGGGGTTACCAACCAAAGGCAACAAAATACCTCTTGTCCTACAGTGAACTTCCGGAGCCTCACTTTGCGATCATACCTGTCCTTCATCAAAGCTTGTGATTCTGTCAAATTTCTACCTGCCATCTCCAGACTCTTAAGCATGCGCTCACGGCTTTCAAGCACATACTTTAATAATGGACAAGGCTGCACAGTCCCCTCCCAAATTTCTTTCAGCATGTTAAGGGGGGCCCTGACACGGTGTCCAAAAATCAGCTCGTTTGGACTAAATCCCAGGCTCTCACCAGGTACCTCCCGAGCAGCAAACCGCACATAAGGCAATCCAAGATCCCAATCCATACCGTTGTCAGCACAATAACACCTGAGCATGCTTTTAAGGGTAGCATGCCACTGCTCAAGCACCCCTTGATGTCCTGCCAGTGGTGTGTCATGCGCCAACCTCAGTAGGCTATCCCTGCACTCCCGTGGCACCACCAACTGGTCCACTACTCCGTACCCCTTTTGCCAACTACGTTTAGGGTCTTGAAAACGCCTATAGAGGATGCCTTCTAAATAAAAAAAATCTCCTGGCTGTGCATCGCCGTCCTCGTCGAGCTCTACAGCTCCATTAGCACACGTTTGGAGCTCAGGGTCCTCTAGTTGCAACCGACGTATATCTGAGGGTGCCAAGCGATCTAACTGCTCCCAGAGCAATGCATGACCTTCCCCGATACTGGGCTGCTCCCTCTGTCTCTCTCGATGTACATAACGTTGCTGTCGTGGAGACTCGTCATGCCCAGCCTCGTCACTCTCTATGACAGGACCAGGGGCTACTCCAGAATTAAGTAATGGTGCTAATACTGAATCACCCAGGAGAGCCGCCGAGTCAAAACTCTTAAAACCAACTCCAGCTTTAGCCTCCTCCTGTTGATCGTTCCTCCGCTGGTCTGAAGACGGAGGACTAGGCTATGACACTTTAGCTGCCCGAGCTCGGGTGACAACACACGCCATGGGTTGTGTCTGGCACCGCTCGACCCACTCTTGCTCTTCCCTACTCACGTCGGCCGGCCTCTCGGCAACGACTAAGGGTAGAACCTCAGAAGCGGGCATTGCAAAGTCGTTGCCGAGAAGAAGGTCGACGCCCTCCACTGGCAGTTTCTCCACAATCCCGACATCCAATTCACGTGCCACACCATCCACCTCCAACTCCAACCGCACCAGCGGGTATGACCGAGTTGCATTATTACCCTGCACCACTACCACCCGAGCCGCGTTTATAGGGTGGCCAGTCAAGTTTTTCATCAGAGTCTGGGAAGCACCTGTATCACGCAAGACCTCTACTCCATGCTTGCGCCCCGCCCACATCACGCAACCCCGCCCTCTATGGTCGCAAAAAACATCCTGAGCAGGGTTCGAGCCTCCCAGGTGCTTCTGCATTGGCTGTGGCTCAGCCTCTGACGAACTGCCCCGGGCAAACTCAGATGACTTCGGAGACACACCAATGTTGCAGGCCAAAGACACAGCTGCTGTAGGTGGTTTGCTAGGACAGACTCTTGCAAAGTGCCCCTTTTTATGACATTGATAACACTCCAACTCCCCTTTGGGCTTCCCTTGGTACTGGGAAGGGCCCGGCCCCTTCTTAAATGGGACGGTGCTAGTCTTGTGGTCAGTCTTGGTATCATGGCTCTTGTACTTGTTTGCATAAGGTATATCACTAACTCGGGGGGGTGGGGCGTCACGCCCCTTGTTACCTGCCTCACTACGCTGGGCAGACCCGCACCCACGAATTAGTGATAGCCGGAGGTCAGCCATCTCAGCTGCCTCCTGTAGAGTTTTTGGGGATCTTTTCTTTAATAGTTAAAGTCATTTCTGCACCAGTACACTTATAAAACTGCTCGAGCAGAAACAGCTCAGTCAACTGTTCGGCCGTCTCAGCTTTCTCAGAACGTGTCCAGTTTTTAAGTGCATCTTTTAAGTCCCGGGCATGTTCAAGAAAGGTCGCCTCCCTAGTCTTTGTAACACCCCGAAACTTCAATCGATATGTTTCCGGTTGCAACTCGTATGCCCGTAGGACAGCTCTCTTCAATTCTGGGTAGTCAATGCAAGACACTAAAGGCAGTGCATCATAAGCCTTCAGACCCTTACCCGTAAGTCTTGAGGAGACTAGAGCTGCCCACTTCTCTTCAGGCCAATTATGCTCCCTACACTTCTTCTCAAAACGATTAAAAATTCTGTGACTTCAGTTTCACTAAATACCGGCACCAATTTGACTAATTGGGCCAAGGACTGTTCTCTTACTTGGGCCGGGACACGAGTCTTATCTAAATCTAATTTAGCACAATATTTCTCCGAGTCGTACCTAAGCTCAGCCTCATGCCTCCTAACCTCAATCTCCTGCCTCCTGGTCTCATTCTCCTGCTTCCTAGCCTCAATCATAGCAAGCTCAAGTCTAAATACCATATCTGGAGACAGGCAGGAAGAGGGAGCTGCCACTACTGAAGGAGGGGGGCAAAAACTGGGGAACCACCATGTGCACCACCCGAGGGCACTCCAATCTGCCAATTCTCATCCCTCTGTGGGAGAGTGCTAACCTCCGGTAACTGAGTGGACGGTACTGTGGGAGTCGAGTGAGAGGGGATCTGGGGAGGAACCCCCCCAAACGCCCTCTCCTCCGAAACCCCATGTCGCCCACGCAACACGCAGGAAATCAGCTCCCCCTTGGACATCCCTACTACATTGGAAATGCCCAAAACCTTGGCTATCAGGTGCAAGCCACAAACATCCACCCCAGTAGGCCTCTCCTCCGTCACGTGGTACCGCTTACTCACAAAAACTCTAGCATCCTCCTCACTGGTTACTAACGGCACACCTTCAAATGGCATCTCTCGCTCATCGTCAGTGCTAATGCACGACATACTGAAGTCCACAAAAAAATTCTCGAGACAAAAGTGTTAAACTTCCTATGCAAGCACTAATTACTAAATTAACTGGAGTCTCTTAAATGCTTTACTAATTGCCATACAAACAAAATATTCTTCAATATGCACGCTAAAATACAAACAAACAAATGTTGTACAACTCTGCAAAAATGTATACTGTTCACAAAATCCTAAGCAAGGTCGCCATTTGTTACGACCTGGCACTCGGGTACACAAGGGCTCTCAATCAGGACTCGAATACGGCTCGCTGCCACAACGGAAACACACGATCCCAACCCCTGAGTACTGCCAGCCGAACAAAAAACACCAATACCCTCCAGAGTTCAATCTGCTATAACGGGGTATACAAGAACTCGGTACTAGTGTTCAACAACAGACTAATAAAGAGACAGGAATTCTCTAGTCTGGTCAACAATCAAACAAAGAAGTAAGAAACAACAACACCAAAGAATAGTGTTGGCCGAAGCCGAAGTAATCCACCCTTGACTAAGAACTTAAGAAGTCCTCCACCCTCTACTTCGGATCGGCACTATTACGTTACGTTAATTAATAGTCCTTAAGCATCGAGCAAGGAATCTTCTGAAAAAAGTTAGATGCTTCTCGGATGCTCGTAAGAAGTACGTATCGGATTTTGAACAGTAATTCAATAAGCAAAACACTGGCAATTAAATACTATTAAAGGTTTAAATTGGCATAAGAATAATTAAAAGAATATGCAATAGTAAATGGCAAACATTAAAAAGAAGTACTCCGCAAATGCAACGGCAATAGCCTACTCGGATTGTGCTCGTGGGCCACTAATCACTAAAGTAGCCAAGCGTGCAACACATGAAATCAATAGTGCATAAACAATATCATACATAAGGAAAGCTTCAATACTATTCTGTATCTACTAATCGATTAAAGTCTAGCTGGGGTACTGTTGGCAAAAGGTAGCAGTGACTGAGCAAAAACGGCTCGTAGCCTAGCGAAGTCCTCACAACTGTTTAAAGTATTACGTTAAAACTAACAAGTGCACTTTGAGAAATCCAGATCCCTTGTATCTGGTTTTCTCCCGGCTCCTTGACAAAGTAAAAACAAACTGTTAATAAAATACAGGGTGGTTAGGCTCTTGCCCTCACGCACTGTAAATTATTAACTCAACACAGTCAGCCGCGAAGACAACCTAGGCTTCACTGAACCGAAACGAGTATGCAGGTTTATCGCTTAACCCCTGCATCAAACAACAACTCGTAACACAGAAAAGCCTTACCCCAGTCTAGCATTACCTAGACTAGCAGAAAACAGGAATAATAATAATAACACACAGGGAAATGCATATACAAGTGCAACAAACATAAATCAATCCTATTCTAAGTTAACCCTTCCAAAATAGGCTATCTAATAGGCATTATCTCGTGAGAACTCAAGCGATAATACGTTGGCTGACTAGCTCTGCACCAACGGGACCATGGAAGTTAAAAAGGGTAGGGAAAAGAGGAGATAAGAATGTAAGGTAGTAGAGAAAGTTCACATCAGTCAGAAGAATATATATAGTTAGCAAGGGAAATGAGAAGTCGCTCTGCCTAATGAGTTCTGATAAAAAAATGGCTAGACTTCCCTTTTTATACTCGGCCCTCTAGTGAGCCCAACGTGAACTACTAAGGACCGCCCACTGACAATCATTACGTAATTTCTCTCTCTCCTCTGGGATAGACAAAGGCTTTCCTAGCACTGAGGGGAGGGGGGAGGGGGGGAGTGCTAGTGAGTTAGGCCCACCTCCCGCATGGCGCACCCACTGACCCCCAACTGTGGCTGCCGCTTCTCCCATCATTACAAATAAGTTTTACACGCAATACTTATAACTAATGATATAAAATAGAACTCGTTGACTCAGATGAAAACAAAATACATATTCATATTACTTATAGTACAACGGCTCACATGAACTAAGTTAGGAAACTCTACATAGACTACAGCCAAAGTTCCTGCCCTGACGATCCTAGCGAGAGTGGGGCATGACTAGGCGTTCTGTACAGCATGCTCACACTGGACATGCGTCACACTTCCCACACTTGCGATCACTACTCAGCACATGGGCGCTGTGTGAGGGTGAAGAACCCACGGGGATGGTTGAGCACACCTATCTCTGGCGAAACTGTTTTTTTCAAGAGTGGTGATATGGTCTTTCCAAGAAAGATAAGAAGAAAAATTAATACCAAAAATATTAAAAGAAGACAAGGAATTGATTTGTGTTTTGTTGAAAAATGAGGGATTCTCGTGTGGATAAATGTGACAGGTAGATAGGTTGAGAAATTGGGTTTTGGAAATATTGAAAGTAACAAGATATTTTCCCAATCAGATATAGTTGATAGATCAGAATATGGCCTCATCACGTGAGTCTTGAAGTGATTACATGTTAGGAAACTAGTTGAGTAGTGTAAAGTAGAGTTATCAGGATGAGTGGACAGAACTAGAGGCACAGTTGAGAAGATCATTAATGAATAATAGATAGAGAACTGGAGATAGGACAGAGCCCTGAGAAACACCGGATTTGATATGTTGATGAAGCGAGCGATGGCCGTCCACAACTGTATCTATGGGAATGGCAAGAAAGGATTTTACAGATAAAGGCACAGGCAGAGGGATAAAAGTTGAAGGAAGGCTTTTTTAATATAAGTGATTTGTCCAGAATATATCGAAGGTTTTGATATACATAGCACAAAAGAAAAGGTTTCCCCGAACTTCCTAAAGGAAAATTACCAAGAGTTGGTAAGGTAAGAATGGAGATCACCATTTCCTTAAGGAAACCATACTGGCGATATGAAAGAAGATTATGAGAGAAAGATGCTAAAGACATTTTGAATTAATCTCTTCTAAAGATGTACTTTTTGCCCTTTCAGGACTTTAATTCTAAGAAGGCGTAAGGATCAGATGGTGTTGCTCCTGTTGTACTAACAAACTGAGCTTCAGTGCTGACTCTCTGCCCAGGCAACTCTTTTGTCTCTGTCTTTCCTCTAACGTCATCCCTTCTTGCTGGTAGTTTGCCCTTATTCATCCTGTCCCAAACAAGAGTTACTGCTCTCAACCATCCAAGTATATTATAATTGCTCTAATTTCTTGCATCTCTAAAGTTCTTAAATCTATTCTTAAGATGTTGAATGAGACGGGGTGGAAAGGGAGGAATAGAACAGGAATCATCCAAAGTTGTGTCTTTAGCGAAGGTTTTAACAATGAGTTCAACTTTCAAGAGGAAGAAATTATGGTGGTGCCGTAGGAGTGGAAAAGAGGAAGGAAAGACGATGAGGTAAAATTGTTGGAAAGGCTTCTGGCTAGATGCTAACAAGCTTGGGAAGAGGTAGAATTTGAAGACAAAAAAACATTGCATTTGTTATTAATGAAAGAGTCTTTGGCAAGTCGAAGAACAGATTTGGCACACTTTTGGGCAACAACATAAAGGTTACGATATTCATGAGTTTGAAGGTGCCGGTACCCTTTTGCATGCTTCCTCTCTGTTGTGGATAGCCGTAGAACAAGCGTGAGTAAACCAAGATTTGTATGCATTAGATTGAGGGAAAGAAAATAGAATGTAAGCTTCCATGCCCGAAATGATCACCTTGGTAATGCGTTTGTCACATTCCAAGGGTCACTGGCCATGAAAACAAAATTAATTCCAGGGGAAATCAAAGAAGTACTGCCCAATTAACAGCGCCAAAGTGGCACAAGCGCCGCCGTCTGGGAGGGTCGGAAGATAACACTGGAGAGGTAGGACAGCTAACAGAGACAAGGTTATGATCAGAGGTGACCAACAGATAATTTTGTTTTACAGACTTAGCAGAAGGATTAGAGGTTAGAAATATATCAAGAATGTTGGGCTAATCTCCAAGGCAGTCTGATATATGAGTAGGGTGCTAAAGTAACTGCCCCAAGTCATTTAGGATAGATGTAGGCTTGTTCGCAAGGTTGGTCAGTGACGTGAGAGAGCCATTGCTATTGGTGAACATTGACATCACCCAATATGTAGATTTATGAGAAAGGAGAGAACGATAGAATGTGTTCCACTTTAGAGGTAAGAAAGTCAAAGATTTTTCGATAGCCAATACAATTAAGGGCGAGATACACAGTACAGATATATTTAGTTTCAGAATGACAAGATAGCTTTAGCCAGAGAGTTGAGAATTCAGAAGAGCCAAAGTTGAGAACACAGAGCAAGTAAGATTGTTGTGCACATATACAAAACATACACTTTTGGCTTGAAACTGAGGTTAAAGATACTAGGAGGATACAGGGAAAGGGCGGCATAGCAGTGTCCCAGCGTGAAAAGATTTCAAAAAAATTTAAATTTGGCCACGACGGTCGGTGACCGTTTTTCGTCGGTTTGCCGTTCATGTGCCTTCGTGGCACCGTCATTGGACCGTAGTTTACATCCTTCACCGTTATTACCATCACATCACCATTCTATCACCGTCATTCGTCATTGGCGTATATTGGGGGTGTATATTCTAGCATAACAGTAAAGTAGAAAACTGATTATCCGGAAGCCTATTCAGGTAAACGGAAATCAAGACAGAAGTCAATACTTTTTATTCACTCAACTTTTAATACTGTACACTTAACCTATTCAGTACCGGTGACGCCTTTTCATTACATCCTGGCAACTATTAGACGATTTTATTCAGCTTAGGAAGGACCTCTAACAATTAAAAGACTACTGCCTATTGCATTTAATCCTTTGAGCTACCACAGATCCCTTAGCTGAATATAATAGTCTAATAGTGTCCAAAATATGATGAAAAGGTTGTCACCGGTACTGAATGGGTAAATCAAATATTATTTGATTGGTGTTAATTTGATCTGTGACTAATTCTTGATGTGATGGACTTGATTAATAATTATTTCACCATCATAATTAGCAAACATTATGCAAAAAGGCTAAACTCAGATAGATATCTGTGACATGTATGTGTCCCCGGCCTCTACCTTCACCCTTATGGCTAAAACAATTGCTTAACACCTCCTGACGCCCTCCCCTGACCATCATGGCTACAAATAAATAGCACAACAACAAATAAATAAAATAAAATAAAAACAAATAACAATTAAACTTTACCCCTACAGGCAAAGTTAAATATATGGGAATTTTGTATACTGAATCCTTTGTCATATTAGCATATAATTATGTATTGTATGTGTGGTAGGATATATATTTGTTCTATTCCAATTATTCAATTCCATGGCATCATAAATTAACCCACTGAGCCCCAGCGACACACTGTTTGCGTCGGCAATGTATGTAACGCTGAACCCCAGCGACGCAAACATTGCGTCCGCCACTGCAACCTCTATTATTCGGCTCGTATGGTAGGAAATGGCTTGAGAATGGTATGGGATATACCTTAGGGTGTTGCCGAAGAGTGGCGGTATGCGGCAACCGCCCAGGCAGGCCGTGCGGGTGGTGGCGGGCGGATTAGTGGCGCCACTTTACCCACTTACTTCACCGCGACTTTCGACCTTATTTACTCCTGTCGTATGGGAGCTAGAGGCTTGAAATTTGTTTGAGATACAGTTTAGGATGTAGGCATTACTCGACCATACTTAGCTATCCCCCAAGTCCTGCTGCGCGGGTGGTCATGTGGGGGAGGTGGTGAAAAACACTGTACCCGCTTATCTCCCCACGACTTTCGACCTTATTTACTCTTGTCCTATTGTAGCTATAGGCTTGATATTTATATGGGATATTTCTTAGGATGTAGGCAATGTATGGCAACACCCAAATCTAGGTTTATTGGGACAAGGGAAGTGCGTGACAAAGGAAAGTCAGTTTACCCATACATCTCGCGAGTGCAACACCACGTCGGATTTACCAAGTCGTTACCCACGCAGGGGAATATCCCTTGATGATGCCATGGCCATACTTGAAGATAGTGACACTGGATCGTCAAAGACGATTCAGAGGACGAATATAGTCCCACTTTGGCCGAGATAGACGACATGCATGAGGAGGAACCCTATGTCCCCATCTCTCATCGCTACACAATGTTACAAGAAAGGGAGGAGAGTAGCTATCGCTCCTCCATTGCTCCCCATGACATAGTGGACTCCCCAGCAAGTGGGGAAGAGGATAATGAGGATGAGGATGATGACCCAGACCCCATGGCCTTACTCAACATTCCACCGTCTCATCGTAGGGCTGAGAAGAGAAGAGCTGAGGATGAGAGGGGTCAAGGTCCGACACCACACGTGCCTCGCCGTGGTCCTCCCCCGCGTTTGCCTTCACCACCAGCCCGCATTGCCTCTCCACTAAAAGCGCCAACCCCTAACACTTTCTATGGGTTGTACAGTGGTGCAGCCATCTTAGCAGCACAGCCATTGACTTTTTCTTCAGGAGAAACAGACGAGGATATGCCTGCCCTAGAATCATCTCCACCACGCCACCCCGCACGCCGCCTGTTTCCCTTATCAGCCCGGGATGATTCAGCGCATTCTTCGCCCCCACCATCACCTCCCGGACCACTACTGTACTCACCTGTACCTTCACCATCACCGCCTGCATCGCCACAAAGCCCTGATCGTGCTCAACGCCCTACCAGCATACATGGGCCTGGGCGTGGGCGTGGCCGAAGGGGTTCGAAAGTGACCCTAATACGACGCCCCACCCCTGGCGGTGCGAGAGCAAGGGCTGGGTCGGCTCAACCAAGGCCGAGGTTGAGGGCAGGGGCAAGAGGCAGGGCAAGGCCCTCCCGCCGCCCTGATGGTGACTCCTCTCCTGACGACTCTGGCGACGAAGGTGCCGCTCACCCCGACGTGTGGGATTGGATTGATGGAGAAAACTTTGTGCTCACCGACTACAACTTTGTGGGCGCTGGGATTGCCGGCCCTACGCTTCCAAACCAGGGGCGCCAGAACACGAGACTTGACATCCTGCATTTTTTTACTACAAATCTCGTGGCTCTAATTGTTGACCAGACCAACTGGTACAATTATTATTTCATGGCTGGGAAGGAGCAGCTAAAATACTCTGCAAGGCTGTCATGGTCATGCCTAGCAAACGACATCGATATGGCCTGAAGACCTTCGTGATGTGTGACTGTCACACCGGTTACATCCAGGACCTAATTCTGTATATGGGCAAGAAAACAGAATTGGTGGAAACGAGGACATACGGAATTTCTGGGGCCGTCATCATCACCATGATGGAGGGCTACTTGGACAGGGGCCACATACTGTACCTGGACAACTGGTACACCAGCCCCTCCCTTGCCAAGTTCCTGCATAGCCGCACTACAGGAGTCTGTGGCACCGTCAGCAGGAATCGGATCTTCATGCCCCAACTACCACCCAGACAGGAAAAGGGCTCCATCATATATAAGCAGGCTAACAATGTCCTCTTGTTGTCCTGGATGGATTAACGGGATGTGAACGTCCTAACAACAGTCCACCATCCCATCTTCCAATACAGCAGACGTCGTGACAGAGCAACTGGCGAAATTATCAAGAAACCTTTGGCCATCTGTGATTATAACATCAACATGCGGCTGGTGGACAAATCAGATGCTGTCATCTCGTCAGTTGAGTGTGCGAGGAAGACGATGAGGTGGTATAGATGGGGAGGTGTGGTGGAGTGGTCTTGCCACTGGCCTGGTAATCCAGGGGTCCCGGGTTCAAATCCCGATGTATCAATGGGAAGATATTATTGGGATGGAATTTGTGCTGTACCTAGTATCAGTGCATTACCACAAGCCCACCGAAACGTCAATAAAATACCCTCATTGTTCCCTGATTAAATAGCACTGTATGAATATTCCCATATTCAAAATATGCTATAGGGGTACAATGCCTGGTGAGTTATCTGCTCAACAGGTGGCGTTGTGTGTGTGTGTAAGTGTGAGAGTCCGAGTGTAAGGGGTGAGACAGTGAAGCACGGGAACGAGGTGGCTTCAGAGATGGGGTCGTTTCGGGCCATGAATGAGCGCCGTGCCTCATGTGAAGGCAAGATGGCAGGTGCTCGTTGTACTCTATGTGCTTCACATGTCTCACTCCCTAGACTGGAACAAGACCTCACGGGCTTCACTGTTCATTGTAAAGCGGTGAATGTTAAGGCTCTCAGCCTATGCCCGAGAGGAAGTAAGTTGGAATATAGAAAAAAATAAAAAAAATAAAAAAATAAGAAGTTATTCTTCCACCTCCTCCATATCACCCTCTATAACAGCCACATCCTCAATGCAACAATCACCGGCAAGCAGGAAACGATGGAGAACTTCTGCATTGAGTTGTCCAGGGAGATGTTGAGGGAATACATGACTGCCCCCCACGCCCCGCAACCCCCCCCGCCCATCGACGGCCAGCAGCAGAAGGGATTGCCAGGCTGACAGAACGCCACTTCCCTGAATATGTGCCGCCCACAGAACACAATGAAAAACCCCGAAGACGGTGTCATGTGTGCCGGAACACGACACAGAGGGACCCTGTGAGATCAGATACCAGGTATATGTGCCAATAATGTGGTGTTGCACTGTGTTTCCCGGACTGTTTCAGGGAGTATCACACCCTTGAGCATTTCTAAAAGAGTGTACTCAAAGACTGCGATAAAAGACGCTATGAAATGTGAAATGTGTGTATAAAAACCAAGTGTAAATAATAAGTATATACAAAGTGCCGAACACAATATGTAAGTGATATTGACACTAAAATATACGTAAAACAGTGATGTATTGGTCAGCTGGGTGTGTGTACGTATGTGCGTTCTGTTATTGTCTGAGACCATGATGGCCGCCAGTCTCCATGGCAACGGGGATGCGCACTGGTCTTGCCACTCGTGAGCACTTATAAAACTTATATCTAAGCACTTATCACACTATTACTTCACTTATAATGACATTATGTGATACATGTTGGTAGTATATGAACTATGAAGGCACACATGATGCTCGGGTGGTGTAAAGAACTGTCACTCGAAAACTGGACGCATCGTACATCTGCCATGCTGCCGCGCTCAGCTGTGGCTAGCCGGGCGGGAACTTGAAGGCCGCCCGGCATCAGCTGATGTCTGAGGCTGCCCCCCCCCCCCCCCCCCGCATACGACCCCCAAATGACCGAGCTGAATGTTTTTTTTTTATTCTTCATTTCTCACCCATTTAATATTTAAGCCATTTAAGAAAAAAAAAAAAAAATCGGCCGGTCTCTCGATGTACGTACATTTATTTATAATTATCTGGTGCTCAATGGGTTAAACACTGATACAATTGAAACAATACAGTACATGTATGGGCAAAATGTATAGGTATACAAATAGATAGGATAAGAGAGATAGGCTAGCTGATGAAAATTCAATGATATACTATCAATATGAGGAAATATCTCATAAATATTCCTTGAGGGCCAGAGAGATCAGTATTTACCATGCAATTGAACTCGCCTCAAAAACAAGAATGTTATTACTAACCCTTTGAGGATCATGACAACAAATACAATCATATAATTTATCATATTAATATGCTATATATAATTTAATGTATAATATAATATCATATATTATATAGTAGCCTATCATCAAAATATACTATGGCATATAGTAATATCATATTATAATGCAACAATATCATAACGATACATAAAATCTGTTTGTCAAAGAAAACAATATATATAAATATCACAGTTGAAACCAATAATAAAGTTCAATAGAAGCAATCATTAGAAAACACAAAGGATAATAATAAGCACATAAATACAAATCACAATGAATAATATGCTTATATAATAATGAGGAAGAATATATCCACATACACATCAAAATTCTAAGTATTTATGTCCCCTTAGATATGCACACAGAGTGGCATGGACCATTGCACAATCATGTCCTTATCCCACTGTCATGACACACTCGTGACACATTCGTGTACTGCCATGTTCTGACACCGTGGTACCGTCTTTCCAGCTATTACTCGTTTGTGGCCAGCAGTCATGACACTCATGGTGCGATCGTGGCGCCGTCGTATACCCCCTTGTTCCCTTCCTTATACGTCAGCCCACGGTCCTTTGGCGCAGGAATAAGCCTAATGTTTCGCAAATTCTGATGTTTCTGCCAATTTTGAAAGTCATGGCCCCTCACGACGGTTGTCGTACATGTGTGAAGTACTCTTTAAGGTAGGTTTGGAGTTTTGAGATGTGATCTCCGTCCCTGAAAGCATGAAATGTGTCATTAACTCCCTAAGAGCGAGCATGTTTGTTGACATGACCTAGCTGCTGGGCGGGTATATTTACCGAAAACGAGCTTCATTCCATGCTCCATTTCAAGCATAAACAAGAGCCAGAGCGTAATACAATTATATATCCGTGAAAGAGCGATAGTACAGCTTTCCAATGACACCTAAATCATCCTTGTATGACCACAGGTTATCTTGTAGCGATCGCGTAACCGTAAATACCCTAAAAGAAGGTAGTTTCCGTAGTTTTATCCTTGTCTCACGAGGACGGGCGTGAGTAGGGAGACATAATACGTGCCAGTGATGGCACAAACATGGTGCCGACCAGTCGAAGCCCAGCTGTCGTCCTCCCAATGCGCGGACTCTCTCTCAGAGCTCATAACGTCCTCAAAATGGCACCCGTCATATGATGGGCACCGCAGGGGTGGCCACTATTCTCTCGCCCATCATATGACGGGCACCGCGGTTAGAGGGTTAACATAGTAGCAGCAGAACAAAGGTTTGAAGGAATTAGGACAGTCATTTGGTCAGTGCTGTTCATGATGGGCGAGGAAGGTGCGAGCCTTCTCATTAAAGAACAAACTCAATAAACTATTGAAATTTACCCTCAAATTAATTAAGAGTTAATCTCAAACCTACCCTCAGAATCAGTACTTTCTTCAAGTTCAAAGATATCATTCCTAAAGAACTACAGGTCTTTGTAGGCTACAAATATCAATGTTATTGCTGTAATGCAATGGGTATGTTGTGCAAAACGTCAACTCAAGCTATGTATCTTTGAACACAAGGGAGTGTCGGTCAGAACAAACAAACCCCATACTAATCCCTCGTATAGCGTCATACGACAACATGCCCGGGACTTAAATCACCTCCTCCTTCATGATTATTTATCAGTCATCCATTTGTGTCATTGCGGAGAGGTGCAAACCTTTGTGGAGTCCCTAATATCAGCTACATTACACCTACACTAGGTAGCAATAAGAAATCAACCGACCTCTTGTGCTTTAAACATCTTGATGTTTAATAGTTTCCGTGTTTAATAGTGTTTAAGAGTTAGGTCAATAATTTATGTTACTGAATTTTCTTATGTCATTTATATTTTTCTTTTAGCTCATTAATCTATTATCTGTATTCCGATTTACCAATGCAGTGTTTTTCACATATCCATACTATTTCATTTTTCTTAGGATTTATGAAACAAAATAAGGTAGAAAATCCAAAAATATTGCCTCGATGAAGGCTATTTTTTCGTGGCATACCCCTTGTAGATCAAGGTGTCTGGCAAAAGATATTGTAGATAGATATATTTATAATAATAATTTATACATACTTATATATAACTCCCAACGAGCGGGCAGTGTTGTTTCCATTACCGTAGCGCCTGGTGGGTATATTTACAAATAATGAGCTTCATTCCATGCTCTTTCTCATGCATAAGCAAGAGCCAGAGCGTATTACAATTATGTATCCATGAAAGGGCGATAATAGAGCTTTCCAATGACACTTGAATCATTCTTGTACGACCACAGCTTCTCTTGCAAACAATCGTGCAACCGGAGCTGAAAATACCCTAAAACGAGGTATTTTTCCCGATTTTATCCTTGTTGAGAGCAGTAGGGAAGCGGTGATGAGATACAGTATGTCCCAGTGATGGCTACATAGCGGTAACGAGCAGTCCGAGGCCGCCTATCGTTCCCCCAACACTCGGTTACTCTTTCATAGCTCAAAATGGCACCCATCATATGACGAGCACCGCGAATTGAGGGTTAACAAGCTCCTCCTCGAAATTTCGAAATTGAATTAGCCCGGGTCAAAATCTATCAGTTACCAGTGAGTTGTACAAGAAAAATTAAACTATTATTAGTTTTCAGTTTAAGTATAAAAATAGTACTATTATTTCGATGATAGACACATCAAAATATATAACATATACCATACGACTGTGTGGATTTCTTTATCGAGACCAGTTACTTAACCCTCTCACAACCATATGATGCAGAGGTTGCCAGATTAGCAATAAGAAATAGAGTTCTCTCACTCTTATAATTACCTCTTCAAATTTAGTTTTCTGCCCATAGCTAACTCAAAGACAACTGCAGAGGTTAAAGTAACTAAACTAAAGGTTTCTAAATACCCCTGATGGTAACAAAGGCTTTAAAGTATCCCTAATAGGCTCAAAATTGCGTCAAGAACGTGAGAGGGTTATCCCCCTCCAACATCTATGATGCAATCGCATCATATGGCGGTATTCCCAAGAGTATCATATGACGTGATCGCGTCATATGAACTTAGTGAAGTAGCTCAATAAGTAAGTTATATGACGCGTTTGCGTCATATTGAGCTCAGTAAGTTAGGTAACTTAGATCAGAATCTGTCAGTTGGTGGCAACCCCAAATACCTCCGACTTCTACCGGTACCTCAGTGTCAGAGAGAGTGTTGTGAGGGAAATACCGGGCGCTCCGCCACCCCGTCAGTAAGTTAGCAACTTATGTCGGACAGGGCTAATTCGTATTGCCTCCCAGGGCATTTATCTTGGATTGGCAACAATGTGATTGATAAATGCACTATTAGGCAACCATTTTCATTTTAATTATGGTTGAATGAGGTGGTATAACAGGCAAATTGAATTCATCTTATTGCAAAGCCTATGTAATACTGAATTAACTTAACGTGATAAAATATGCGTTTCTCTTTGCTGCAGATCTTTCGCGCCATCGCCAATGTGCTGGAGGTGACCAACTTCGCCGCCACCTTCTACATCTACTGCGTCTTCTCCAAGGACTTCAGAGACACTTTCTTGAGGACGCTGCGGAGAGCCAGGGAGTCACCTATCGGGGCCTCCTTCCTGGGGTCTGTATCGGGGCTGAGGGAAGCAATTAAGATGCCATAGTCACACGCCCCCGCCAACACCACCACTACCAATATCCAGACTCAGAATAATATCGTCATGAATATCTGATAGCTAGTCTGGTTGCGGATGATGTCAAACTATCAAGTAACTGACCAACTTTGGCCAAAAGTGTTCTTTGTGAATATTTGATAGTAAATATTTTAATGTTGTCATACTATCAAGTTCTCGACGGACTTTGGAAAAGAGTGTCTCATAGTAAACAGTGACGCAGATCTTGCCATGAAATTCAGTAAATTGAGGAGTATGCTCATCAGTAGGCCTGTTTAACCCGGCGACATCTCTTTTAATTTATTTCAGCTACATTTAGACAATTATTATATGAAGCTACGAAAAATATATGGTTGCTAAAAGGATTAATTAAGATAGTCTGTAGCCTTAAAATGGGTAATATTGTCCCCCCCTCCCTGCCATGTTAATCCTCAGGGAGGTATTTCCTTTTCACACATTGATATCTCTGAAATACTGTTGGACACTAGAAACAGCAGTATTTTGGAGGGCAAGTAACATTGAGGGGTCGCAAGATCTGTTGTTGTTTCTTTTCCTTTGTACTCCTTTGTAGTAGCTTTTACGTCTTACTTAAGATGAATAAACACGTCTAATGCTTGCCAGAGTGTAATGAAAAGAACGTCAGCGGTACAGAAGAGGTTAACAGTCTTATCATGACACCCACGAAATCAAAATAAAACAAAATGCAGGCCAAAACGTTCTTATTTTCTTCTTGGGAGAATAGTTTTGACTCTTCAACACTTTCTACAAGGTTTTGCATATTGCCGATAATGTGTCAGTCCCATTGCGGGTATGGCTATAAGTATTTAGTGATGTTTGATTGTCTACACACCTGTTTGCTAGGCCGACCTCAGCCATTGTTATTAGGGGTTCTACAAAGGCTAATGTATACTACTGAAGACTATGAATACTGGTATGAATGATACTAGCTTGATGTTTGTACAATACTTGTGCCAGAATGAATAATTCTGACTCCTTATTGCTTTCAAAATGGTCATACATTATACCAAAAGCAAGATCATAGTATTATTTATTAATGTAGTTTGCAATCGTTGAATGGATAAGTGTTTATGCCACGTTCTCCGTAATTTCCAATTACTAACTTTCAATCTCGCCACGCACCGTAATCATCTTAATGTTTGATACGAACATGGCCGGGTTGCATAATTATTTCCCTGTATAAGAAAGCTTATTGTGGATATAAGCTTCTAATTAAAATCAGAAATGCACTCAAATCAGCTGGTCATTTTGAAAATTATATTGTATTTGTCTTTGAAAATTAACCCACTGAACCCCAGCGACGACAACGTGTCATCAATGTTAATTACTCCGGTCCTATGGCACCTAGAGGGCTCAGATTTGTATGGGAACTGTGTAAGTATCCCACGCAACCTTGCCGATTGTTGAAAACTCTCAAAGTCCAACCGTGTGCGTGTGAGCGCGCAAAAACCTGTTTTTTGGGTGTTTGTGCCTTCAATTTTTTACTCTTGTAAAATCCGTTTTCGGGGGCCAATTTTTGACCTTTTTGATCGTTTTTTTGTGGTTTTTCCTTCATTCCTAACCCATTCGCAATTGTTTTTGGAGAAAAAAAAATCAAAACCTGCCGGTCCCTGGTGGTACATTTATTTATAACTAGCTGAGGCTCAGTGGGTTAATAGTATGTTGAATACATATTTACACGTCATCCAATATGTTTTGAGAAAAATATTTGTGAAATATATTAATTTACTGACACAACACCTCGAAAATTGTGTTTAATTATAGAGACACAACAGTTGCAGCTCATCCTCAGCCACCTTCAGGTGTGAGTGAAATTAAAGACAGTGTAGTGTTATTTACTACATGTAGAGGGTGGATTTAGGAATATTTACAAAATCAGGAGAGAATGGAATGAGAAATATAAATACGAATGCAAGTAGTGTGTGTGTGTGTGTGTGAGAGAGAGAGAGAAATGTGTGTGTGTGTGGGGGGGGGGGGGGGGTTATGAGAGTCAGGACCCAGTGGACTCATTCCGAACAATGCCAAGAAGGTGAATAATTGGCGACAAGAGGATATGATTTACTCCTTGAATATGAGCTGTGTTCAGTCTGTCAAAACTGCATATGATAAAATAAAATATATGAACATTGTTTATCATAATTCTTATATGTAAGCTAATCTCTCTCTCTCTCTCTCTCTCTCTCTCTCTCTCTCTCTCTCTCTCTCTCTCTCTCTCTCTCTCTCTCTCTCTTATGCAACAGACAACAAACAACTATCGAATCACCATGGGAATCATCGGATTATATTACAAAATGACACTTGGCTTTTGAAGTATCACCTCGCTTGTTTCTCCTCCTACACAGCGTACGGAATATGAATATGAAAATAAAGTCATCGGAATGCAAGTGAAGTTAACCAATTAATCTGAAGATAGTTATAATAAGCTAAGTGAGGAAATTAAATAACACAAACTAGTCATACAAATATTCTATTATAGATAGACAACTTTCTGTTGTCAATAATATAAAATAGTGTGTTTTGCTCCTTTTGAAGCCGATTTAGAATATGGACTAACAAACTTCCTCGTTTGGGCGAACATACTTCATTGTTTGGACGAACAAACTTCCCTGCTTTGACGAAAAGACTCCTAGTGTCGGAGCAATGACCGTATACCATCCTATACTAAAAATTATTGCACACAATTTCGTCACCTGGCAACGAAGGATCATTCTTAACCCTTGTTTAGCGGGACCCGACTTAAGTCGGCCTAGAGAACCAAGGACTAAGTGGCGGGGCCCGACTTAAGTCCGTGTGCAATTTTTGAGCAATAATGGCTCTGAGAGAGAGACGAGCGATGGGAGGAGCGTAGGTCGGCTCATGACCGCTCGGCACGGGTCCCGCGCGACTACTGACGTTCCCTCCACACACATCCACATTCACTGCCTCGCTACACAGGGAATTATGTAAGGTTATTACCGTATTTTAGGGATTTTGCACTCGTCTTGCACGATCGTTGCAAGAGAACGCGTGGTCGTAGAAGGATGGGTCTGGTGTCATTGGAAAGCTCAATTATCGCCCTTTCAGGGATACATAATTGTATTACGCTCTTGCTCTTGTTTATGCATGAAAAAGAGCACGGAAACAAGGTCGTTTAGGGTAAAACCACCCGCTTGTCAGGTAGTAGAAGATACTGACCTAGCCGCTCGTGGAGTGTTAAACTGAATTATATTGGTTGCAAGTTTGTGAAAGATGAGATACAATGATATGGTGAGGAAAGGAGACATATATCAATAATGTTTATCTTTTTAACCCTTCTGGCCCGGGCTCGCCCTCCTAAGGACGTTGTTGAGACCAGGGCGATATGGCCGAAATACGTCTACGCCTAGGCTACCGTATCTTTGTTATTTTAACTGCTAGAAAACTCGCACGCATATCTAAACGTACTGTGGTTTCCAATCTGTAGACAGGCGTTAAGTAGAGCTCTCTAAGTCAACTGGTTCAGTTGTCATGACGATTTCCGTGGAGCGCATTTATCCGCGATTTTAGCAATGTGACACACTTTTCAAGACTGAATCTGTCTTTGCAGACCACACAACAACAACAAAGCTCCGACGTCTGCTTGCTGCCAGAGGTGCGTGCATCGCCTCCGACAGGCTTTGTTTACGTACGTCGGACGCGCGGCTTTCAAAACAAGCTGAATAGGCTTTCAAGCTTACAGATTTTATAAGGACACCCGGGTTCCTGCCCATCTGCCGCGGTGTCCTTTTAAAATGACAACCGGGCGGGAAGGGGTAAATACTCATGTATTGCAATTATTGTCGCATTGTTTATCATTTTACGTTGTGATAGAGGTAAAATTAATTGTGATGCATTTATATTTTTTTAATATAGTGAACATATACTGTAACTTAAGCAAATGGAAATGTATTTTTTAGTATTGATTATATTAGTGAAGTGTATGTTGAAGTAAACATTGCATATTAAGATATTGGTATTTAATAAACAATACACTCAGTTTTACTGATTACCAAAGCAGTGTGGTGATGCCTGACTGTGATAATGAATGAAGTGTGTCGTCAACTCTTCGATATCTTCAACAGTGAGGGTGCTTCACTGTCATCAAAAATGAAACAAATATAATTATTCAGTTGTCCATACGTCAGCTGTAAAAGTGCTACTTTCAATTATGTTGATTTATTTATATATTTATATATAAAAAGAAATTAACAAAAACTTCAGCTATTCAAATATTTGGCTAAAGATGGATGTATGTTTTCTTTATATATTGAAAATTAATTAAAATGGTATTACTAAAGCTTCCACTAGTTTAAGGACGTGTGGGTAATTGTATATTTATTATTTATGTGTGAATGTCGGAAGTTGGATGTCATGGGTGTAATGATGGTGCTCCTTTTACAGTAAAATGGTGCTTTATAGGTGCAGTACAACATATTGCTTTATAGGTGCAGTACAACATATTGCTTGGTAAATTTGGTCTTATTGGTGTTATGTTTCCAACATAACTGTAGTATGTGAAATTACTAATATATATATTGCCTTATCAAATAATCATTAAATTTACATTTCAGTTCATTACTGGCTTTAAGGGGACCGAGCTTTTTAACCCTAAAAAGAGGGCGGTCCCCTTAAGACAATATTTCCATATGGATATCAAATACTATGGTCAGTATAATATAATTATTAGAGAATAAATTTAATCGTACAAAATATGCTTCCAATATTGATAGCATAAATGGTAATAATAAGGTATTGGCGTATCACTAAAACATCAACATTGCTGATTGGCAAGTTAGTGGCCGCAAAAACAAATATTTTGTTCATGAATGCTAAATAGCATGTTATGATTTATTCTAAAGTACTAAGAAATATGGTTCTAGAACAACACATTATGATTACTCACTTGCCCCTTTATACATGGTATATCAAAGTATTTAATAAAATTACAAATCTATTAAATTAGTAAATGTGCGACGTGGTCCAATAGCAACCATATTACTAATTGTATTTATTATTTCGAATATGACAATATGATATGTATAAACCGAATAACAATAAATAATAATACTATTTTTGTTTGAGGACGGACACATAGCATTATATACTGTATATATACAGTATATATATATATATATATATATATATAAAAGTGTGTGTGTGTGTGTGTGTGTGTGTGTGTGTGTGTACACGGCGTAATATACAGCGAACTAGCAGCAATAACTTTTAAATAACCAATGTCCTATGATATACCATTAATGAGATCAATTAATAACTATTTATATGGCAAACAAACAGGGGTGTAAAGAGAGCATGGGGACGCAATTGTAAACTTTTTGATTATTTTCTTCAATGGTGTGGACATGGATTCATTTACATTTTAAAAATTTCTCTACCTCATCAATGACACATAACAAGTAATTGGTTATATATATGTTTTACTTCTTGTTCCCTGTATATTGCGGCTAGTAGTTTTCAAGGTGTCGTTTTCAAACACCCTGTGTATAATATGATATATATATATATATATATAGATATATATATATATATATATATATAGAGAGAGAGAGAGAGAGATTATGCTTGAGACAAAATTAATGCTCTAATAAGTTGCGATAGGTACAAGTAACAGAGGTGTGATGATGTGTGTGTGTGAGTGTTCAGCAATGTGATTTGCCAGTTTGACATGACGGGGCAGGACCGTTAAGTTTTAGGTTAAGTAATTAGCCCACATATGTGTTTTTCCTTCATCGATAATTTTTGCGGTAAATATTAGCTGAAACATCTATTAACTTGCTCATGAGGTAATGTACACCCTATGTGGTGGATTGTGTTCTTTTATTTCATAAATTTTATTTTAGTAAGCGTTGTGTCCACATAGCAAATTTGCCTTTATATTGTCTTTGTCCAAGATTTGGTTTGCTTAGTTTGCAAGTTTTACATTTTAATGTAAGTGCAGTCGTAATTTCTCTGATCAATAATATTTCATTAAATTATAGTCATTATTCAACCATTTTCGAATTATACCAATAGACAAAATTACGATGGACAGACCATAATATGAGGGACTGACCTTTGCTCAACACCTCCACACACATCGGTACCCAGTGCTCACTCATATAGTTTACATTGAAATATAAACATTTACTTGAAAAATCTTGGAATTATGAAAATATAATTATAGAGTCTGCTGATTATAGTATGTCAGTATAGCCTATACTGTATACGTTATATATATATATATATATATAAATATATATATATATATATATATATATATATATATATGAATACATATAGAAATATATACCTCTATATATATATATATATATATATAGATATATATATATATATATATATATATATATATATATATATATATATATATAATTATATATACCGGTATATATCTATTTTTATTTTTATTTTATTTTTTCTTATGTGAGTGAGGGAGACAAAAGGCAAACCAGTAGAGCAACCCTTAACCCCTGTCCAACGGGGATGTTTGTATCTTTTACGACCTGTGTGGCGGGCAGATTTACCCTAAACGAGCATCATTCCATGCTCTTTTTCATGCATAAATAAGAGCCAGAGCGTAATACAATTATGTATCCGTGAAAGGGCGATAATAGAGCTTTCCAATGACACCTGAATCATCCTTGTAAGACAACGGGTTCGCTTGCAACTATGTTGCAACGCGAGTACAAAAACCCTAAAATACGGTAATTTCCCGAGATTTTACCCTATATAGCGAGACGAGGGATATGTACACATGTTGTGGTGATATCAGTGGCGGGACTAGGTCCACGCCGAACTGTCAGAGCCCGGTCAGAGCCCGCCGAACGGTCAGAGCAACCCCGTGGACTCTCTCATAATGCCGATAATGTGCCCTGGCTACTTAAGTTGTCAGCCGCTCTTTGGGCCTAGGTTCTCTAATGTTACTTAAGTCATCAGCCGCTCTTTTAGGGTTAAGGAAGCCATACTGGCTATCTGAGCATAGATTATGAGAAGAGAAAGGCTTAAAAAATTTGGAAGCAAGAATAGTTTCAAAACTTTAGAGATACAAGAGATGAGAGCAATTGGACGATAGATGGAGGGTTGAGAGTGGTCACCCTTCTTTGGGACAGGTTAAATGAGAGCAAAGTTCCAGCAAGAAGGGAAGATGTTAGGGGAGAGACAGAGACGAAAGAGTTTGCCTAAGCAGGGAGTTAGCACGGAAGCACATTTTTTAGTTCAACAGTAGGAACACCGTCCGGACCATACGCTTTCTTAGCATTAAGCCCAGAGAGGGTAGAAAATACATCTTAAGTAGAGTGGAGAGGGAGGAATAGCACCGGAATCATCCAAGGTGGAGTTTCTAGCAAAGGTTTGAGAGAAGAGTTCAGCATTGTCAGAGCAAGAAGTGATGGTTGTGCCATCAGAGTGGAAAAGGGGAGGGAAAGACAAGGAAGAAAAATTGTTGGAAAGGTTTTTGGCTAGATTCCAGAAAGCTTGGGAAGAGCTAGGGTTGGATAGTTCAGTGCAGTTATTATTATTGAAAGAGTGTTTGGCAAGTCAAAGAACAAATTTGGCTTGATTCCGGGCAAAAACATAGGAAGAATGAGATTCTGGAGTTATAAGGCATATGTACCGCTTGAATGCTTCCTCTTTGTTGCGGACAGCAGTAGAACAAGCGTGAGTAAACCAAGATGTTTTTGCATTAGACTGAGAGAGAGAAAATGGAATGTATGCTTCCATGCCTGAGAGGATTACCTCGGTAATGAGTTCAGCACTCTCCGAGGGTCCCCGGCCACGTAAGCAAAAATCATTCCATGGGAAATCAAAGAAGTACTGCCGGAGAGCCTCCCAGTTGGCAGCGCCAAAGTGCCACAAGCACCGCCGTTTGGGAGGATCGGGTGGCCGTACCGGAGAGATAGGACAAGTGACAGATATTAGTTTATGGTAGGAGGAGCCCAAAGGAGAGAAACGATTTACGGTATAAGCATAAGGGTTAGAGGTTAGAAATTAGTCATGAATGTTGGGCCGATCTCCGAAGCGATCCGGGATATGGGTTGGTTGCTGGACTAGGCCTAACTGCTCTAGGTCGTTTAAGATAGAAAACATGTAGGCTTGTTCACCCGGTTTGTCAGTGGAAACAGAGGAGAGCCATTGGTGGTGGTGAATATTGAAATCTCCTAAGATGGAGATTTTTGCGAAAGGAAAGATGGATGGAATGTGTTCCACTTTAGAAGATAGATAGTCAAAGAATTTTGGATAATCAATAAAATTATGGGAGAGATAGACCGCGCAGAATTATTTAGTTTGAGAGTGACAAGAAAGCTTTAGCCAGAGAGTTGATAATTCAGAAGAATCTAAGTTGGAAACACGAGAGAAGGCAAGATTGTTGCGGAGATAGACGCAACATCCACCTTTGGCTCAAAACCGAGCATAGAGACACTAGGAGGATACAGAGAAGGGGTGTCTCGGTGAGAAAGAGAAGATCAGGGTTGGCAGAGGAGAGGTGGTGTTCCACAGAGTGGAAGTTAAAGGAAAGGACAGGAATATTACACAAATTAATAGTAAGAGTAGGAGGTGGTGGTTCAGCCCCCATATTTTTATTTTATCTATTTTTTAAGTTAGTGTAGTATGTAAGGTGTTTGTAGTATAATGTATTGATAGGAGGAGAAGGTGTTTTGGAGGGCAGGCTGGGGATGCTCTCAATATTGATAAGACACTGAAAGGATCAGCTAGGGAGGCCAGGTGGTGAAACAGGAGTTCCAGCGGTCCTTATCAGCCAACTATCATATATATAATATTAATGATGTATGAATATTCCCTTTATTTAATATATGATTGTCCTAGATAACAATACAACATTGTTCATTCTTGTATAACCAAACCAATATATAATCATGTGTTTGTAAGTGTTTTATCTTCTTGTCTATGTTTGTGATAAAATGGTTTATCAATTATAATGTATAATTCTTAATCTGTCGATAATATAATATACCGGCATAGAAGTATAAAAAATCGTGTATTGATAATTGATATGACTCCGGCACTCTATGTAAGCCCATGCATAAATTAAATGTATAAACTATATATTAACGAAGGTCTTACTCCATCTTAGCCTAGATTTGGAATTGTTAATAAATATGCACAATGCATAGCAGACGTCACCAACATCTGAGGTTTTGGTGAAGAGAAAAATATTGTATGTCCTGGAGGACTGAAAGACATTAACAAATGTGTGTCTCCCCAGACGATAATACGATATTTGTTTTGCCATGACTTGCCTATTCTCTTAAGAGGGCTCGATTACATTAAATAATTACAAATATATGCTTAAAATAGGGCGTATGATTGTGGAAGTAATCGAGAGAAGCGAAATTCAATATTGTTAACTTTTATTACTGTATACCAAAGTCATAAAAACATAATATTACCAATTCATAATAATGATGATATGTAATTCGATTACCTCCATTGTACACTTGAAAAAGACAAATGGTACAGCAAGTTTGGAGTAGTCCTAAGGCAAACACACACTTTCATTCCGGCCTGTTAGATTGAAATATACTGTAATGTAGGTCTAGTTCAGTAGACATGCGAGATCTTTGACAGATTACAGAATATTTCACTATATAATAGTGGCTCTTCCATCAATGACGTATTTCCTATATTCATATTTGGCGCCATTGCTAACCAAGCAAGCCCTTCTTGGAACATCTCGCTCATCAACAAATGATCAAGAACTTCATTGCCGACACCGTTAAAGTACCTAAGGAACGTCATTTCAATATGATACCACTATAAAGAGATAAATAATAACAAACAATATATATTTTAAGCACCCGCTAAGTATGCTACTCATTCCTCACTTGTCATAGAGCTACGCGTCCCTATCCAGAGATATAATTCGTCATTCTTGGCAAACAAGTGACTGGGTTCAGACATGTTTGGTTTTGCTCTCGGTGCTCCCTTCTGTCTCTCTTCTGACTGCCCTGATGCTTTCCACAGTAGGTCCTTATTACGTTTAGAAAGTGTTAAAGCTGGTTAGGAACTAATTAAGCTAGTTTAGGGTGTATTTATCTTGTCTTTTCTTGTCGTTCGCTAGTCATTAACACCTTATTGGCGGGCTAGGCGGTCTATTTGACCGTACCGCCCAGCGTTTTTTTTTTTACCCTAAATAGGGTTGTTTCCGTGCTCATTTTCATGCCTAAATAAGACCCAGAGCATAAAACAAGTATCTATCACTGAAAGGGCGTAAACAGAGCTTTCCAATGACAACCGAACCATCCTTGTACGACCACTGGTTCTCTTGCAACGATCGTGCAACACAAGTGCAAAAACCCTAAAATAAGGTAATTTCCTTACATAATTCCCTATGTAGAGAGTGAGAAAGGGGGGAGGAAGGTGGTATACAGTTCAGTACATCCACGGTGGTCGTGGGGAGCGGTCATAAGGTTGCTACGCTCGTCCCACCGCTCAGCTCTCTCTCTCAGCAACATTACGTGCTGAAAATGGCGCTCGACAGCTGTCGTGCACCGCCACTTAGTCCAAATTTATTTCACTCGACATATGTTGTGCGCCGCCAGTTAAGGGTTAACCCATAAAACACGATAAGCCTAACGGAAGGGTAAGTATGGCGAACGCAATAGGCCTCACAGAAGAAAGACCATAAAGAGACCCTTCCAAAATGCCCCAGGGGCTCTCAAAACAAAGGAATACGTGATTAGGTGAGATAATTCCCCTCTAGTACCTCCTAACACTCACCCACATGTGTCTACCCCCCATCCCGTCCATTCCTCCCTTTTTTCCCCCCCTCCTCAAATATAAATTTTTTCTCTTATGTCCCTGATTTATCGGTTACTTTCCGGGCGAATTATTCTCACGTGATCTTGAAGATACAAGCAAGTCATTTAGAGACCCTATAGCAGGGTGAGATCTCTCCCATGGAGCTCAGTGTGTTGCTAGACGTTGCAAAGGGAGGATGTTAGTCTCGCAGCCGGCCGCCTCAGAATACGACCAGGTGGCGAAAATATACGTTTTCACCCCTCAGTTGCTATTCCCACTTCTTTCATATGTTTTTCATATGTTTTTCATATATGTATAATCATAAGAAACATGGAGAAGAAATAATGCTTTATATCGTAAGTATAACAAATTATGTCAGAATTGAAGGGTAGAAATTACCCGTTTTGGACACTTCCCTACCTCAATTTTGCGTTTTAAAGGTTAACGATACCCCCAGTCTGGGCTCTACCGTGAATAAATTGGGTTACCAGATTGATTTCATTGTGTTTTCTTATCATTTATATATATATATATATATATATATATATATATATATATATATATATATATATATATATATACTGTATATATGTATATATATACAGGTGTATATATACATATATATATATATATACATATATATATATATATATATATATATATATATATATATATATATATATATATATATATATATATATATATATATATATATATATATATATTAGCTAGATTTGTATTTGTGAGACTTGTATAAGCATAGCTTTCCAAATTCTTCTACAGGGTCGCACACATCGGCCTGTGGAGTTGTGTGTGGGCTGGTAACTAGGTTTTAGGTTGAGTTTTTGTTGTAACTACCTCACTTAGTGAGTTTTTTTTTTCTCAAATTTGGGACTGTAGGCTGTTAAGTAGCCTGTAACTCTTACGAGGCCCCAATATTATCGATTGAAGCTTCAAGATGTTGGGTGCTTCATGTGTTGCACTAGATGAGATGGTCATAGTGGAACTTCAAGGTGTTGGTTGCTTTCTTTCTGCCACACTAGATGGCGACACCTAATTTATACACGTCACTTGATTGGGAGAGAGGGGCTATACATCTTCGAATATTATCGGGCATTTTCTTTGCTATGAATTAGTGATGATAAAGGGGGTATTTTCTCAATGTGTCGGTGTAGCCAGGATACTTGAAGAACAACAGGATCGATCAGATCACCTTAGAAAAAACCCTGATGCTAGGCGTGCACTCGATCTGAGGTCCTTTTGGTCTTCAGTCCACGACGCTATCGACTCCCGCTTCTTCGAGAGCTTTCCTTCCATGCTGGCATTCTGATGTCTTGAAATCCTGGTGGGAGTGATGTGTGGCACTGGATGGCCATGTTGGGGTTGTCATGGTATATTATCCTCCATGACTTGACTTCGCCATTAGCCTGCTCTAGCCTTTTTATTGCCTCATACTTATATTATTTTTTTTGTGACGGATCTTTATTCATTATTGATTTCTCACATTGGCCTATTTTAATGTGTTTGAAGTATGTAATATGTATGTCCGTGCAGTGCCCTAACTATTATGCCACATGTGACTATTAGCTATTAGGTTCACAGTGACTGAAGTGGGTTACACTGTACTTTATGATATGTGTATCAATATCAAATATTTCCATTTTCATTTAAAGTGGAAATATCTCGCCAAATGTTGTGAAGTTTGCATGAAAAGTAAAAAAATAGTATATCAACCTTATATTTAACCTTGACCTGTGATTTTGACCTTCCAAATGGAATTGTATAGTTTCTTGCATGACCTTGGCCAAGGTATTCCGAATATACATGTGTTACGATACAGGTTCTCAAAGACACAGGGCTCTTCAACATTGGACTAGATAATGGCAAAATGCAACAACGGTAACACTAGATCCAACCCCTGCCTTAAACACTGGAAAACAAAACACCATTACCGCCCTGAGTCGTGCCTGGACAACGAGGTATCCTATGACTCGGTAACTGGTGCACACACACTAGGCTGACGCTCGATGAAATAGCCTATTCTCAAACAGTAAAAGATTACTCGTTTAGGTTACACAAAGAAAAGATAAGTAACGTGATTAATTAACGTTTCGGTAGATACTCAAATAACTGGCACTCCTGTATTAAAGAAAGTGCAATGCTAGTCCTGCAACATCAACTGGAAACTTCTGAAATAAGTCTCATGCTGGGAAGATGTTCGTAAAGAATCTTGAACAATTATAATGCAGAATACGGGTCACAATAAATACTAGGACATATAGTAATAATAGGCAGGCGAATAATAAAGACTGCGCAAAGGTAGTAATGCTCGACAACTAAAGAAATGCTTCGTGACACAACGCAACAGCCTACTAGGGTTGTGCAACTCAACAACAACCTCGGCTCAAAAGTGCAGTGAATAATAATGTGGCATACATATAATAATGGGGGCTTATCTCTAACCAGTGTCTGCTCAGTTAATAAAGTCTAGCTGGGGTATCAAGGCAGGGCAACAATGGGTGAGCATGCGGCTCGTAGCCTAACGTTGTCCGAAGGTGGTATAATGAAGATTACGTTATATGACGGGGATGCTCTCTTGATAAATCTAGGTCTCTAGTACCTAGTTCTATCCTGGCGATCCCTCAGAAGTCAACACAAAGAGGCAGCACTATGTTGTGAGGGATAGGCTATGGCCCTCTCACAGCACAGCGCTGTGCTCGCAAAGTAAACCCACCCGAAGACAACTTAGGCTCCCACAGTACCTGTCGATGTCGTGCAGGGCTTAGCTAACACTGCACACATCGGAGACAACGACACAGTAACCTTACCCCTAGTCTAGCTTTAGATAACCAAGCAGAATCACTCAACACCTTGCCAGGGAGACATATACCGGTCTACAACCTTCCCGAGAGAGGACACACACGGAAAAGTCCGTCTCTCCAAACCTCATTAAAGCCTAATACATGGAAATATCTGAGAGCTTCGCGTACAATACGACTGGCCGACGGTGAACGTCTATGCTGAAACCAGAAGGGATGTTGAGTTTAATAAAGATTAGAGAATGAGAAAGGAGAAGTCGAGAGAGAGAAATAGTATGCAAAGTGGCGAGTATGGGGGACAGAATTGCAAAGGATGTAGATGATACGCGTGTCAGGCAAGCTCTGAGCTGGTAAAGAACACGCGGCCGCGATGGGCAGGGACTAGTTGACCACCCGGCCGCCACCGCCGTCAGTGCCCAAGCGAGCCGGGCCACAGCTCCCCCGCTGCCAGGTGTACTCCCTCACCCTCTCTCACTCGCTTCCCACACAAGCAACATTTATATTATAGTGAATATAAAATATAAGGCACGGTCACAGACCAAAACAAAGATCACTTCTAGACTGTCTGTGGCAACACAACACTAACGAAATAAAGCAGATCATTCTAGGACAACTGTAGCCCATCCCCCCATCCTGGCGAGCGCTAGCGAGCTGCAATGCCCCACGCAACCATTCTGCTAACGCCGGGAGGCGTCACACATGGTAAGCCTAGTGAGAATCTAACAGTTAGCTTAACCCATAAACGACAACCGTCCTCAATAGAGATTTGTGTGGTGCACTTCGACCATCCTCAATAGATCCAGAGCATAAAAAAACACTTTAAAACACCCCAGTGGCACTCAAAACAAAGAAATATGTGATTAGGTGAAATAATACCCCTCCATTACTTGCTACAACTACTACATATGTGTCTCCCCCCCCCCTTGCCCCCCTCCTCAATTATCAGCTATTTTTCCACTTATTCCCCCATTTATAGGGTAATTTTCCGCGCGAATTTCCCGTACGCGGTCTCGTTAACACGGGTGAGGCAGCTAGAGATCCTTGCAACACAGAGACTTGTATTGCAAGGTGTCAGTGCTGCTTTGGAGCTCGGAGGGGAAGGATATTCGCCGTCCAGGCTCTCGCCTCATGGTACGACCGGGCGGCAATAATACGTCTTTTTCACCCCCCAAATGCTATTCCCACTTCTTTTATTGCTCTTAAATGTTCATATGTTCATATTAAAAGCAAATTAGGCACATATGGATAAGTAATAATTATACAGTATACTGTATATGGTAAATAGGATTTTTTTTTGTCAGAATAGAACCAAATACCTTCGCATGGTGGAAGGGTTTGAACTACCATAGCTTCACGCTTTACGAGTTAAGAAATACTAGTAAAAGCTTTATTTTGAACTTTGATCTTACCCTTTAGAATATTTATCAAAAATTTGGTAAATAAAATATCAAGGTTACCAGTAACTGGAAAATGAATATGAAGAAATTTGAGTAAAAACTACAAAATGTGAAATATTGATCATATTTTTAACCTTGACCTTTCACCTTAACCCTTTAAGTTGAATTGATATTCTTTACTGACCTTTGCATTGACCACATGGGTATACATGTGAAGTTTGGTGAAAATCCATCGAACGGTCTAGCAGTTTAAGGATGAATGACGGACAAGCTCGCTGGTGATGCACAGTATACGGGTGGGATCTGTGTGTGCAATACCACTCTGCTCATGCAGAGTTGATACTAATTAATAATAATAAAATAATAATAATAATAATATTAATATTAATAATACAAATAATAATAATAATATTAAAAATAAAAATAATAATACAAATAATAATATTAATATTATTTATGTCTGCTGGCTGTCAATCCTTTATCTTCACTTAACTTTCAATTTTACTTCCAACATATATAACCTACAGCAGCTCCGGATTTCAAAGAACGTGATGTACAGTCAGATATATTTACTGTACATGTCATGTCCCAGGTGGTGTGTGGGGAGGACCACGCTTTACTGTTAAGACCTAGGTAGCAGAGATTTGAACTATAGCTAACCAACCCCATGCTTCTAAGAAATGTTGTAGCCACACTCACAAAAGTGGAAAGTGAGGCCACACACAGACTGACAAAGACAAAACCACACACTATTCAACGCAGGGCACGTCGGGTCGGGAAAAGGACACGATCATGGGTACTGTAAGGGGGCTCAAACTTCCCCAAAGGCGGCAGGCAACCACAGGGGTCGCATCAACCTCCGCTTCAAACGTCTGCACCACATAGCACAGACTCATCTCCACACCCTCAGAAACCAAAACAAAAAAACTTACCACACAATAGATTACCCTGTGTCAGTAATTCCCCTGGAGGATGCAACCCTTGCGACTCTTTCGAACCAGCTTTTAAAATTAATTACAATCTCAGGCACAGACTGCTTCTAGGTGTGTTTCAGGGCGTGGCCTTAAACCACATAGGCCAGAAAGGTCGTATGGAAGAGGGCTCTCCTGGTGGTGGCTCCGAACCCCTCCATTATGTTTACCTCTAAAATCCCTTACAGTTTTTTCGGAGGTGGAATCACTGATATAAAGGAGATGCTCGAGAAACAAGTTCTAATTCCGGCCGGTCCAGATCAAAACGTTTATGCTGTCCAGTTGTTCCTAGTGCCAAAACATTACAGTCACAAATGCCGACTGGTCATAGACCTGTTGGATCTGACAAACTTCATTTACAACGAAAAGTTCCGAATTTTGACAAATGCCTAAGTACAATTGACTGTTAGGCATTTAGCCTGGATAATCACTCTAGACGTTTCAGAGGTGTACTGGCATGTTCCGATACACAAGTGATTCCAAAAATGTTAGCAATGCAATACAAATTTCAAGCTCATATATTTTCACTTTTTCCCTTCTGGCTAAATCTTGCATCCAAGGTATTTTCTAAACTAATCCAACAGTTGCTGCTGTCTCTCCTCGAAGAAGCCATCGCCATCTAATGGCCGTCCAGTGTAATCAACTAATGGAACGAGCAATTCGACAAGTTACGAACCTCGGGTTCAAAATAAATGTTCACATACCCAACCTTGGTCCGTTGCAAGCCACTCTAATGGTGTGTCTGCTGTGGGATTCCCAGTTGCTCGCGATTCAACAGAGCCTCAACACCACCTCTCGATTCCGATGTAAATTATTTCTTTTCATGCACAGAACAAATGTAACTCGCCTTCAATGGTAGTCATTAATAGGCACATTCAACTTTGCTCAATTGCCATTATATTACGCTGCCTCAAATCCAAATGCTTGATTTTGGAAAGCAACAAACTTTTCCTACTCTCACCTGCAGGAAAGCTTTGGCCTGTTCATCAACTCAAAGTAAAACTATTAACTTTTTGGGCACAGAGTCAGGCCCCTGACTCAGTTCAAACGTGGAACAATCCTCCGCCGCGGGTTTGGATAGACACGTTTGCATCGGGTATCCCCGGCTGGGGTTACCGGTCATCTAAGGGTCACCCAGGTCAGAGTCTGGGATCCAAGGCCAATACACTTCATATAAATGCGAAAAAAATGACCGTGCCGCTGTATTTCTTTCAGGCCCACGGCACTTCCCTAAAAGGTATACTTCTGGTTTTGAACGGACAATCTGAGTGAGGTAGCATGCATTCAAAAGCAAGGATCAGCGAGGTCTCGAGTGTTATAGTGTCTCATGGAACAGATATATGTGCTACTCCACAAGCTACAAATATCTCTTCATGCAACCTATCTGGCCGGTGTCGCCAACCTATTGGCAGATGTTCTGTCGAGAGGACGGAGCACAGTTGTGGAGGGGATCTTCAAGCAATTGAAATACCATCCACAAGTAGATCTGTTTGCATCCAAACAGACGAGCAAGTTACCCTACCACTAGGCTCATTGGGAGCAACCTCTGGTTGGTAGTCTGGATGCGTTCTGTGAGGTCTGGAACAGATGTAGGTCAATCTGTCTGTTTCCACCTACAGACACTTCATTGATGTGGGTGAGTAGTCAACAAAATATGGGACTATCAGGGGATGGTTGCTCTGATAGCTCCAGTCTAGCCAGCTCAGGCATGGTATCCATCCTGGAAGACAAAGTGCAGCAACCCGGTCCGTTTTTAAGTTTTCATTTTGAGACGATTGGAAACCTCAAGACCTCACTAAATCATGACTTGTGGACATTCAAAATGACAAATGGCTTGACTTTTATGGAGGAAGTGTCACTGCAATATTTATAATTGGCTATGTTGAATCCACTAAACGGCAAAGTAAGTCCCACTGGAAATAATTTACTACTTGGATCACAGAGTCAGATCAGCAGATACCCTTAGCCATTCTCATATGTGACAGCTTTTGTTAGTCACGCTAAAAATTCATATTTCTGCGATCCTTGTACCCTTTTACGATCTTACGAGTCTATCCATGATTGCGGCTGAAGAGAAGGGTTTCATGTGAATTTGCATCCGACTATGTTCGCCACAACCTCATCTCAAACCTCATGCCTATGAGCATCAGAATCAATGCTCATAGAAATTTATTCTGATGGAACTCGCGACGGGTGATCAAGCTTCGGAGTAGGCGGCAATGCTGTGCGGCTTCAGCTGTGATTGGCCCAGAACCTAATTTCATTGCAAAAAATTAGTGTGTTGAACATGTATTTCCGGTTGCCAGCCCTTAACCCGGGAGCTGCGGGGAGACTCTTAAGAGTTCCCCCGGCGCACTGCGGGGAGACTCTTAAGAGTCAGAGAAAATAAAAATCAACTTTTGACATCGAAAAAAAAAAAAAAAATTATATTTTTTTTTTTTTATTTTATTTTTTTTTTTTGGCCCCTGGGCCATGCAAAATCTCAGTCCTCTACCTCCCCTCCTTCCCCACTTTCCTCCTCTCCTTCAGTTATCACCTATTTTCCCTGTTATTCCCTTATTCTGAGGTATATTTTCGTGCTAACATTAGAAATCCGATTGGAGGGTGTGGTCATCACTGATAGCAAGCGAGTGCAAGAGAGAGAGAGAGAGTATCGATCGACTGTGTCTCAGTGGCCTTGGGGGAAATTGGCGGGAAAGCAGATTGCCTCACCCATACATTATACAACTCGCGGGCTATATCTCCGATTTTGACCATCCAAACGCTGTTTTCACTCGTTTTATTGTTGTTTCAGGTTAATACCTTTATAATCAACCCATAATAGGCGCATATGGATAAGTATTAATGCTATTAATGGCACAATGAATATTTTAGTGGCGGAAACACCTCAAATACGTCAGCACAGGGGGACGTTTCCAATTACCCCCATGCGCACTTCAGAGGTTAAGCGTGGAAACACACTCATGCCCTATGTTCGGTGAAGGCACGCTGTAACAATATGTTGGTGGCAAATTCTCTTAATGACTTCTATTTGTGGGTTTTACCTGGTATGTGGACAAGACTGAGACAAAAAGCAGTTGGCGGTAATGTTCGTGGATGTTTTCATAGACATGGGGGGGGGTGGGGGGCAACGGAAGGAACCCGGCTTGCCTACCTCAGTATGTACCCAAAGGAAAGTTTATTTATATTTGTGCATACTATTGTGACTATAGCAGGTGTCACACTATGCCGAATTAAGTGTCGACGCTCCACGACTTAAGGGTCGTAACGAGGTCTTTGCCTACATCGCCGCATGACGTGGGTGGGCGCCAACTCAAGAGAGACATCGGGAAAGGTCGTCAGGGGCCTCAGGAAAAGTTCGACACTCTCAACTCTCATAAACTGAGTCGGCGGTAGCTGAGGTCAAGGACATGGATGGGATGGGGACGGTAGGAGGGCGGCGTCGGGCGGTGTCCAGTCGGCGTCAGCTGGTACAAGGGCGCCGGCCTGTCTGCGTCAGACGCCGCTATAAGGTAGGTCGCTGTCAGGCGGCGATCCGGTAACGACCTGCAGTGAGCCCAAGGGCTCGGGAATATTTTAAGAGGCAACCCAACTGGAGTGGGACACCGTCAGACGGCATCCAGCGGCGACCATGGACGCCACCTGACAGCGTCCATGAGCAAAGACGAATTTCGACACTTTCTTGAGTCACCGCCCAGGCGGCGTCATAGGGAGTCCGCGACCTGGCAACGTCGCCGACGGACCGGTTTGCGTCGGACGGGGTCAAGCGCTACGGAGTAGGCGTTCAGTATGACAGGGTGGCCATCCATCGCCGCAGTAGTACCTATAGGCGCCGCCCTACCTCCTATAGGCGCTTGTCGTCGGGAGCATTGTCGCCGACCAGTTTGCGCACTACGGCGCATGTCGCCGCCCCGGCTGCGACATTTATCTCCCTTAGGTCTTGCATGGTCGCCGCTCGACCCCGTCCAGTCCCCGTCAGGCGGCGTGCCCGTCCATGCTGCCAGCCATGGGCGTCCCGTCCCGCGATCACCCACGTTACTCGCCAGTGGTCTCCCCCTTCTATCGCCACTCCTTAAGTCGTGGAGTGTCGGCACTTAATTCGGCATAGTGTGACACTTACTTAAGAGTTACCATTCCCAAGGAGAATTATTGTTTGTATAATTATGTCCAAAGTCTATATGTTTACTCATATACTCCTGGAACTAAGAGCTATGATCTCCTTCCGACAGGTTTATTTTAAGACAGTGCCCTGCCTCTGTCGTTATTCTCTTCTATAAAAATCATGATGATATTAAGCAAATTTTTCCATTTCCTTCTTGAGTTTACGGCATAACAGACATAGTAATTTCCTGCCTCCAGTCTTGATAATTCAGACAGTCCGTCATTGATGGATGAGCCACTATCATGTTATAGGTTTGAGTCCCAAAGGGAAATATGAAAACCTCATTTTCAGTAGTGGCTCTGGAATCAATGACATAATGTTCCCTCCCTCCATCCCTTTGCCATTCCTATGTTTTATCATGATATAGGATTTAAGAACCAAACGTAGCTCTGAAAAAGGGCGCATAGCTGCATGATAAATTAGGAATTAGAAGCTCACTTAAAAGATGCTTAATATTTGTAATTTGTTTTAATATTCATTTTTTCATAGTGGTATCCGATTCAAATGACATCGGTGTCGCCTATGAAGTTGGTTGATGTTTTGTTGGTGAGTGAGATATTTCTTAAGAAAGACTTGCTAGGTTAGCAATGGTGCCAAATTTGACTATAGGCAGTACGTCATGGATTCCGGAGCCACTGCACGTGTGAGACATTTGACAGATTGCAACACACTGTACTGTGGGCGTAGTTTGGTACACGTGTGAGATGTTTAACAAAATGAGGTATACTGTATTGTAGACATAGTTGAGTACACGTGTGAGATGCGTGGCAGATTGCGCAGGCCTGACAACAATACAAACACTGTCGATGAGTCTAATAAGTAATCTTTTTGGAGATTCAGTCAAACAATTTACACAGTGTACAATTATACAGACATAGGGTTGGCATATATTTTATAATTTGTATGTGGTTTAAGCAATGATTTTCACTTCACTGACTGATTTTCAATTTTGTCTTTTTTCAGTCATAGCCTCGAGCGATATATAATTGTTATATAACTAAAATTTGAAATGATTAAAACATCTTAGTCCAATATGAGCAAACATTTATTATATGCAATATTTGTTTTAGATATTTTCTTAGATGTTTGCTTGAAAAAAGGAGTCGTTTTTCTTAAAATCAACAAGCCAAACAACAACAACCCAACCCTGACAAAAATAGTTTGCTTTATTAGATGCACTTATATTCCGTTCGTGGTCTTGATTAAAGTTATGTAATACTTTATATGAAATATATGAGTGTTAAAATTATAATGATGTACACCCAGAAGTGAAAGTCCCTGCATAGGGTTTACCCCCTACTCCTACTACCCCAGAAGGTAGGAACGGGGTGGTCCGTGCCCAGTCCCCCTTACTACTCCTACCCCAGGCAGAAGGGACGGGATGGTGCCAGTCCGTCACCCCTTCCTTCCCCTACCCTATAATGGAGAGATTAAACAAGCAGGCCCCCCACTCACACCCTACCCCAACCCCAGACAGGAGGAAACCGCCGATTACAACCATTGTTTTCCACGAACACAGAATAAAGAACCTTGCAACGAGGCCGAGACCATGTCAGTAATTGGTAATCTATACATATTCTATATATGGCCAGACATGTCTGTTGCAATAAATTATCTGATTTTTTACAGATGAAGATCATTTACCTATCTGTCACCTATCCGTAGCTTGACACACAAACACTTATGATTTAGCGTAATTAGTATTCTATCATGTTTGTATTTATAACGTAAATTCCAATACCATGACCCTTCTAGTTATTTACAATTATTGTATTCACCCGTGGCCAACCCTTCGGGGATCACGGCGTCAGGCAATAGATAGATAGATCGATAGTATTCACCCCACCCGCAAAATAATGCATTGGTATTTAATGGATTTGCACATTGAAAATGGAAATCTTGTAATTTTTTGAATACCTCTGAAGAGATGTTGAACTTACTAAAAACATATGGTATGGATTGTTTAATTGATTATAAGTGGCATATTCATTCCAATGCTCGATCCGTGGTTAGGATTTTTGGTGCAATATTCGATAATATTAACCACTCTCTCTCTCTCTCTCTCTCTCGTCTTTCTCTCTCTATCTCTCTCTCTCTCTCTCTCTTCCTCATATATATATATATATATATATATATATATATATATTAATTGCCATTTTAATGTATGACCATGTTCACTGCAGTCATTCATTTTTTTGGAGGGGGGATGGGCCCCCTCTATCAAAAGGGTATTTCAATGATTTCTCCACCAACAAACTTTACTTCTAAACTCAAATCATGAAACACAAATACATGTGACAGTCCAGGGATTCGAACCTAGGATGCTCACAAACACACAGACACCGAAATTCAGTGCATTTATGCATTACGCTATGAAGGACAGTTTTACAGACTTCAACGAGGTCTGTCCTAAATTTATAACAAACTAGATATCTACTTATCTTTTTCGCGGATATATTATAAATCAGGAGAGCATTATATCCGCGTGGCAACTGATAGTGAAATTATTGAAAACTCACTTCCCAAACAGTTCCACACAGATACGATCTTAACGTAGCACTCGTGTTGTCTTAATTATACTGAACTTTTTCGAGTATATGTCATCTATATGATTAAATAAATAATTCTCATAATCGCTTTTCACTTGGAACGAGTGTTATTTCGAAGCATGCCGATGCTCAATGCATACGTATGCAAATACGAATAGAAGTTCAGTAATAGCTATTCACCATCTATCCTACCTAAAATGGACAGTTATATTTTATCAAATATTAAATACAAGGTAATCGGTAAGAAAATGCTTATCTAATTCCTGCTATAGAATCTCTCTCTCTCTCTCCCTCTCTCTCTCTGAAAATGTTGTCTCGGTTCTTAAGGGATACCAACAGATTTTACATTTACTTTTGTATTATTAGTTTTTGATTGCTTCTACATTAGCACACATCTATCATTAACGTTAATCTTTAGTGCAAGTTAATCAGAATCAATTAGATTAATAGTGTAACTGAATAGTTAGGGTCATAGGCTTTATCCTGAATAATGTTGGCAGGCCTGAACTGTATTAACGTGGTTGTTCCAGTAGTAGTGCAGAAGAGTTTGGTAAAAAGCTATATATGAAGATCCATACTAATCTCAGCCTAATGTCAGAAAGCAATAAGAGTTAAACGAGACTCAAACTATGCAAGTATGTATTTCGGGGAGGAAAGGTGATAGTTTGAGCAGTCGACACATGAAAATCAGCTTTAGAGAACACCATGAATAGAGACGCATTTAGTATTCAAAGTTTAAACACGGTTACCAGCTACTCTAAATATACCAATAACTCATGAGGGAAATGCTTTACCACAAATGTTTGCCACGATGTTAATTAATTGTTCACATATATATATATATCCGACGTGAGATATGTCTACCATTTGTTTACTGCTTATTACAGTGATATAATAATTATGTTATCATATCTGTTATATTATATCCTCTCTCATATACAGTATATATATATACTTATACAGGTATATTATATATATATATATATATATATATAATATATATATATATATATAATATAGGGGTCTATATATACAGTATAAAACTCTGCTCTCTATATACTATATATATATATATATATATATATTATATTATATGTGTGTGTGTGTGATTCTACAGATTTTGAGTTATGCACGAAATATATACTGTAGGCCTATGCAGTTTGCTATAATATTTAGTAACCCATTTCCTTGATAATATTTTCCAATAGGTGTTATACACCGAGACACCATAAAATACAATAATTCATTACTAGATTATACTGCTTTATAATACTACCAAATAGCAAACCTGGCATATTGTTATGCTGTCAAATGTAAAGCGAGTAGCTATTGTATTTTTGTGTATAATTTCTACACGATAATACATGTATAACAAATCATATATTAAGCCTCTGAGAATCGATGGCACTCTTCTGTTCTGCTTTATGGCTATTAGTAGACGATTTAATTCAGATTAGGACATTATTTCACATTGGTCCTTCCTAAGCTGTAATTATTCGTCTAATTATAGCCAGGATAAACAATCAAAATGCGTCAAAACCGTCAGAGGGTAAATTAATGAAGGTAAACACGATACCATTGCTTATGAAATTGATAATGGTATGTGTGTCAACCTCCTGTCTGGCATTGGGGTGGGGTGTAAGTGTGCGAGAGGGGGGGGGGGGGCCGGAGCGGGGTAGTTTGTTCTCTTCATGGGTGGGGAGGGGAAGGAAGGGGTGACAGACAGGCACACCCTGCCCCTTCTGCCTGGGGTAGGAGTAGTAAGGGGGACTGGGCAGGGACCACCCCGTTCCTAGCTTCAGGGGTAGTAGGAGTAGGGGGTAAACCCTATGCAGGGACTTTCACTTCTGGGTGTACATATTCATTATCAAATCGAGCAATAGTACTTTACGCCTGGGATATAACGGTGTGATATTCAAATTAGTAGTATATGATATATAAATTTCATAAATATGCTATATGTTCTCCCAAACTCTATTTTGATAAAATATGCCACTATACTACGCCCTGATTTAAGTTCTTTTGAACATTATTTGTCACTGACCAGGATCGAGGTTTAAGAGGAAGTTAATTGCTCAATAGGTGGCATTCTGAGAGTGAGGGTCCGAGTCTGGGGAGTGAGACTGTGAGGCGTGGAGGCGGAGTAGCTTCAGAGATGGGATTGCTTCGGGCCGGGGTGCTTCGCATGTCTCACTCCCTAGACTGGAACAAGACCTCACCGTGTTCAGCGGTTGAGTGTGCAGGCTCTCAGCCTATGCCCGAGAGGGAGTAGTTGGAATATATAAAAAAAAAATTAAAAAAAAAATATACAGTATATATAATTATATATACCATATATATATACCGGTATATATATATATATATATATATATATATATATATATATATATATCGCTATCGCTCTCCAGGAAAAAAATCGACATCTAAATGGCACCAAAGGTCTTAATATTGACAAAGAAATGGGCGATAATCTTAACATTTGAAAGCTAATGGGGCTAAATATGAAAAAGAAAGGGGTTCAGAAAAACACAAATACTTCCTCTTAATACATAAAACTCCCTCCATTCCTCTTTTACACCCTCAACTCCTGCTTTGGTGTGAATGGTCATGTCCTCAAATAATAACGAAAATCTCAAATATAATAATCTCATTCTTATTGGTTATTTATAGAATCACATGATGTCATTATAATAGTACAGATTTGTGACAAAGCTCGAAATAAGTACTCATTGCATTACCTTAACCCTTCCGGTACCAGCGACGTCTTTTATACTTGTGTTGAGCAATATTGTGACGATTTGATGAAGCTTAGGAGGGATATATAGTAGCTAAAAGAATAAATTGAGAGAGTCTGTAGCCTTTTGATGAGTAGACGTCCTTCAATAAATTTGTCTAATAGTCAAAGTTGAATGAAAATGTTGTCACCGGTACTGAATGGGTTAATCCATAGACCCCCTTTTCAAGATACATTTGTAAATTTTTCGGTAGATAAATGTCCTGGCCGAATGCCGGTTCCTCCAAAATTACAGGCTCGCTATCGCTCGCCAGGATAAAATAGATACCTAAATGGCACGTAAGATCTTAATATTGACAACTAAATGGGGCGAAAGATATCAAAATCGCCAAACTATTGGAACGAACGTCTTAAAATTTCAAAACTAATGTCGCTAAGCATAAGGGAGAAGAGCTGGGCGATAATTTGCAGCAAAAGCAACTAGCTCCCCATTAAGCAACTGCGCCAGAGGTTGCTTTCACCGCCTGCATATAGAACATTTAAGACGGGAGGGAAAACCTTTAACAAATTATTATCTTCTGAAAACACTTTGGCTAACACGGAAATGTTAGTTAAAATTTTAGTATATGATGCTTAATATTATCTTCTGAAAACACTTTGGCTAACACGGAAATGTTAGTTAAAAATTTAGATGCCATCAATTAACTATGAAAATGTAAAACTTGATATGCCTTTGAATTTGAATTCCAACTCTAATACGATATTAATCACTCGTGTTCTTTTACTAATAGATGCCGAGACCTCCAGGGCTATAATATGTTTCATGCGACAAAGGAAAGAGATACGCAGTAACTGGATGTGAAAAATTGGTTTATATCGAAAACGTGGTGAATACATATTTTGTGCCTTAATGTTGAACATAGCAAAATATATTAATTATTTGTGTTCACTATATTTACCTTAATACTCAATTTAAAGAGTTTATATGTGCATGGTACTATGTAAACTAATACAAATAAAATTTATATTGTGGTATTATTTCTTCATGTGGTACCATCTATATTCATATTCATCCTTGATGTCTTATAATTCAAGGTGTGAAAACTAGTATGGAATATTGATTGGATTTGTTTGGGTATGTGTGTCACTTAGTAAATGTGAGTAATAATAACAGTTGTAAGTTTATTGTTCTCATGTAGTTCTGAGGCTCAAAATCTACATTTTCTTAACTTAGATATAGCCTTTGCTAAACTCTGGCCTAAAACTTATGCTTCCAAACTATGCTCCTTTTGGTAATATCCCTCTACTTGTACATCTATAATACATTTCCTTTCTGTCCGTTCCATACGTGCAACTGTAGATTAACTTAACACTCTGACAATGCCTATCAACTCCGGTGTTCCCTTGGTTTCTGTTCAATCTCCTCTTCTTTTTCTAAAATGTTTATTAAGGATCTACTTAGCTGTATTTCTAGTCATATCCAATTATATGCCGATAACTCTGCCCTTCTCAATTCAACAAGCTTTCCAGAGTGATCCTCCAAACAGTTACTCTTAAATGCACGTGATGAGGGATTATACCAAGCCTGTCTTCTGATCTGTCAATTACTTCCAGTTGTGGCAGGTATATACATATTATAATCTTTAATATTAATAAAGTCTTTAAAACTCAATTCCTTCTTATAACTATTCGCTACAGTCTTCCTCAACACTTCTCCTTGAATCTGCAATAACAAATAAATTAACCCTTCTTCTTTTCTTACCATTCCTAGGAGCTTTCTTTATTCTGTCCTGTATTGAAAGGAGCATATTGCGTTTTGCTAAATCAGTTTCTTAGAAGTTAGGTGCATTGAACCAGTGTCGTAGGCTCTGCTCGTGCCACACAACTGCTTGTTATTTACAGGGTTACGGTTAGTGTATTGAATACCAATCGCTTGTGTGGTGAGGTTCCACCTATAATATATATATATATACATATATATATATATATATATATATATATATATATATATATATATAATATTGTGTGTGTGTGTGTGTGTGTGTGTGTATATATATATATATATATATATATATATATATATATATATATATATATATACGAAGTGGATACAGTAAGACACATCATAGGGCCTAGGCTGTTGATGAAATTCAAACCTGATGTCTATAATCACCCAAAAAGCCAGGTTAAACAAAACTAGTGTGTACAATTATACAAAAATAATTTAAAGATTATCAGTAGCAAAACAAATAAAAGACATTGCATCATAAGAAAATATGATGTAATCTATTTATGACAAGACAATCTTATCACAACATATGTGAGTAATAATTAATTACACAAGATTACTGATACGATGCAAAAAAGTTAAACTTAAATGTGCTTACAGGGATTTTTCTATATACTGTAAGCACATAAGTCATTATTATGAAGCTACTAAATCGTAGGAATGCACACAATATAAATGCATATGTTTAATTTAGTTGTACAAATCCTTAACCCCTCCTGCATTATGACGCCTTTTTACCTTTGATTCTGGCTAAAATTAGATGCTTTTATGCAGATTAAGGACTCAAGTCGGTAAGATTTGAGTCGTGGAGGCAGAAAACAAACAAAAGAAAATCTAATGGTAACCAGTATATGATGAAAATTATGTTGTGGTGGTAAAGGGGTTAAAGATAAACACACTGGCTTATTATTGAACACAATATACACAAAGCAATAATCGAGTGACAAATTGTCAAAGGCTTACTCAAAGTAATTAAATATTAACCCTCTCACGCTTGGACACTCAAATAGTGTATTTAGGAAGGGTGTCCCTAGATGCACATATACGCAATTAGCATATTGGATACCTGATAAATCAAATGAATGAAAACTAAATATTCAAATTGCGTATAAATTGGGGTACGTTAAGTTTTGGAAGTGGCGTTGGCAAATCTGCTCTCAGTTAACCTACCCTCTACCGCTAGGTCGGGAGAGAGAGAGAGTCCTCAGTCTCACTCGAGCAGGCAGACGGGGAGTGCGCTGGCCGATACCTTTTAACATGTAGGAGATTCCACCTGGAGTACGGGTTAGTGTATCTAGAATATTTATATGATAGGGTTTTATATATTTGAACAGTATATTTTTAATATTAATATATATATATATATATATATATATATATATATATATATGGGCTCTGAAGGAAAAGGAGAGAAAGCTGGATGTGATGGAGATGAGCTCTAGTATGTCTGGAGTTACTCGTAGAGACAGATTGAGGAATGAAGAGATACGTAGGAGAGTGGAGCAGCAGGAACATTTGTCGGCCAGAGTGGACAGAAGAATGCTGAGCTGGTATGGTCATGTTGAACGAATGGAAGATGAAAGGGTTACGAAGAGAATATGTGAGTCAGATACAAGGGGAGATAGAAGGGCAGATGGAGAGACTGTGTAAGAAAAGCTTTGGATGATAGAGGAATGACTATTGATCAGGCCAGGGAAGTGGTAATATACAGGAATGAATGGAGAATGCTTGTGAATAGATGAGTGAACACCTGGTCAATTGGGGGAAGGGGTCGGGCGCAAGTTGGACTAGATAATAGTCCATCAGGCACCTGGCCCGGGGAAACAGTTTATATGAAGGGTGCGCCTGGAAGTGTGGTGGGCGGGCTTGTGGTTTCGCTCTGCTGCATGTCTGCCGGCCGAGATCGGAACCTCTCCGGAAGGTCGGGGGCCGAGGAAGTGCTGGAGCGACCTTGGTGACCCTGGTCTCTGGGTCTTCTCCTTAATGATCTAGATGTGTGTGAATTTGTATTTTGTTTTTTTGTGTTCATTGCTTTCTGTTGTGTTCTCCCTATATATATATATATATATATATATATATATATATATATATATATATATATATATATATATAATTATATATATATATATATTCAGTATATATATATACCTACCTACCTATGTGGAGTTCGCCACTCTTGCTAGTGGCACCGATGAGCACACCGCCCTCCGTTGTTGTTTGAGAATTGGTGCAGCAGACTATTCGAAGGGGCGGTGCGCTCCCCTGCGAAGATGGGCTCGTCTGGCACTTTTTGTAGTTCGACATCGAGAGCTCTCTTGAAGCTGTCTAACGAGACGCCTCTCATGTCTCTTTCTCGCCGCGGGAATTTGTTGAAGAGACGTGCTCCTCTATGTGATAACCAGCCCTCTCGCAGAGAGCCCATAGCACCCCGATTTTTCATCTTGGGGATATCGCATTCCCAGCCTCTCCTATCACTGAACTTCATTGCTATTGGGGTATGTAGATTTGGTACAAAACCCTCTGCGATTTTCCACGTACTGTATATATTATTAAGTATCGTTCCCTTCTATGTTCCAATGAATACAGCTTTAGTGATTTTAAACGCTCCCAATAGTGTAACTGTTTTACTGAGTTTATTTGTGAGGTGAAGTTCTTTTGTACACTTTATAAGTCATTAACCCTTCTTTGGCGGCGCCCGGCTATAGCCGGGCGAGAGAACCAAGGACTATGTGGCGGGGCCCGGCTATAGTCGCATGCAATTTTGAGCACGTAATGTGCTCTGAGAGAGAGCGGAGCGGTGGGAGAAGCGTAGGTTACCTCATGACCGCTCGCCACGGTGGCCGTGGAGCTACTGAGATGTACTCCGCCCTACTCCACCCTCGCTCACTCGTTTCACACGTAATAATGTAAGGAAATGACCGTATTTTACCAATTTTGCCTTTCGGTTGCACGATCGTTGCAAGACAACCAGTGATCGTAGAAAGATGGTTCTGGTGTCATTGGAAAGCTCATTTAACGCACGTTCAGGGATACATACTTGTATTACGCTCTGGCTCTTTTTTATGCATGAAAACGAGCACGGAAACAAGGTAGTTTACGGTAAAACCCCCCGCTGGGCGGCACAGTCAAATATACTCCACCACCCGCTCTTTGAGTGTTAATTTCACCTGCTTTGAATGGGGATGTTAATACGTTACAGTATTCTAGCCACGGTAGCACCAGGGATTTGAAGTGTTATCATAGGCAATTCACAGCAAAATTTAAATGTACGTAGAATCCAACCTGTTAGCCGTTTCGCAGCTGCAACTTTGACCTGGTTATGTTCTTTGAATCCCATATTTTCAGACATTATCACCCCTAGGTTTTTCACATTGTCTTTACGTTCTATTATGTGATTGGATTCTGTTATGTAACTTGTGTTCTCTTTAACGAAATCATCATCTCCGTATCGTATTAATTGGAATTTTTCTTTATTAAACTGCATGTTATTTTCCCTGGTCCACTGGAACACCTTATTCATGTCCTCTTGCAGCCGGCCCGTGTCTTCCTATGTCTTTACTATCATACTCAGTTTTGTGTCATCCGCAAAGGAGGATACTGTACTGTGTCTTGTGTTGGTATCTATGTCACTTATTAGAATGAAGAAAAGCAGGGGCGCTAGTACTGTTCCTTGGGGAACTGAGCTTTTGACGTCTGTAGGCTCAGATGTTACTTGGCTTACTGCTACTGATTGTTTTCGGTTCACGAGGAAGTTGTATAGCCACCTTCCGATTTTACCTGTTATCCCTTATGCTTTAAGTTTGTGTACAATAATACCATGATCACATTTATCAAATGCCTTAGCAAAATCGGTGTAAATGACATATATTTATATTTATATATATATAGTATATACCTGTATATAGTGTTAGGAGTTACTCTGGATCCCTAACTTACTTTTGAAAAGCATATTCGTTCTTTCTCCTCTTCCATTTCTCAAAAAATTGGTCTGCTTCGCCCAGGTTTATAAAACATTTGGGTGTGACGCCACAGTTATCAAGTCTTTTTATACTTTTATTTTGCCACAATTCGAGTACTGCTCACCTGTCTGGTTGTCAGCAGCTGACTGCCATCTCAAGTTGCTTGACAGGTCACTAAATTCTATCAGTTTTATTCTACCTCATTTGTCTCTTGATCTGTGTCATCGACGTAAAGTTGGTGCCCTTAGTCTTTTATTTAAAGTTTTTAACAACCCTCAGCATCTCTTACATGGGGTTCTGCCTGGGCCTTATGTCCGGGCTCGTGCAACTAGATTCACAAGCAATGTTAATGATCTTGCCATGAGTCGTGTTAATTTTTCTACTACACAGTTTTCACGGTGTTTTGTGTCGGCCATGGTTGACTTGTGGAATAAGTTGCCAAATGAGCTAGTCAATTCAGCTCATAGCTCCATTTTTAAGTCTAGAGTTAATTATTTTTTGCAGCAATAAGTCAATTTTTTTAACTTATTTTATTCTATTTTATTGTATTATATTTATACTTGATATCCTCCACTGCATAATATGTTATCTGTGTTTAATATATGTACAGTATATATACAGTATACAGTATATGTTTGTTTTTTTCCTAAGTTGCCGTGGTCTCTCTCCAGTGCCTCTGGGTGTTTTGTGTGGATTCATCTTGCTGGTGTTTCTGCACCATGGTTGGAGACTTCGGCATCTCATATAATAATAATAATAATAATAATAATAATAATAATAAACCTAAAACCCAAGGGGAGACACAACCCAGGAGCCCCAGTCCTCCTCTACAACGGCCCGAAAACCCCAGTACTAATCTACCACGCTCCCAGAACCCCAAGGTGATGCAGCCCAGAAACCCCATGCCCAAATACACCAGTGCCCTCTGCCTAGGTACCAGCCACGAGAAATACGTTAGTGTCCTCTTCCCAGGTACCAGCCACTATAGAAAAAGCTGCTATAGTCCCCCTGGTCCCTCCACCGGAATCAATAACAAACTACCTCGATCACCCCCCCACCCCCATACACTCCCAAACGGCAGCGCCTATCAGAAGACCCCAGTGTGACGTCACACGTCCATGTCGGCCGTGGATTGGAAGACCGGAAGTACACCTCCACCAATCCCAGCGAGCTGACGTCACCACCAGAGGCACTGCCCGATTGGTCGATAGGGGGTATCCTTCGCCAAATCAGGAGGGCCCTTCCACTGCTTTCCATCCTACCCCCTCAACAGAACCACGCTGGCCTACAGCATCATTGAGACCAACGTTCCAGCGTGCCCTTTTTTCATGTACCTTGCCCGCAGCAGAGCGCACCTGAGAAATTAATAGGTATTCAGGTCAGATAGGGGAAAATTATCTCACCCCCAACCTGATATCTGAATGCTTATAGGCTTCTTCTACAGGTGCCCTCTGGCTAGACTTCAGATATTAAAACGGCTAATACTGAATTGGAAGACCTAGACTGCTCCCTGGCTCTAGGACCTTGAATGTTCACGAGCTTCTTGTAATACTCCCCATTCCAGTTAAAATTAACCCCTCATGTACCGCAACGTCGTTTTTAACTTTATTCTGGCTACTAGTAGACGATTTTATTCAGTTTAAAAAGAGACCTCCCAACAATCAACAGGCTACAAACTATATCACTTAACCTTTTCTACTACCACAGATCCTTCTTAAGCTGCATAAAATCGCCTAAATGTAGCTAGAATAGAATTAAAATGACGTCACCGGCACAGAAGTGGTTAATAGGTCGCTCAGTTGAGATCTGGCTTTCAAGTCCCCTTTAGCTAAGGACAGGATATGGTGCCATAGTTATGGAAAAAAAAATCCATACACAAAATTTTTTCAAAACGCCTTATGTTGTTCGTAAGTTGCTAAGGCTTCTCGGTATTCTCATCGTATTTCGCTTCACCAATCACAGGGAGTTGTTATTCTTGCATTATAAACTACCTACCAATCACAAGGGAGAACTATAGTCAGCTGAGAAATGTAAACAAAATGTCACGGACACACAGAGAGCTGTCATGTCACATCCAAGCTATTATTTTGCCTTTATTGATAATAAATACATGATTATCGTAAATACATAGCACTACAAATATGTCAAGGGGAGACTGTTGAACTACACGCAAAATATAAGCAATATTGTAAGGCCAGAAACGAGTGTAGGACATACTGTATATATACAGGGCCTGCAGATTTAGGCCAGAGATCATTCTAGTGAAGCCTAGACCTATTTCAATATAATTATTGACACTACAGCTATGCTAGATACTACTTTACTTAATTTCGGCTACTCACATGTGTTACGATTTTATAGATCGAGTCGTGGAGTTATACAATGTAGGCTAGGCCTAAGCCTATTTTTCTTTTTCGGCTAGGCTAGCCTAGCTTTTTCTGTAGAACACCAACAATAAAGTAATTTTCCCCTAACCCAAAGACAATAACACATGACCGAATCAATTACTTTCATCTCTCTCTCTCTCCCTCTCTCTCTCTCTCTCTCTCTCTATATATATATATATATATATATATATATATATATATATATATATATATATATATATATATATATATATATATATATATATATATATATATAATCTATCTATCTATCTATTGCCTGACGCCGTGATCCCCGAAGGGGTGGCCACGAACGAACCGACCCCATGCACCTCTGTCCCCAGTCAGTCGACGCCACTCCCCCCAACCAGCACCGCCTTCGTTCATGTAGTTCCTCACTCCATCCTTCCACCTCATATTCGGTCTACCTCTCCCTCTCTGTCCCTCCACCTCGCTCTCGTACACCCTCTTAGTCATTCTCTCGCTTTCCATATGTTCCATATGGCCGAACCATCTCAAGTTGTTCCTTTTCACACTTTCCAGCACATCTACCTCCACACCACACCTCCTTCTTACTTCCTCATTAGTCTGTCTATCCCTCCATGTAACTCCGCACGCACTCCTTAAGTAATTCATTTCCACTGCTCTCACTCTTGGTCTGAGTCTCTCAACCAACGTCCATGCTTCGCTTCCGTAAGTCAGTGTCGGGATTACCACACTGTCATGCAAGGACTTCTTCACTTCCATACTGACCACCCTATTTCTTGTTACTGCTTTTAGCATTCCTACAACCCTCTTCCCCTGTTGTACCCTCTCCCGCACCTCTTCATCCATAGTCCCATCTTTACTCAACACACTGCCCAGATACTTAATGGAGTTGACGATCTCCATAGCCTGACCATTCAGCTTCACCTCACACTCTGTGACTTCACCCCTTTCGAAGACCATAACATTGCTCTTCCCCGTATTTACCTTCAAATTCCGTTTTTCGCACACTGTTCCAAACTCATTTACCAGACCCTGCAACTCCCATTCATTATCACTCATCAGAACTGTATCATCCGCAAACAGCAGTATAGGTAGCTTCCACTCAATTCCCTCCCTTTTCAACGATACACCAACATCCACTGCTCTTGATAGGATTTCTTTCATGACTCCATCCATATATACAGTAAACAACCACGGGGACATCACACACCCCTGTTTCAAACCAACATTCAGGTCAAAGAACTCGCTCTGCTCACTCTCCACACGTACTGCCGCCTTTGCACCGTCATACATGCTCTTAACTGCTTTCAGCAACTTGCCCTCTACTCCGTATATTCTAAGTACTTTCCACAAACCTTCTCTATCCACTCTGTCATAGGCCTTCTCCAAGTCCATAAAGGCAACATACACCTTTTGTTTCTTCTCCAGATACTTCTCCACAACACAATTCAGGGTAAAAATCTGATCTACACATCCTCTTCCCTTCCTAAAACCTCCCTGCTCGTCGCCTATCCATTTCTCCGTTCTCACTCTCACTCTCTCAATCACTACCCTACTGTATACCTTCCCTACTACGCTTAGAAGACATATTACTCGGTGGTTACCACACACTTCTCTTTCCCCTTTGCCCTTATATAGGGGGACTATTATGCCAGTCTTCCAGTCATCGGGTGCACTCCCCTTCTCCCATGCTAGTTTGCACATTTTCAATACCCATTCTATCACTATCTCACCACCATACCTCAACATTTCCCCACACACTCCATCTGTTCCTGGTGCTTTCCCCAACTTCACTCTTTTCATGGCTTCCCACACTTCTGACCTCCTGATCCCCACCTCCACCTCCTCCTCCACTACTTCTCTTCTTCTCCCTCCCATACCATATCCAGTTATGTTTGCTGGCTCTTCATTCCTTACATTTAGCAACTCACTGAAGTACTCCCTCCATCTTTCGACTCTCTCTTGCTTCTCGGCTAGCATATATATATATATATATATATATATATATATATATAGATAGCATATATAATATATATATAATATACATAGGCTATATAGTATATATATGTATCTATATATACCGGTATATATATATATATATATATATATATATATATATATATATATCCATATTTGCAATTATGCCTATACCTAGGGTTATTTGTAGATTTTTTTGTTTTTTATTCCAAATGATGCGAAGAAATAAAGAGTTTTTGTGTAGTGGGTTGGTGGGTGTCGGTGGAGAGGTACTGTCATGTTGAATGCCCCTCCATTGACAGAATTGTTAAGTTTAGATTCCGCCTTAGCGGACTTAGAACACCCCCGGAGGTCCCATAAGCTAAGGCGGCACTCAGCCATGTTTTTCAAGATGGCTGCCCTTATATTCAGCTTTGAGTATGACCTCAGAAGGATACATGGGGATACTAAAGCGGCAGTTCGGAGATATGGCGTCATAGATCGCCCATGAAATGTTTGTGTATCCGGCCCCAGTTTGCTAACCCGACCTGGGGACTTAGCCTACTGTCTAATCTGGCTATCTAGCTTGTTGCAGGTGTATCATAATACAACCTAGTTGCAGTAATGTGTTTGCCTTTAATATATAATTATCTAGGAGTCATTCAACAATAGTGTTATATTTGGAGCGTGGGTGGCGGGCTACAGTAGCCTATTTTCGTTTCAGGGAGGTTGTTCCAAACATTATACTCGTGCTTGTCTTACTTAAAGTACTAGTAGTGATATCGTAGAGCTGCCTATAGTTTTGGTCTCTCAGTACTTACGACGTTTTGGCTCTAGTATTCCTACTAGAACCCCGTTAGTGCTTGTCATTTAGGATAGCCTAACGTTTTTATTAGGTACCTAGGATACATATTAAGCTGAAGCTATACAGTAGAGCTGTGCTGGTAGGGATAATCTTGATTCTGCATTGGCTTTATGAGGGATCCACCCCAGACATATAGTTAGTCCTGTGCTGGGAAATAGTTTGAGTGCAGTGCTTTCTAGCCTATACTCCAGTACTCTAGTATACTAGTGCATAGTATGCCCGGGGTTGTTTAGCACCTTTAGACCCCAGAGAGCCTGGATGCGTGTTGTGCCGTATATTTCATTCTTGTTTTGTGGCTCTACTCTGTTGCTGGGCACTAAACTCTGGTTAGGAAGACTGAGAGGTGCTTGGTCCACTGACTATAGGCTGTCTCCGAGATGATTAGTGCCGATCGTAACAGTGACGACCTTTCCAGGAACCTTCTTAAGCTGAATGAAGCCGTTTCTACCAGTGTTGCCAAATTACTGCATACATTGATTCTCTAAAGTGCTCTACATTTCAGGCAAGCTCTGGAAGGTGTTCCTATTGTTTGTTTATGCAGTGTAACTTCCTTATTATTTTTGCAGTGTTCGTGTTGCACGGTTGTTGTCAATGTGGAACCGTGTCAGTGCTGTTTTAATTTTGCATAGCAGTGTACTAACATTTCTAGGTTTTAGGATTGTACAAACCTTGTGTTTATTTTGTTGTGCATTTAACGTAACATCGATCATGAGTACTGAAGTGCCATTGCATCTGGTGTCAGAAAGTGATGCCAGGTTATACCTTAGTTCTCAGCCTGCGCATGCTGAGTTGGCACTAAATAATCTAGGGGAGTTGCAGCTGGTAGTGACAGTCATTAAGGGTGGCAGCTGTGGTGTGCTTACACGGGAGGAGTGTGCACACATTATTGAAAGCTATGTTATGTCGCTTGAGGGCAACATAGATCCAACACAGCAGGTTGGGGGATATCGGTGCAGTACTCCACGGAGTGCAAGAGAGTTTCCCTTGCTCTGGCAAGATATTCCAACTGTTGTGCCCCCAATTTCGGCTTTTATACCTCCGGCAGTTAGTTCTACCACCCCGTTGTACCCCTCAAACCCAGTTACTTCTCTGTCCCCATTTGCGACTTCCACTCAGCCAGGACTGTAAATTTTTGTTTTCATATCCATCCTAGTCTTGGACGTTACCATCATGGGTCAGCTTCTATCCCTGGTATGACCCCGGTAGGGCAGCAGACTAATGTGCAAGCCCAGCTTAGGTAGCAGAAGATGCATCTTGAGCGGGAATGGATACAGTTTGACGAGAGACAGAGAGAGAGAAGAGAGACAGAAAGATAGAGAATAGGAGCGGGAAAGGATTCAGTTACAAAGAGACCAAAGCATGTATCAGGAAGGGCAGGATGGGGCTAACAGGACACATGGTGGTGGCACTAGGGAGGAGTCGGAGGAGACTAAATTAGTTCGCAGTCTGAAATTGGTGCCCCTCTTCAATGCGACTAAGGTTACTGAGTGGTTCGCTCGTTTCGAGAAGGAGTTTGGATGGTTGTGAGCTAGGTGGGTAACGTTGGCAGCAAGTGTTCTTAACCTCTTAACTGCGCAGCTATGGCATTTGAAAGTGCCCGCCATGCAAAGGTATTCTGATTCATTCCTCACTAAAATTGTTAATTTACCATATATATAATTAATACTTATCCATATGCGCCTATTTTACTTTTAATATGAACATGGGAAAGCAATAAAACATGTGGTAACAGTAATTGGCTGCTGAACATTGTATATTTTAGCCGCGCAGTCGTAATCTGACTTAAGCGGTGAGAGACAAACACCCTCCCTCTCTCTTGTCTCGGACGGTACTGAGAGACAAGGGGAGCTTTCAGACTGGCTTGGAGGGTCGGAGATACACTCCTCCACCACCCCTCTCTCTCCCAACCGTTTTCGCATGAAAATACTCGATAAATATCGAGAATAATAGAGAAAATACCTGATAATTGAGGAGAAGGGAAAAGAGGGCAGAAGGAGGGGAAAGGGAGGGTTGGGACACATGTGTATGAGTGGTAGAAAGTAATGGAGGGAAATTATCTCACCTAAACACAAATTGCTTTGCTTTGAGTGCCACTGGGGTGTTTTAAAAGTTTTTTTTTAGGACTTGGATCTTAAGAGTCTTCCCGCAGCCGCCCAGTAAAATGTCTTAAGAGTCTTCCAACAGCTCCCGGGTTAAGGGGAAAGGGCTTGACGCATATGATAGTATGAGTGTTGATGAACTGAATGATTACGAATTATTTAAGAGGAATATTTTGAAGGCATATGGGTTAAGACTCAAAGCATACCATCTCCATTTCAGGAGTGCACATAAGAGGCCCCAGGACACTCATGGAGAGTTTGCCAAGTACCTGAGTGATGCGCTTCAGAAGTGGCTGTTGAGTGAGAATGTTAAGTCTTTGCAGTATCTCCACAAGTAATTTTTGTAATAATGTTGATAAGGAAATATGTCAATAAATTAGAGAAAACAGAATGATAAAGTTAAGAGAAGCAGCAGTATGGGCGGACAATCGTATGTTGGCACTGAGGAGTTCGGCAGGGCGTGGCTACGGCAGTTCCTTTCACTCTGGCCATGAGGGCAAAGAATGGCAGACTTGCGGAGGTGGCACTTCTGCAGGGCCCTCTAGTCACCCCTGTACTGCTAATGGGGACAAATCTAGTGGTAATAGCAATGACAAGTCAGCTAAGTCTGACTTGAGACATGTCAGTTGTTATTTCTGCCGTCAGAAGGGACATATTAAGCAAAATTGTCTAAAGTGGAAGCAGTCTTCAGTAAGCCTTTGTCCTTTATCATGAGTACCACTGCAGAGGAGGGCTCGGTCCTGGATACAGGGAGGTTGGAGGGCGGTGCTTGTGTAGGTCAGTGGAGGGGCCCAGAAAGGTGGCACTCCAGGCTCAGGACGCTGAATGCCCGGGTGGGAATCCCCTGGTAACTTGCAGTGTTTCGACTGAGGACTCTCAAGCTTGGGGCAAGGTATTTATTCATGACGGGGAAGTTGAGGTACAGGGCAAGGTCTTCCCAGTCAGGTGCCCGGCAGTTGATGTGTGTGAACCTGCCCGGGGCTGAGTTCCAGGCGAATGACTATGTGCTTGTCAGGGAGATGAATGCGGAGGCTTGCCATTGCTTAGTCCCCATGACACTACGATGCCCTATCATCTCCGCTAAGGCATCGGTGGCCATTGTTGAAAGGCTACCTATTAAAGAGGTTCAGTTTTTTGCTGGGGGCTGACATGGCGGGTGATGTGTGTTTTTCCTCCCCCTGTAATTGTGTCTAAGCAAACACTGACAGAGGCAGAAGTTGATGAGCAGAGGACTGACTTGTATCCAGTGTGTGCAGTTCTATGGCTAGGGTTGCCAAAAGGGAAGAGGATAAATACAAGTTTGGTGAGGAAGTTGACGGATGTTCTTATTCTGGGATGGACAGTCAAAGGGACGCATCGCTGCATTAGGCCAAGAACAGTCACAGTATACAAAGTAGTACAAAGGAAAACAAGTAACAACTGATACATTGATCCCTTTGAGGCTTCTTCTAGCTAAACTACCTAAACTATGTACGACAAAGATAAAAGTAGCTCAATAAAAAGTGCTGTTATTCGTTTGTAAACGCAGTTGATCATGGATTAAGAACGAGATATTTTTCTAGGCGCATTTTGAAAGTTTCAACAGTACTGCATTCAATGACATGACTTGGTAGTCCATTCCATAGATTTACTACTCGATTGAAAAATAAAAGCTTTGCCTCATGGTAGTTAAAATGCTTTCCGATGATCTTGCAACTATCTCCTCTAGTGTAATTTGAGTGATCGATTGTGAAATATTTGTTGACATCCATATTGTCAATACCTTTAATAATTTTAAACACCTGAATTAGGTCCCATCTCAGCCTGCGCTTTGTTAGACTGAACAGATTTAACTCTTTTAGATGCTCTTCATATGACTTTTTTCTCATTCTAGGGATCATTTGTGTCACTCTCTGCTGTATTCTCTCCAGTTTATCTATGTCCCTCTGATAATATGGACGACAAAGTTGTACACAGTATTCCAGATGGGGGCGAACCAAAGAATTGTATAAGGTGAGAATGACATTTTCAGATTTGTATTCAAACGATCTTTCAAGGAAGCGAATAATTGTGTTTGCTTTCTTAACCTCTCAGCTGCACAGCCCCTGTATTATACACCATACCCCTGTGCGTAGGAATTTAGATGCATTTCTCACTAAAATCGTTAATTTACCATATAATTAATACTTATCCATATGCGCCTATTTTACGTTTAATATGAAGATAGTAACATGTTACAACAATAAAACAAGAGGGAATATCATTTGTATGGTCAAAATCGCGAATTGTTAGCGAGTGGTTCATTCAACAATTGTGAGCCAGCCGGCCTAACACCCTCCTCTCTCGAAGCCTGGAGAGTGACTGAGGCCTGTATCTCTCTCTCTCTCTCTTTCCCACGCATAGACACACACATGACCACAGCCTAGGATCAGTTTGGAGATGTTTACACAAAAATATACCAATGAATAAGGGAATAACAGGGAAAATAGGTGATAATTGAAGGGGGGGAGGGAAAGGGGGAAAGGAGGGGCTGTGGAGGAGTGATATTAGGTATGGAGGGGGAAAAAAAAATGGTTTCAAGTGCTACTGTCTATCTATCTATTGCCAGACGCCTTACTCCCCTTATGAGGGTGGCCATACACAGAATGCCCCCAAGCGGACCTATTCCCTGTGAGAGGGACAACCCGAGCCAGTTTAGTGAAGGACATACAGGATTGGCCACTCAATTTAGGATCTGTCCAACTCCGAGGCCCTCTGTGTATCTTGTTAGCACTCTTTTTCTACAGTGGTGTTTGGCTAATCCATCCACTAACCTGCCTTACCCTTAGGTAAGCAGTACGGAATTGTATCAGGTTTATTCCCCTAGACATGTTGCCAACCAAGGCTGACGAGTCCCATCCACCCGGATTTGTATAAGTTTGTCTCCCCTAGATGAGTTGACGACCAAGGCTAACGAGTCCCATCCACCCATAAAGTGAACTGGGTGCTTAAAGTGCTACTGGGGCCTTTTAAAAGATTTTTTTTAGGCCTAGGATCTTAAGTCTCCCCGCAGTCGCCCAGTAAAACCTCTTAAGAGTCTCCATGCAGCTGCCGGGTTAACTACTTCAATACATTGGTGGCTAGGTTTTAAAATACTTGATACTGTTACTCCTAAAGTCAGTTTATTTATCAGTATTTTTTAGTTGACTGCCATTCATTGAGTAGTTTACATATTCATTCATGTATCCTATATACAGTATAGTACTTAAAATTTGTCGGTTTTAAAACTCAATTGCCAGGTTTGGGCCCAATTTGCTAATTTATCTAAATAATTTTGGATCTGTTGAACATGCAAGGGAGATACTACTATGTTCCCTATTTTGGTATCGTCTGCAAATTTTGAAATTGTACATAAAAGATCGTCATCAATGTCATAAATGTAAATAAAGAAAAGAACATGTCCGAGCATTGACCCCTGCGGCACACCACTTGTGACATTTTTCGAGTCCGAGGCCTTACCGTTTATAACTACTCGTTGCTTTCGCCCAGTAAGCTATCAAAGTACATACCCTTTTATGCGATAAGCTTTTAATTTTATCAAGAGACTCTTATGGGGGACTTTATCGAATCATTTTTGGAAATCAAGGTAGACAATGTCGACGGCTTTACTTTCGTCATACATGTTGAAGATGTGAAAACAGTAAAGGAGATTTGTTAGGCATGAACTCTTGTTTCGGAAACCATGCTGTGATTATTTTATTATATTATTTTTTTCTAAATGGTTTACAAGCTTATCTCCGATGATTGTTTCGAGCAATTTGCATATGATTGAAGTCAAACTTATTGAACGGTAGTTGCAAGATAGTGATTTGTTTCCTTTTATGAAAATAGGCTTTACATTGTCTAATTTCCATTCACTGGGTACAATGCCACTTCGCATTGTATTGTTAAAATGTAGTTCTAATGGTTTTATTATCTCGTCTCTTAATTTGTTTGTAACTCTGGGAGAAATAGTATCAGGTGCAGAGGATTTATTAGACTTTAGTTTGCTTATGCTGTTTAGTACATCTACTACCGCGATTATGATATCATTTAAAAAGTCATTATTGTTTCTTATAAATGGTGTTGCATGAAGAATTTAATTAAGATCTTCTTCGGTAAAGACTGATGCAAAATAAATTGTTGAGACTATTACTCATCTGGACTTATTCATCGACAAAATATCCGTTTTTATCAACTCTGCGAAGCAGAGTGGTATCGCGCACACAGATCCCACCCGTATACTGTGCTCCACCATTCGTCGTCGTCCATCGTCGTCCGTCGTCGTCGTCGTCGTCCGTCTGTCTGTCCGGAAACTCCTCCTAGACCGTTCGATGGATTTTCACCAAATTTCACAGGTATATTCATTTAGTCAATGCGAAGGTCAGTCAAAAAGAAATATTCCATTTAACTTAAAGGTTAAGGTCAAATGTCAAAGTTAAAAATAAGGTCAATATTTCATATTTTTTAGTTCTTACTCAAATGTCTTCATTTTCACTATACAAGTTACTGGTAACCTATATATCGTATTGACCAAATTTTAGGTACATATTATTAAGGGTAAGGTCAAAGGTCAAGGTCAAAGGTCAAAATAAGTTTTTCACTAGTATTTCTTATACTAACTGTTAGATTCTCACTAGGCTTACCATGTATATTCGGAATACCTAGGCCAAGGTCATACAAGAAACTATACAATTCCATAAGAAAGGTCAAGGTCACAGGTCAAGGTCAAATAAAAGGTCGATATGCTATTTTCTGTAATTTTCATCCAAACTTCACAACATTTGGTGAGATAGTTGCACTTTAAATGAAAATGAAAATAATACATTTGGACACATATTATAAAGGTCAAGATAAAGGTCAACTATTCTATTAATATATATGAAACTAACTGATGGGTTTTAATGAAATTAGGCATGCTTATTTGATTTTCCAGGGCAATGTCAATAAAAACTAAATAAATACTCTTACATAAAGGTCCAGGTTACAGGTCAAGGTCAAAGGTCAACTTTTACTATTTATTTTACTTTTTACTCAAATATCTTCATTTTCACTATACAAGTTACTGGTAACCTTGATATTGTATTGCCCAAATTTAAGATAAATATTCTGAAGGGTAAGGTCAAAGATCAAGGTCAAAGGTCAAAATAGGTTTTCTACTAGTATTTCTTATACTAACTGTTAGATTGTGGATGATACAGTTCTGATGAGTGATAATGAATGGGAGTTGCAGGGTCTGGTAAATGAGTTTGGAACAGTGTGCGAAAAACGGAATTTGAAGGTAAATACGGGGAAGAGCAAGGTTATGGTCTTCGAAAGGGGTGAAGTCACAGAGTGTGAGGTGAAGCTGAACGGTCAGGCTATGGAGATCGTCAACTCTTTTAAGTATCTGGGCAGTGTGTTGAGTAAAGATGGGACTATGGATGAAGAGGTGCGGGAGAGGGTACAACAGGGGAAGAGGGTTGTAGGAACGCTAAAAGCTGTAACAAGAAATAGG